>JANVCQ010000006.1:8794540-8807456 GCA_025531925.1 Erythroxylum plowmanianum | reverse complement strand
CTGTTGGGAGGAAAAAAACACAGCAGTTCATAGCAGAGAACGTCAATGGCTGCAAGAAAAAAAAACGACACAGCAGCAAGGTCCAGAAGAAGAATAGCCAGCAGAAGAGAAAACGCAGATGTGGCATTAGCAGCCTACCAAAATGCCAGTAACACTCAACCAACAGAATAATCAACAAGTAAAACGAAAATAAGGAAAAAAAAAACGCAAAAATAGTAACCCAACATTGAAGAAGAGTCCAGAAGAAACAAAAATATTGAATCAATAAAGAAGATGTAACGACGATGCAGCAGACAAACAATCCAAAACACAAGCAGAGAAGGAAAATATTTCATCAGCCAGAAAAAATAAATTTGTCACAAAATGTAGTGGAAAAGAAATAGGGAGGCGTGGAGGGCTGGGCAAAGAAATAGTAGCTCCATGGATAATTAAACAAATAACAATAGCCGTTTACCTACTAGTATTTGAGCAAAGGAATTGGAAGATGTGGAGAGAAGATTACAATGCCATAGAGAGGAGAATTGCTTGAACAAGTGACTATTCGTGATTTCTTGAATAAGTGACATCACGCATAACGAGTTTCATGAATAAGTGACTGTTCACAGTTCCTCTTCTTCCAAATATCAACTCCTCTTTTTCTGTTTCGTTGTTTAATTGTATGGTGCTAGTGTATTGTGTTGTCATTTTATTGTTTGACAATTAATTACTCTCCTAACGCAGTTCTTCAATTTTAATCTATCAATCCAATTTTTAATTTTGGAAAAAATATTTTATGCTAAAATTTTTAAATTTTATGTCATAATTTAATTTTTATAATAAAATTTATGCTTTATAAATTTAAAATCAGATTTAATATTTTTACAATACATAATAAATATAGATGAGATTAATTTATTTTCTATCATAAAATATTATGTTAGTGGGATTGTTACAAAAATTTTTGTTTTATTTATCTAATAAAAATAATTGATTTTAAATTAAAAAATTTATAGAAAATTTTAAATGAATATCTATTTCAAAGTTTTGTTTAGAAAGTATCTATCGATATGTATAATATTACTTTTAGATTATCAATATATGCAGTTCGAACATTTCATAAGAAAATATTTAAATTTGTTTGTAAATAATAATATTAAATTAAAATTGTAACACATAATTTCTAATCCCTAAAATTCGTACAATAATGACAAAATTAAGCTTTATTAGGGAATAAAAATACGCCAACATTTATGAATACAAAGCAAGAAGACAATTTAGATGAGATAGTCTGTAGCACCCCACTCTCGCAAGTACGTTCTAGATTAGCAAATACCCCATCTAGGTCAACTCACAATATGCTTAAGATTAGTATTTGCTTCTAAGATCTGGAAACATTTGGATGCGGACATTTTATCCTACATATCAACAATATGCAATACCCACATTGCACACAAATTATTAATTGCACAATTACGAGTATTCATTTATACAAAATTGTGTATAGGGACTATGTATAATGCATGCTTAATGACTATCTCGGGTATTATCAAATTTCACATTTTATACACATTCTCATTTCTAACATTATTTACTCTCATAATAACCAATTCTCATTCACTTTTACTTGATACCTATTACTCATTTCCTTTGAATTACAACTACAATCATATGAATATCTTCATTCCCATTATACTCATGCCTTTGATACTTTGATATCAACAATTCATTTACTAATGTTATTATAATATTATATGATCAAACAATATTCAAACTCTTATTTCTTCTTATAACATCTCCAAAATTCTAGACCTTTGGGTCAATTTTTTCAAGATTGTTATGATCAAAAAAATGGAAAAATTTGGCAACACTTCCTTCTATATTAATTCCCGCCAAAATTATTTTGGCGCTAAATTGTATAGGCTTTTAGTGACAAAACTTAGTAATAAAAGAAAGTTTGACACTATTAACATATTAATAGTGACAACTTAATTGTGAAAGATACTAAATTGCTACAATTACCATTGTATTAGTAACACAAATAAATTATCACAGATAATCTAAATAATAGTGTCAATCAATTGTCTTGTCACTAAAAAATCTCGTATTTGTGATGACAACAATATTTAGTCACAAAAAAATTGTCACTAAATTACGAATAGTAGTGATCATAGTTATAGTTCATTTATTGTGACAATTTGAAGTAGACACTAATTAATTGAATATTTATTGACAAAATTTTTTGTCACAACAAGTATTGTGTGACGATAAACTATTTCTATGATTTTATTATTAATTATATACCATTTATTATTAATTATATATAATAATATTATTAATTATTTAATAAAATTTATTATATTAAATATTATTCTATTCTATTTGATTTATATTTCAAAATAATTTATTTATATTTATATTTATATATGGGGTTTAGGATATTTGTAATTTACCAAGAAAAACATGTCACAGCACTCTGATAAACAATTAAAGAATAAGTTTTTAATATATTTTTTCTATTTTTATTAATAAAAATTTTATTATTTTATTATTAATTATATATAATTTATTGTTAATTATATAAAAATATTATTGAGTTGTGTTGGTTGTTATTAGGGTAGGATAAGAAATAAATGGTATTATAAAAAATTATTGAGGGTATATTAGGTAATATATATTTATTAATTTATGTTCCATCCTAAACTTCTTAAATCTCTCGAATGGGAGTTTTTTTTTCACTATTTAGGATGGAATAAAACATAATATGAAATTCTCCACTTTCATTTCATTTTATTATAAAACCTTCTTCCAAATGTTAAATTATGTTATATTTTATCCCATTCTATTATAATACTCTTAACTAAACAGACCATTAGCCTAATAAAGAAATAGCATTGAGGTCAAACAAATATCAGCTTATGATACACCGAAAAAAGAAGCTGGGGTGAGAAAGGCTCGAACTCTCGACCTCAGGATAACTCAGAAGCTATGAGACCTACGCGCTAGCCAACTGCGCCACCACCCCTATTACTCTATCGTTCGCTTTTCTATTTATTAAACTAATAATTTATCGAATTGTACAAGCACTCAAAACCAATATTATTGTTGCATGTTTTCCACATAGTTTCTATGTCTTGAAGATTTTTAAACCAACAATTCGTTGCATTTTGTAATGATAAATCCGAAACAAAAACTATTTTCAGACCTCTACTCTTTCTTTCATGCGCCTATCTATTTGTTGTGCTCAATGTTTTTCTCTCTCTTACCTAGCATGTCAATAAACCTTTTATGGCAATAGGCCCATTTCGTTACCTGAAAGATCGTAAACGCTTACTGTCTAAATGGCCTGTTGGAAGGCGATAGCCCATACAAGTTCAGTGTCTTTTACATACACCTAAAGTGATAGGAGATATACATATTTTATTTTAATTTGCTTTATTCTAATTGATAAAATATTTGTAATTATGGATAACAATCATATATTTTGTATTTTGTGGCGTAGATTGAAGATTTGTAGTAAGATGTGCTTACAAGTAGAGATCTAATATAGAAGGAATAAATATGTAAATTTTAATAAACAAGCCTGAAAAAAGGAGTTCTAGACTAGGTTTAAGCATAGGGCGTGCCTACGCCTTAGTTGATATATTTACTTTAAAAAATAAAGGTGATTAAATGGATAAAGTCTTTCTAATATATATGGAAACTAATGCTCACTTTTAGCTCCACTCTACTTTAAAACATGCAAAGAACGTAGCATTTAAATAAGGGAACAAGGACACCCAAGTCATATCACCATGGAATTAAACCTTTATCAGAAGTAGAACACTCCCTCTCATTAATGGGCATTCCATTTGCATATATGTGATCAAACATAATTTCAAACGTATAATATATGGTGGCTTAAACTACCATTTTCCTTTGTTTTTCCCCTCGTAAATTGTTTCATTGCTCTGGTAATTGGAGCTTCAAGTTTTTAGCAAATTAGTGGTGATATAATTAAAGAAGTTAATTTTCAAATTGGAGTTTCAATGTGCCAAGTTTTTGCCTTTTTAAACATAAACAGCAGTCTTAACAAGCATTAAAACCTATGATAATCTTGGGAATGATTAGAGGTCTCAAATGAGATTCGAGTTTGTATTGTAAAAACATATATGTATAGTCGACATAATGATGACTATAGGTAGTGGTAATTTCATATGTAACCAATCCAAATGTAACATCAATTTGGCTTGGGCTAAAAGTATTTAACATTGTCAATTAAATATAAATTAAACTCTAATATTTTTCAAAATGTTCAATTTTAATCTTAATATTTTCAAAATATTTAAAATATATCTTAAGTGGGTAATGATGTTACACTTTATATAATCAATAAATACACATGGCAATGTGACTGAATTTAAAATTTAAAACTTTAAATAATTTTTAATTATTTTGTAACAAAAATTAGGTTTAATTTTGACGTCTCTCCTCTCTCTCTCTAGTTTTCCTTTCTCAACTTATTTGGTTCTATTGTAAACACTTCATTCTAACTATCCTGAACACCTCTCTCTAATATCTCTGACACCAGCTCCTCATTCTTTCTCCCAATCTCGATTTAACATGGAGACGCTACGAACGTTCCTCTCTCTTCCGCACCAGCTCCTCCTTTCACTTCTTAGTTCTCATTCTACTTTGCACCAACTCTCTCTCGTATCGTATCCTAGTACCTCACTTTCCTACTCACGCTTATCCATTATCCAAAGATGCAAATTCATTTTGTGGTTAGAATTACTTTTACACTTTCCCTTTACAGTGTAAAAACATTAAGGGTACTAATAATTTATTTATGGACCATATGAGAATTTTATTATGATTTCTTGATTTCAATTGCCTATACAAAGCTCTCTTCATCACGTTCTTAGTTTTATTTACTTCTATAAAATTTCTCCTAGATAAAGTGCAAAGTAGTGTTGGATATTTTTTACTTTTCCCATAAAGTTGGATAACATTTAATTATATTTTTGATTTTTTCAAATAATTTATCGATTAAGTTACGTAATTTGATCCAAATAAGAATAATAAAGTGACCCAATAAATGATATAAATCAATAAGTTGAAGTTTGAGTGAAAAATGGATATCAATCAGTGTGAATCGGACTCATATCGAGCTTATAATGGGAAGCCCGATATGGAAACTATAAATATAAAGGTTAAGATCTTCTACAGTTGCTCATATCATTTATAATCATAAGGATTTTCTAACCGATTAAGAGAGTTTACTTTTTGAGAAAACTTTAGAAAGACGTTGATCAAGGTCTAGTGAACAGTTCCAGTAAAGGCGATGGATTCGCGTTTGTTTCGGCTTCGGAAAGCTCGTCTGAAGTTATGGAACTGAAATTAGATATTTCCCGCATTTCTTCATTAATTGCCCTTTCAAGTTAGATCCAGGATACGTAACTAAGGTATCATTACGTGTTACACGTGGTATCAAAGAGGTGACGTGATTGGGTGGTTAAAAACGAAAATTTTTTAGTTTTTTTCTTCCTAAGGTTTTCAGAGAGTTAACTTCTGCTTCTCGATTTTTTCTTATCTTTTATTGCATGAAAGTAGTATAAATGTGTTTAGCCTTGAAAAATCGGTTGAAAACGAGCTCGGGAGTGCGAAAAAGGCCCAAAACAAGCTGAAAATCCCCACTTTTTGGCAGGACGACGGAAACTGTTAGGTGCGTGCAGGACACACGCTTGATGAGTGAACAGTATCACGCACTAGACAAGTGATCCACGCGTGGGTGGCTAGGAACAAGCCACACACGCGCTTATCGATAAGCTCGTGTGAGCACTTGTTTGGCACGTGTCACACACGCGCCATGCAAGTTGAAGACTCGTTACTCTACGGCGCATGTGGCCCATGCACTGCACCCTCCCATACGCAGCTGACGTCATTGTAGATGTCAGCGGATGACGTCAGTGCTACAGTACATTGACGTTTGTTTGCTACAGTATTTAAAAAAAACAAAAAAATTTAGATTTCCCATAAGTGTGTCCTGGGGTGTTTTTGGTTAGTTTCCGGGTTTGAAAATTTATAAAGTGAATTTTTCTATTTTTCTGGATTTATTACATTAGTAATAAATTAAAGTTTAACTCTAGAAAAAGGAATTAAGGTGTTCTGAATCTGATTTCAAAAGAATTTTCATGATTTGGACATCACTTGATGGAGATACTTCAAGTTTTTGTGTCTCATGTCTCATGTTTAGTATTCGGGATTGCATGATAGTTACTCAGAAAAAGAATTAAGACATTTTGAAGCCATTCTTAAGTAAATTTTTTTGCAACAAACTTGCCATAAGGGAGATACATAAGGTTCTTGTGTCTTGGGCAGTCGGTTTACTGTTCAGTAATACATGATAGTTGCTATATTGGGAATTTTCTTTTACAAAGTCCCAAATGAAGTTTTCAGAAAATGTCTTCAACAAGAGTGTGTGATAATGAGATTGTGCATTTGGTTTTTTGCTTTTATTGATGTACATTGTCACATACCATACGCCTATCAAGAATGTAAGGATAACATAAAGATATATCCCTTATGTTTGTGACATTTTTAAGTGATTATGAGGATGTATTCACCAAAGTGGCCTTTCAAGTCAGTATTTTGAATTGTTCTACTTGCATATAGGGGGATGTCTCTATTTATGTTTGGTTATTCTACCCAAAGGTGTTGGCCTTATATAACATTTTGAGGTATACATAAAGACATACGATGGAGGAAAGATGTTGCTTAAGTGATCTATTCGCCCAAAGGTAGCAATGTCATGAGAATTGATGATTTGTACTCTGATTGCTTTTATGTGAAGGTCTAATTACATACAGTATGTATTCAGCCCAAAGGTGTTTCATAATATGTGTGATTAGATTCCCAAAAAGATACTGTTTAATGACTTTGTGTATTGTTGTTATCCTACATTTGTGTTGATCTAAATATTATCATTTTGCAGTCACCTTTTCGGTTAACAATATCAGTGTCACCATTGAAACCCTAACTGGTTTCAATACGAAGAAGTGGACAGATGATGTATTGAATGCTATGGAGATAACTGAGGTTTATATGGTCAAACAATAGGATAGGCCATCTCCACCTATATCCATGAGCTTGAGAGCTTATAAAGATGCCTATGAAGCCTGGGATCGATCTAATAGGTTATGTCTTATGACCATTAAGAGATCCATACCTGACCATCTGCTTAGTGGACTTCTGGATACTAACATAACGAAGGAGTTTCTTAGTAATGTCTCCTAGAGGTACATAGTCTCACCTAATGTTAAGACAAGTGCCTTGATAGAAAAATTGTTTTCCATGAGGTAAAAGGGAGAAGGGGAGTAATGGAGTACATATCAAGAATGATCCATCTCTACAATATAATGAAGATGCTAAATATTCCTCTTCCTGATGTCTTCATAATTCACTAGACTCTAGTACACTCCCTCCAGAGTTTAGTAATCTAGTGATGACATATTATTCATTAGATGAGGAATGGGACTTCAATGCTTTGATTGCCCATTACATTGCTGAGGAGGAGAAACTCAAGCTTGTTACTCCTATAGCCCTCAAAGCAACTAAAGGGAAAGCAAAGATGAAACCCACTAAGATCAAAGGTAGAAAGACTCAATCTTCTTCACATACTAATGCTGGTTAATCAAGTGCTGGTAAAGGTTCACATGACATAAAGAAGCCAGCAGTATGAGGCCTAAAAAGAAAGACTATGACCATCAGATAACTCATTGGCTTATCAATTTATGAATCTAATTTGCGATAGTCACATTAAGTATTTGGTGGCTATATAGTGGAACATCTGATCATGGTACTTCCACAGTGCAATGTTTCATATCTAGGATAAAGCCAAATAAAGGGACGGAGGAACTGATGGTTGACAGCAATGAAGAAGTGGATGAAATATCTATAAGGGAATGTATGAGCTGAACCTTGCTGCAAGGTTTATTTTGGTTTTTTACAAGAAACATTTTATATATGATCTTTAGATCAATTTTGGACAAAGAAGGTTAACATTTTGTATTTAATGCTTTTGTTGTATAGTTGGTGTTTAACGCAAAACATAATGGTACAAATTTCTTGCCATATGGTTTGTTAAAAATGTGTCTTATCCTAAATTAGATATATGCTTCTTCGTATCTTGCTAAACAAGTTATGAAATGAAGGACCCTGATGAATGAAAAGTCATACATGATATGAAATAAAAGTTTAAGCCACATTCCCAGAGCTAGGGTTGAGAGATTAACTAAGGAAAGCATTCTCTTAACTATAGATTATGATAATTTGGGAGCATGTGTTTATTATTGCAGGGGTAAGTTGACTAATAAGGAAGAAGGGTCAACTTATGTTTTTGACTTGTTGAGTTTGATACATACAGATATCAGAAGACCTTATACAGTTGCATTGTGCAATTCTAAATGTATTATGATATTTATTGATGATTATTCCCATTATAGATATGTGTTCTTGCTTAAATATTGAAGGTTGAGAACCAACTGGGAAAATCCATTTAGAGTGTTAGATTTAACTGTGGAGGAGAATATCATGGTAGACATGGTGTTTCAAAACTTGAAAAGGTCCATTTGTCAGATATATGGAATTAGTTGGAATAGTAGCTTAGTTCACTATTCTAGGTAGTCTTGAGCAAAATAGTATGTTACTGAAAGGCGTAATTGCACCCTAAAGGACTTGAAGAAGTCGATATAGAATAAGGTCATTCTACCTTATTATCTAGAAGTGTAGGAACTTAGTATTACACACATTCATGTCTGGGGCTGCCTACTGTGGTAGTATAATTCTTATAAAGGAAAACTGCATGCTCGTTCCGCTCATTGCTATTTAGTAAGATATTTTGATCACGTTAAAGGTATAGATCTCACTGTAGAGAAAGAAGGACTAAAATAGTGGAATCATAAACAACTAAGTTTCTGGAATATGATGTCTATGATAATGGTGGACCCTTTGACCCTTTGGATGATAACAAGGTGGATACTACAATTATTATGTACCTACCACTCATACAGTTAGGTCTGGTGGATCTAGGTCTTTGTACTTTGTCTGTACAGGAATAGGAACTCATACCTGTACACACAGAGGTTCTTGGGTATACAAGATCTAATGTAGTTATGAAGATCCACCAAAGTGAGATGACCTACTATCCTATCTAATTACATAGTCTATTAGGTGAATAGGACTATGATATTAGACATGTTACAAATCCAGTTACTTTTATAGAAGCTATTTTTGAACCTAATGTGAAATTATGGTGGGTTGCAATGACTGATGAGATGTAAGCTATGGAGCATAGTAAGGTCTGAGAGCTAGTTGATTTTGTAGCGGAATTGCAAGCTCATCAGTTGTAAATGAAGTCTAAAGACCTAAAGAATTTCGAGATAAAGTTTAGTGGTTTATAGGCTCGCTCAATTACCTGATGATTCACTCAGGGAGAAAGGTTGGCTGTAATGTTTCCTTTTCTCCCGTATCCTCGTAGGATACATTTTGAGTGATTATGACAATTATAGCTCATGATGATATAGAGTTATATTAGATAGCTATTAAAACTGCTTTCCTAAATAAAGACATTTATAAAGAGGTCTATATGGTATAACCTAAAGGATTTCAGGATCCAGATAGAACTGACATGGTTTACGTGTTATGCAGATCAATATATGATTTACATCAAATCTCTCGAAAGTGATACCTTACATTTGATAAGGTTTGACCTCTTTTGACTTCAAGAAAAATAAAGTTTAAAAGATGCTTATATTATGAGGTCAAGGGAAGTAAAGTTATCTTCCTATTTTTGCATGTGGATGATATATTGCTCATGTCAAATTACTTGTCCATGTTATATAAGGTTAAGCAACGTTTGGTCAAGAACTTTGACATAAAAGGCCTTAGCATAGCATCTTTTGTCCTAATTATTCAGATTCACCAGGACAGATCTTAACACTCATTATACCTCTCATACAGTGCATACATTGAGTATATGTTATAAAGGTTTAATATGATTAACTGTAAACCTGTAGTAGCACCTATCTCTCATAGTGAGAGATAACCTTTGGCACAATATCCAAAGAATAAAATAAAAAGAGAGTTTATGAGGAATATTTTGTATTCTAGTATGGTTGATAGCTTAATATATGCTCAACTATGTACTAAGCAGGACATTGCATTTACTGTTTGACTGTTTGGTCAATATTTGGTTAACCCAGATGTAGACCATTGAAATGCAATCAAGTGAGTGTTGAGATAATTAAAGGGAATCAAAGATTATATGTTGACATATAGAAAATTCAACACGCTAAACTTTGTAGGGAATTTATATTCAAATTAAGCTATGTACCCGAATGATTGAAAGTTCACCTAAGGTTACATTTTTGTAAGTTAGTAGATGGTACAATGTCGTAGAATAGTGTCAAGTAAACACGGGTGATTTTCTTGACCATACATGTAGAGTGCATGCTATGGGGCTGCTTCATAGACAATTTAGCTCAAAAATTTGATTTATAAGTTGTTTATGGTTGATTCAGTGGCTAGACCCATTCGGTTGTAATGTGATAATCAAGTTGTTGTGTTGTTTAATAACAACATTGAATATCACAAGATCTTAGCATTTTGAGGTCAAATATTTGACCATGAAGTAGTTGATATCAAGAGGTGACATTAAGGTTTGGAGCATTTAAGTACTGAGGAACTATAAGTCGATTCTTTAACTAAAGGACTTTGCCCACTTGTGGTTGGAAGACAAGTATACAGTATGGGTGTTTTGAAGTCCTTAGACTCTGTTAGTTAGGGGATTGTTATGTTTGCTCCATGTAGATTTGTATGTTTTGATGTATTATGACGGTATGATGGTTCATCAATAAAGATGATCATTGTTTATCCTCAGTAATAGATGTTACCATACGTTGTCATAATACGTATGAAAGTCTTAATATTTGTGTCAATCTTAAAGGTCATTGGGCATATATAAAGATTGACCTTGAGCCTATCTCATTTAGATGCATACAGTTTTAAACGGATATCTTTAAAATTTCACATGACATAGGGGGATATAAGTTTTTAATCCCATAAAGGTTCTCTAATGCAGTTTAGCATTCAGTTGGAGAACATAAAGGTTTTCTCTAATGTTGTTTAGCATTTAGTGAGAGGAAATAAGTTTTCTCTAATGTTATTTAGCATTTGGTGAGAGAAAATAGGATTTGTCTAATGTAGTTTAACATATGCGGTTTAACGTAAAGTTAGAGAAATTGAGACCTACAAATAAGGATGATACAATTTAGATCATATAGGAATCATCTTAGTTTGTCATAATCTATTTTTCCATTCATGTTAGTGAGGTATTAGATATGCGTGATTGTAAGTGTCGCACATGACACATGCGTTTCATACTTTTCGGTATCGAAAGCCTTACAGGACGGAATGATGGACTTTCGTTATCTTTGGATCAAATGTTTTGTTTTTAAACTTAGTCGACTATTATAGTAGCGTAGCTTAATCAAGTTTTTAAACTTTTTTAAACTTGAGTCAAAACTGCAATTAAGTATTGTCCAAGGGAGAATGTTGGACATTTTTACTTTTCCCATAAAGTTGGACAATCTTTAATTGCATTTTTGGTTTTTTAAAATAACTTATCGGTTAAGTTACATAATTTGATCCAAATAAAGATAATAAAGTGGCCCAAATAGTAATCTAAATTAATGGCTCGAAGTTATGGTAGAAAATGAATCCTGATCAGTGTGAACTTGACCTATATTGAGCCTGTGATGGGGAAGCCCGATATGGAAGCTATATATATGAAGGTTACAGTCTCCTGCAGTTGCTCATATTACTCTTAAGCATAAGGATTCTCTGACCTGTTAAGAGAGCTTACATTTTGAGAAAACTGTAGAAAGACATTGATCGCATTTCGGTGAATAGTTCCTGTGAAGACGGTAGTGGATTTACGCTCGTTTTGGCTTAGAAAGCTCTTTTGAAGTTATGAAACCAAAATCAAATATTTTTAGCATTTTTCCATTTATTACCCTTTCATGTTCGATTTGAGATACGTAACTAAGGTATCGTTACATGTTACAAGTAGACGTGCAAATCCAAATGTTATAAACTGAACATTAATAAGATACAAAAGATATTAAATGTCTCCTTTATTTCTTTTACCATATTAAATTTGGAAAAATGGAATAATTATGGTACATTTTCAAGATATGTTTAGGTGCTAACAAATAAGCAACAGAATGATTGCAATATCTATAAAACTAGTTCTTAAAAGTAATGAGAGAGCATCACAATAAGTAATGGGTAAGTAGCAAGTCCCCAAATGCCCAATAAATAGTAGAAAGTTGATGAGAGTGTCAAGGTTAACACACAAAGTATTACTATAAGGTATATTACTTAAACTTATAAGGCTTTTATATAATATGCAAAATTACCTTATAACCAAAATCCTTTCAATAATCAAAATTTTTTGGAACCCTAACCTCAAATCCAATAAAGAACATGATTTGTAATGATAGCTCTACCTAGCACAGGAAATCAACTAAATGATATATTGAAAGAGAAGAAAAGTACAAATTTATAAAAAGTATGTACGTTAAAGAAGGAGGTTCAAAAAATCATTACTGAAATAGGGACAACCAAGGAGATTGAGGAGCAGATAAAGCTATTAAAATAAGACATTAATTTATTGGCAAAGAGAAAAAAGAGTTGAAATTTATGCTAATGATTATTATAATATAATTTGTTATGTTTATGGTGGGTGTTATTTTAAAAAATATTGTGGGGAAATGGCGATGAATTGCAACGTTAAATTTCAAATTTGAATTTTAATGAATGTAATTGTAGCACCCCCTTACCATAGGATATGTACCGGAACACCCGTAGGTTATACCGACACACACCCTACGATAAGGGT
>JANVCQ010000006.1:8778189-8791141 GCA_025531925.1 Erythroxylum plowmanianum | reverse complement strand
AATATTTATTATTATTTTAAAAACAAAAATTAAAAATTCACAATAATTATAAAAGTTGAAATAAATAAAATAACTAAAAAAACTTTGGAAAAAAGGGGAGGAGAGATAAGAAGGACAGAGGGAAATTTTAAAAAAAATTTAAAATTTTATTAAAAAATGTCATTTATTTTTTAAAATTTTCGATATCGTCCAGTATTTGACCGATATTTTAAATACCGATCGATTCTATCCAAAACAGGCCGGTACCGACCGATATTTGAACCTGGTATGACCCACTCTTTAGTTCGTACCGATTTTGATCCAGGGACCCACTCTTTACTTTCCATAGATTTATTTTCCGATCAATCATATTCCAAATCCACTTTACTTTCCTACCAATTAAACAAGGCCTTAGTCATTTTTCTTATCTAAATGCTTTGTAATCAATGTAATTTAAGTATAAATAACATAAGATCTGGCTTTTCAAAATTTGAGATAGGATTCAATTTTGTGTGCAATAGAGAGAAAAGAAATTTTTTCATTTAATATTTTAGAAAAGTTAAAATCACTTTAAATTATATAGTATAATATATACATAAATATAATGTACTTCATTATACAATTTAATATTTTTCTTACAATTATCCTCCAAACAGTTTCTAAATTAGTTCGCAATAACTACAAACCTCTTTAGAGTTTACCCATATTTATGACAAGACTTAAACTTTTTAGTAATTTATTAAAAATTTAATTTTGGTTTTAATTAAACTTTAATTATAATTAAATATTAATTGGATCCATATAAGATCTAATATTTAATATTAGATTTTGTTTATTTAATATCTTATATTTGCTCTTAAAATTTCTCAAACTTTATAATAAAGTATACCTTACTTAAACTACATTTGCTCTCTTCAACCATATTATATTTTTAAATATGTTAGCGATAGATATAAATACTTTAAATTAAATCAATTAAACTCATTTAATTTATCTTTAATTTTCTAATTAAATAATGTATTTCCATGAATCAATATTAGCATTTAGCAACGTCTCATAACTACACAAATATTAGGAATATCAAAGTAGTTTTCGTTAACCTTTTCATGTATGATTTTTTGTATAATTTAATCATTTCATTACACAATATTTCGATTACACATTAAGCATGGAATTAATATCTACTCTACTTGATTCTAATGACATTAGTTTTCTATCATTAATAATTGATTATATTAATGATATTTGAAGATAATTTTCAAAGTATCATTCTACCTTAGTTAAAAATTTCCTGAATTAATACAAATCAAGAACATCAAAAGATTCTTTCTAATCACTTTAGAGTGATGAATCTTATATTATTCATTCAAATACTTCCATATAATTTATGTCATATCTAATGACTACAAATTGAGTTATCCATGACAGGAATAGGTTTATGCAGTATTAAAATTGAACAATTCTTAAATGTGATACTTTAGAGATTTTAACTCAACGGACCACTTACACAACCATCATAGTGAGAATTTTTATCGATGTATAAGCAAATTTCTAAATAGAATTTTTAATATCAGATCAGTTCAATGAAGTTGCTTTCTATCAAGTATCGCACATTTGTTGAAATATCTTTATACCTTAATATATGAGATCAATTATTTCATTTTATAAAAAAAGAAGCATAACGTGTACTAATGTTTATGTGTTATCAATATCTAGTCCTAATAGGACAATGATTATTAAAGTAGCACCTCATTGTCGCAAGACACGTACTCGACATCCTCAGTAATGTCCAAGAACTTGCCTCACGAGGATGACATGCTAGCATAGTCAATCAATAAAATCTCATTACAAATTTTTTTAAACAACACACATATGCAAAAATCAATAATCAATTCGAACCCACTTTATTCATAAAACTTTTTCAATCACAACCTCATAATTTCAATAGCCATTTGAGGCCATTACAAATACAAAATACTTGTAAACATAATATTATTACACTTCAAAATCATTTACAAACCTTTCCACTTTGGAAAGTTATTACAAAACAAAAATATTCAAATATACATGTTACAATAATTGCGGAAGACTCAATTCGATACAAAAATAAGAAAATATAAATGCAGATGCAAACTGATCCCGACCTCTATTTCTCACTTGAATGCAGTAGTTGTACTCTTGTTTGCCTAACGAGGTAACTCTTCTAAGCCTAAAAAATATTACAAATTTTGGGTGAGTTTTGCGAGTTCAATGAGTGACCATCCTCGATGGCTCACTCAGTCATATAACACATAATTCACATCATTTATTTAATAATTACATTGAATCACATACACTTTATCACTCATTTTTCATTTTACATTCAATGCATTATAATCATTCATATTATACATATGCAGTACACATGAGACTCATTTTCTATTTGTTACTTTGTTGTGACCAAGTGCCTAAACTGTCTCGTATCTATTGTAGATACAGAGCTCATTGATAACTGCCCCGTATCCATTGGAGATACCAGGCTCATTTTACATAATGAGCCTTTGGCTCTTTTACACTTTCTGAGCTTTAAGTTGTTTTCCACAATCTGAGCTTTAAGATCTTTTTCACATTATGAGCTTTAAGCTCCTTTTCAGTGGCGACTCTGGTTACAACTGTCTTTATGTTTTATGCATTCATGTAATGGAATGCATTACATTCACATATTTTCAGTCAGTCACATGATCTCACTTACACATTCTTATAGACATTCTCATCGGATCTTGATCCGACATTTAGAGATCACTTATTTCTTCCAATTCACATTCAATGAGCACTTCTATTATTATTCATGCATTTATCAAACTCCTCGGACATTCAATGCCTAGAATCAGAACAATCACATTCGCATTTCATTCATAATCACACAATTCATAATATAAACAAACAAGCAATAAAGTAAGACCATCTAGATCTACTCACGGTACGCTCCAGATTAGCATTAGCTTCCATGATCCGGAAACATCTGGATGTGGACGTTTTATCCTGTATCATCATTATGCAAAGCGCATATTGCACACATATTATTAATTGCACAATCATATAAACATTATGTTTTACACCCATGTATATATGTAATGTATAATGCATGCTTAATGACAATCTCGAGTATATTTTCTAAATTCACATCTTATGCTCATTCTCATTTCATGTTTCATATTTGTCTAATTGACTTTAGATTGACACTTCATTTGCACATGATCATTATAAGTTTTTCATTTAATCTTTACCCTTTTTATGTGTCTAGCTTATTCATAAGGTTACACTTCAAGAACACTTAGTTACTCTATATCATAACTCAATTTCTCGTCATCTCTTTTCTAATATCATATGATCTCATAATATCCAATTCTCATCCACAATTAATCACTTAATACATATTACTCAACTTCTTTGAATCATAGCTACAATCATATGAACATCTTGATTCCCATTATACTCATGCCTTGGGTCCTTTGATATTATCCCTTCATTCACTAAGTTATAACCTTCATTTTCACTTCAAACATATCATACATTAGTCACATAAACCAAGGATCATTCTAGGTTCAATTTAAGAACCATTTAAGCCTCAATTAGGATCACTTGACGCGTGAATGTCCGTTAGGCGGACATCCATGTCCGTTGAACGAACCTTTATAAGTCACTTATAGAAACTTGAAACTTTGACCCTCTAGACATCAAAATCTCTTCTCCAGGTCTTCATAGAAGTTGTAGATCTCGAAGTCATCATTAAAACCATACCTAAATGACCTCAATTCGAGTTCTACAGAAAAAAGTTATGCCTCTTGTGTTGGGAATTAATTCAAATTTTAAAGTTGTTTAAATTCCTTTAGAATAAGTCTTAGATTATCTTAGAATAAGTCTTAGATTATATCTAATGTTATCTTATAAACTAGATTTGGTGGATGAAAATTTTATTTTAGTTGTTTGAATTTTGCCTATATAAGGCAACCAAGTTTAATAATAAAAAAATGAAAGTATTAAATATTGTTTAAACTTTATCTTATCCCATCTTATTCATCTTTTTTTCCTCAAAATTTCAAGACTATAATCATTAGTAGAAATTATACTAGTAAACACATAAACTCAAAAATATTGAATTAAAATCAGTGCACCAATGGATTGGTTTAAGTTAGAGCTTGTATTCTTCCAATTCTTAGTTAAAATATCAATTTTTAAGTTAGAGAATAAAAAGATAAAAATGTAGCTACAAAGGGGCCAGGGAACAATGCTACCACAAATCTAAGGAGAGGATAACCGCGAAAACTAACATAATAAGGTTTCACCAATTATTCTTTTGTATTCAATTAAACTGATCAGGGATTTCAGATATAATTAGCAAAAATAATTGACAAACACATTTTTTGTTTTAGAATAATTAAAAATTATTATTAATTTTAAGTTTTAAATTTAATCAAATCAGTCTCACGCTGTTATATTTGATGGTATCACATTAATGATGATATAGTGCTTTAGGTACATAAATTTAATTTTTCTATTTTTTAGCTACTTAAAATTTATTTATAACTTTTTTAAAATGTTAAAATTGAAATTAAAATACTCAGAAATATTAACGTTTAACATATATTTCCATAAAAAATGTTATGATCTAAAATATTATTATAACGATTTAACCTGTTTTTCACCTACCGAAATGCTATTAAACCATAAGGGCTCAAGATGATTTCCGAAATTGCCTAAAAGGAATAATTCTTTGCACGGGGACCCTTATTTTCTTTGGTAGATGGAGGACCCTGACGTTTTACAAGAACAAAGTTGATATGGAACCAAACGGAATAAGGTGTATCAAAGACCTAAAGATCAGGAAAATTTAAAAAGAAACTACTAACGTAACCATTTCTTCTTATCCGACTTTCAAACTGTGAGGAAACAAGTCTGATTGACAGAACCAAAAGTAACATAACTAGCTACCTGGTTACCGCACCCTTTTAACAGCAAAATGTGGGTTTGTCAGAGAAAATGCAGGATTCGAGCATTTACTGGTGATTGTAGCTGGTTTCGTGGGGCTAGACTAACCGGGTGGGTCAAGAAAAAAGATAAGAGTGATGATGTTTCGTTTAGACCTTAAAAGAAGAAAAAGAAATTGAGAAAAAAAGTAAATGGAAAAGGGTGTAGGAGTGACAGGTCCCCTGGTGGAGTGGACCTGCCAGTTCACGGACTCGTACAGCTGTCTCCTTAAGGCTGTTTCCCTCGTCTCCAACGCGCCTTGAGATCCTCTATCCCAAAATACTCTGGCCTTCCTGTTCCCTTTGCATCTCAGCCATTCATTTACAATGAATGAATGGCTGAGATGCAAAGAAGATAGGGGAGTCAGGGTATTTTGAGACAGAGGAATACGTCCCCTCCAACGCAGGCATCGAATTATTGTACCGATTTTAGTATCAGTCTTATGTTTTAGTACGGTGTAATAGTATTTATGAATATTAGACTAAATTTTTAAATGTATGAAATAATTTTTAAATGCTCATAAATACTATTACATCACCGTACTAAAACATAATCTGATACTAAAATCGTATTTCATAAATTTTAAAATTTTAAAAATTATTTTAAAAATTTAAAAAATTAGTCCAATTTTAAAAATTATAAAATAATTTAAAAATTAGTCTAATATTCATAAATGCTATTTTTAAAAAATTATAAAATAATTTATTAATATATTGTACTGTATATTTTATAATTTTATATCAACCATGCCTCTAAAAGTTATAATAATAAATAATAACCACAATTAATATGAAATCACAATAATTTTCAGATATTTCACATGTAAATAATAATCATAATTATTATAAAAAAACAATCATCATATAAATATAAAATTAAAAACAATATAAAATATTTAAAATATTATAATTTAATTATATAATAAATAATAATGACATCAAAATATCAAATAAAAAGAAAATAAATATCTTTAACCCTCAAACTATTATAATTTACGATTAGAGTTCGTGATAAGGAAACAATTAAATAGAAATGAAACCTGAAACAAAAACGTTTATAATTACACTGCATTAAAATATACATCAAATATAAGTAAAATTAAATAAAATAGGAGAAAAAACCCTCAAATTTCATTCTATCGTCTATGAGAGGATACTTGTTATAACTGTATTGACCCTAATGATTATTTGATCCAAAATTATCATCATTGAGAGGATCCTCATTTTCATCATCATTCAAATTCAATATACCAAATGACATGTCAATGTTTTCCATCTAAGGTTATCTTTTAAGTCATTCATATCTACCAAACTCGGTTCCTCAAAAATCAAATTCACCAAAAGATCAACATTTTTAATGCAAATTGGATCTATTGAATTACTTATACTATTAAAAGTCCTAGTAAATAATAAATTTTAATTATTAAAAATTATATCTAAATTAATAATGATAATAAAATATTTTTCTAGAAGTTTTAAATTGTAATGAATGAAGGCCAAGTCATTCAATCTTTTGTACTTTAATCTATCCTTTTTCTTGGAGTAGATGAATTCAAATATGATTCAATTATTTTCACAGCCTATTGCACTTAGACATTAGCTTAGAACACTAATTCTGAATTGATCCCACTAAAAAATTGTAAGTCATAAGAAAACAAAAAGTAGTGTTATAAATAAATTGATAATTAATTTTCAACAATTAAAAAAGGAAAAAAGTTAACATCTAGAGAAGTTTTGCTCTTTGGCAAATAGTAATTGACATCCCAAAATCTCTAAAACATCGTTTATAAAGCTCCATTTATGAGCTTAAAATATCTTGCATCATGTCATGGGCAACAATTATTGCAATAGTTAATAATATTCCCTATTAACTTCAACTTTCTTTGTAGAATCTGGTCTAAAATAAACACTATGATTCAAAAACACCCCAGCTACAAACAACAAGGACCAAATTTGTCTTTCCCATCTATCATTGATGACTGTAAGATAACAAAGAAAACCTAATTTTCATATGGGCCTTGATTGCTTCTTTCACCCTCTTTATGACATAAAAAAAAACTCATTGTTTCTTTTTTAATACTATCAGCCAAACGAAGCACCATCTCATAAACTTGGATAACAAATTGGCATTGAGACCAAAATTCATATCTTCCAGTATGTTCTTGAAACCTCCAATCCATCATTAAACCTAGCATACTGAGATAGAACTCACTTATCACTTGTAAGTATCTGTCTCATCTCTTTATTTATCATAACAAAACACTGAAGTTATAAGGAATTCGTTGTAAATCTTTTCCTAATAGGATTGGTAAATTCATTGCTTATTAAATTCAACACTCATGCAAACTTGCCTTTTTGGCTTTCTGCACAGTCTCATCAATAATAAGAAATTACCTAGCATCTCTTATATTTTCCAACATTAAGTCAATGCAACGTACAACATAAGAGGTCTAGGAAAAAGAATTATGCTTATTTTGAAAACTTCTTCATGTCATTTTATGAGTGAAATCATTGTCAGTAATAAACTAAACAATATTTTCTAGGCCTACTATATTCACAACTTTATTGAATATCTCAAATAAAGTATCGGTATTTCTAACAAGGCCAGGTGTATCAATATACTTCAAAAACATTGGGCCGTTTAAAAAATAAACAAAAAATTAATAATAGGCTCATGTCTCCTATTGTCCAATCATTACATATGATTGAATATTCATAAGTAGCCCAATACATTCTTCTTTCTCCTAAATAACTTTTAATTTCAGAAAGTAAGCAACTCAAAAGTTTATTTTTGCAATCATCAATAGAAGGAGTTTTGTATCTCGGATCATAAGAGGTTATAGCATCCCCTATAGGCTAATAATAGTAAGATATGGAAGCACTGAATGCTACACCTATATCATAGCACCATTTAGTTGTTGTCATATCTACACTGTGAGTTGGATCTCTTGATTGCATGACACTATGAATTGAAGGCTAGACTTTAGAAGTTGTTTATGATGCAAAAAAAATTAGTCATTTACCATCTTCTTTTCCTAATATCAGATCCCTATGCAATATTCACTTCTTGCTGGGAAGAAACACTAACACTACCACTTTCACTACTACCTTTAACATTTCTATTATCATCATGAACACTAGCAAACGATCTTCCATTACCAATTTCATATTCAATCTCTTCCTTCTATCTTTCTCATGTTGATATTCTTCAAGAAAAAGTTTTCATTTGCCACTTTATATCATGACTTATTTTTTTATAAAGTTCCACATCTCCTTTAACTCTAGCTGAATGCTTCTTTAAACGAGTGATTCCTCCACCTTTCAAATTCTTGTTACAAAACAAGCAAATAGTATGATTCTTCACACCGGGACCAATGTAGCATGAGCCCAAGCTGGATCATTGTATCTTCCCAAAGCGATTAAATGTTCAGGATTTCTTGAACATCCTTCCATTTATCTATAAAAATAAATGAAGACATATATCAAAATAAAGAACACATAATTTCATTACACAATACACATGTCCATCTTATATAGTATAACTCATTTTGTGTTATTACATCATACACAATTCAATTTCATCCAACACAATTCAATTGTATCCAATGCAATTCATCAATAAGTCAAAAATCAACAATTTAAATATTAATTATACATAATTACATAATACGCATATCCATCTTATATAATATAACTCATTTTGTATGATTACATCATACACAATTCAATTTTATCCAACGCAATTTAATTTTATCCAACACAATTCATCATTAAGTCAAAAATCAATAATTCAAGTATTCAACAAACACAATTACATAATATGCATGTCCATCTTGTGTACTATAACTCAATTTGTATGATTGCATCATACACAACTCAATTTCATCCAACACAAATCAATTTTATCCAACACAACTAATCAATAAGTCAAAAACTGAAAATGCAACTATTTTATTTTATTCACCAAAATTTTACTTAATATAAAATAAATTAAGCTAAACCAAGGAAAACAATGCATAAGGAGTTAAAAACTATCTTGAATTATAATTTATAATGTAGTTGCTACAAATTGTGTTAATTAATATTTCTTTAACAAGAATTTTTATGATATGTAATTACTATTAAACTTATAGTTATTATTGTTTTTTTATTATCAAGCCTTTTTTAGTTGAACAAAGCCATTTTAAGTAAGGATTCAAAATTGAGTCAAAATAATTGCAAATTTCATACTATTTTGTATAAAATATTTTCATATGTGTTTTAAAGATGTTATAAATGTTGCATTCAATCTTCAAAAAGGTTGAATATTGTTACACAAATTTTATTTTTAAACATTTAAACCAACCTGAATAATTCAAATCAAATTGAAATTATATAGAGAGACTAGATAGGTTTAATTTGATTTAAGTAGTTATCTAATTTATTTATTATTTAGTTTGTAATTGTAATAAACCAATCCAAACGCCTAGCTCCTCACCTTCCTATTTCGACATGACTTATAAACTTCCAAATATATTAAAAAATACTCTAATCCAACAAATAAACAAAACACTCCGTGCATTTCATTCAGTTCCAAATTTCCAATCGAACTATTCACAAAATTCAATTCCAAGTTCCAACCATTCACAAAATTCACCCAAGTTCCAACCATTCACAACCTCTCAATCGTAAATGCAATTCAATTTCAGGAGAAGAAAAAATCCAATTGAAAACACACCAAAAAATATCACAAATTTTGTGGGTTGAATGAAAACTAGATTTCAAAACTAGATTTGGTTTCTCTTTATACATGAGCAGGAGCAGTTAGTGTCGCAAGAATGGTGGACAGAGTGGATATGGACAACAACAAGCGGGGGAGAAGGAGGGAGAGGCACTGTGGAGATTGGAGACTGGAGAACGAGGCAGATTAGTAGGTGGGGCAGGGGGAAGGCACGGTGGCATTACGGTGGAGGACGACTGCGACGAGTGGTGATAGAGAGAGGTGAGAGAGAGAGTGGTGAGAGACAGAGAGAGGTGAGAGATCTACTAGGGGTGGTTTTATTAATTTTTTTGCTATTAAATCCCTGAACTTTATAAAATTAATGGTACCATCTAGTATTTTGCCGATATTTCAAATATCAGCTGGTACCCACCGATACCAGACGGAACCTCCGGTACCTAAGGCCGATACCAAAAGATCTAATACCGTTCCATTTTTTGGATGGTACATTGGCAATCGGTATAGAACAATATCTATATCATTGTAGGTAACACCTATCACTCTATCTTACTTTTATGTGTTCTGCCTCTCCCTCTGTTAGGAAAGCTAAAATGTCTCTTCTTTTTAGTTTCTCTTCCTCTTTTTTTTTTCATTTGTGTTAATGATCATATATTATTTATATAGCTGGAGAATGTGAATGCATAATTAGGAATTTTGGGAGAATCTTTTGAAGTCATAAGCTCACTCTCTACTGGATTTAACTTTTTGTAGGGTTGTGTCTATATCTTTAAACAACAATAATTGAATATTGACTTTATTTTAATGATTGACCTTATAAATATCCACACAAGGAAGCTAGTTTTGGACTTAACAGTTATGGTTAATTCTTTATTCTTTTCTTTAATATTTTCGTCATGATGTAAAATGGAATCATAATTTAAATTTATAGGAATTTTTTATGAGTAAGGGAAAACATTTATTTTAGACCTTTTATGATTCCCTTTTACAACACAACGAATAAGAGACAATTTAAAAATATTAAGAATATATAATCAAATGAAATATTCTTAAATTATGTCAAAAAGTTCATGAAATATTTTAAAATGAAAATATTTAACACTAGAATTACTTGTTTATCTTATTTTGTAATTGTAATTAATATATTAAAAATGTTAAAATATCATCATTATCATCATCACACCTAGTCCGAAATTCCGTAATAAAAAAGTGAGGTCTGATAGTACACATCCTTACCCCTACATAGTAGAGAGATTATTTTTGGTAGACCCACATGCAGATGTGACAATTAAAAAGTGATCCAAAAGATTATCCAAAAGTGATGACAACAAAAGACTAAGGCCTGAGTGGTAAGAAGGGTCCGTAGAGACAAAGAGGCGAAAAACTAGCTTAAGAGTTGAGGTTATACTAATCAAGTTGAGTTCAATAGCATCAAGTTTAACATTTGATGGGATAAGTGTTACTAACAACAAACCTCAAGGAATGTTTTCAAAGTCAAAGTTAAAATGTTTCAAAATTAGCATATAATTAGAAGCAAAGCAATAGTAAATGCTTATGCACATAACAAACTAGTAAGGAAAATATGAAATAAAACGCACAGTTGCATACAAGTAAAAACACAACCACTAAACTAACAGAAGAATAAGCAAAAATAAAAAGGTAAGAATACATAAAGAAAAATCATAGAAAGGAAGCAATAAGGTGAAGCATACCTTCCTGAGTTTGCTGAGTGGAGCCCAAGGAAGAAAGTCTCATACTTCGAAGATCAAAATTTTTGTCCACACAATCTAGTAACCCACCCACCTGCCCACAATCTATTTGCAATAGGAAAGAAGAAAACTTATCCAAACCCACCTCCACTACACAGTAAAAATAACATTCTTTGCCTCACAGATCTTCCTCTTCCTCTTCACCTAAACACATTCTTCATTTTTTAGGAGAAAGAATATTGAAACGATAATTTTTTCTAGGAATTAAAACCCTAGGCCCTCCTTCTAGATCTCAAAAACCCAAATTGATTCATAGAGACCCAAATTGATTCATAGAAAGACGTGAGAATTAAAAAAACGAAGATAACAACGAAAAGAAAAAGGGAATAAGAAGGAAAGCGTTTACCTTTACAGTGGCTTGAGGGTCTAAGCTTAGCCCCCTTGATCTGAAATGCATATTTTGCTTTACAGAACTTCCATGACCCAAGAACATCTTCAAAAGTGGAGATTTGGCTATCCCAAACAAACAACAAAACAAATAAACAAAAAAAAAGAGTAAACGAGAGTGAGAGAAACTTTAGGAGCTTTTCGATGAGTTCTTGCACGTAGTTCTTGCCAAAACATCGGTGACTAGCGTCGTAGACTTGCTGGAAGGAAGGTGCCAATCCCTAGTCCATTTATTCAAATCCACCATTTGAGTAAAAATTATGGTATTGCATTGAGGACAGCCTTAAACAATTTAATATAGTTGAACTGGAAATACCAGCAAGAAACCCATTCCCATACTCAGATTCCATAACTATTTTGTAAGTTGATATTCGAAAAAATGTTTGATTATAACTTATATTTAATATTTAAAAGATTTCAATGAGATAAATAATGGCTTTTTTTGAACATTTGAAAGTTTGATGATGGATAACTCTTCTCTTGCTTGGAGTTCTTCTCCTCCGGCTCTTCAAGGTGTTTTAATAGGGTTACAGAAGCCTAGGTTTCTTTTAGGAGCATCTCAGTAATCTAATATTTTCTATTCTCCTACATCCTTATTTTTAACTATTATAACAAATTGCTTTTTGAGTAGCTAACTATCACTTCCTATGTTTTTATTTTCTAGAAAGTGTTAACTTCAACTCGATGTTGGAGATTAATAACCTTACATTTCCACCCTTAGTCTTTGCTCCCCCTTCTTATTTTTAAGAATATCTGCGCCAAAGGAATTTGGATGTTCTAAAAGTGCCGAGAGAAGGAGACTCAATAAAAGATAAGCATTCCAAAACCTCCCTAAAGTTATAAATCTAATCTTCTATTAGAGGAAGGAGATTGGAGGATGATATATTAATTCCTTAGAGTTCATCCCTCCTCCCTCGTAAAGAGGGTCATACCATTGTGTTCCTAGACATAAGTATTTTGGAGGGTTAAAAGTTTAGGAGAATGTTTATGATATTTTTCCTTTGATAAAAGATTGCCATTCTTGACATTAAATGAATGAGATTAAAATAATTGGAGAGGCAAAGAATTGAAAGAAGTGATATTAATAGAGGAGA
>JANVCQ010000006.1:8679719-8689734 GCA_025531925.1 Erythroxylum plowmanianum | reverse complement strand
TTTTAGGCTTAATCATCCAAATTTTTAATGTATCAATTTATCATACCACTTGGCATTTGTCCTCATCTAAATGTACAATTTTCCAATCCATAACATTTAATTCCAAATTTTCTAGTTGAAATCCAATCATACCAAAATTCAAGACATATCAACACACATTTCACATCATAATCACTCAACATTTTTCATACCCCAGAATAAGTCAATTAAGTGCATATGCTAACTTGCAATATGCACAAATATCAATTTCGTGTATGAATGCTAATGTTATGCATGTATATGCAATATTTAATCTAGGATTAAATCCTAAGCATATTCTGAAAAAAAAAAGGGATATTACATGTTGTTTGCTATTGTCTCGGTATTTAAGCTTCATATGCACCAAGTGGATGTTAAGACAACTTTCTTGAATGATGATCTTGAATTTATATGGTCCAACCAAAAGGGTTTAGAGTGCTTGGTCAGGGGAAAAAGTTGTGTAAGTTGGTTAAGTCTTTGTATGAGCTTAAATAAGCTCCCTCACAGTAACATAAGAAATTTGAAAATGAGATTTTCAAACATGGTTTCATCTTTTATGATGTTGATTTTTTCATTTATGTGAATCTAATGCCAATGGTTATGTGATCATAAATCTTTGTATAGATGATATGTTTATTTTTGGTACTAGCTTATCTATCATTAATACTGCCAAGAGTTTGCTAAGGTCCTCCTTTGATATAAAAGATCTTAGACTTGTCAACTTTATTTTGGGAATCAAAGTTGATAGGATTGGCTCTGATTTTAGACTGAATCAAACTCATTATATTGAGAAAATTTTGAAGAAGCTTGGCAACTATGATGTTGAACCAGTCAAGATTCCTTATGATGTCAATGTTGCTTTAAAGAAAAATCTTAGTAACGGTGCAAACTAAGCTAAGTATGCTAAAATTCTTAGTAGTGTGATGTTCTTGATAAACTATTCTCATCCTAAGATTGCACAGTAGACTTAGTAGGTATACTCATAATCCAAGTCAAGAGCATTAAAATGCATTAATTCGTTTGTTGCAATATTTGAAAGGTACAATGCATTATGAATTATTTTTTTGGTGGTCATCCTCCTGTATAGAGGGGTATTCTGATGCTAACTGGGTTATAGAGAGTGAAGATATACACTCTATCAGTGGTTATATTTTGACCTTCACAGGAGCTGCAATGTCTTAGAAATCATCCAAGTAAACATGTATTGCAAGATCAATAATGAAGGTTGAGTTTATGGCTTTGGAGATAACTGGATGAGAAGCTGAGTGGCTAGGGAATCTCTTAGCAGATATCCCACTTTGGGGAAAACCAATTCATTATGTGTTCCTTCACTGTGATTCACAAGTTACCACTCATGTTGTCAAGAGCAAGGCATATAATGGTAAAGGTAGATATATCATATTGAGACACAAAATTGTATGTTCTTTAATTAGACATAGTGTAATCTCTCTGGACTATGTCAAGTGAGAGACAAACTTAGCGAATCTATTTACAAAAACTTTGAGTAGGAAACTAGTTTCAGAGCATGTTAAAAGGATGAAGTTGAGCCCACTTATGTAGTAACCTTGTGATGAACACCTGTTTTGGAAAATCAAGTTCAATGAGTCAAACAAAGTGATGTGGTGATTACTTGTATTTTGTTTGTGGAATAACACTGAGATACATTCAATTCTTGATATGCATCCCATAGTATGAATTTATTGCGTTTGATGAGGTTGGATGGTTTAATCCTTAATGAGTTCCATAGCCCAAGTTTGAGTGGTGTGAGCAGCACATACTTGATGGACTCACCTACGTAATTGTGGGGGGCTAATCACCCTCTTATGAGAGTTTTTAGGCTATCTCTCTAGAGCGATCATACGATTAAGGCATTTTGAGGTTGTTTATTTCTCTAGTAGGTTCTGTTTCTGAAATTTCTTGAACACCAAGTTCAAGACCTATTTCACCTGGTTGTTCACCTATCTCCATACAACACACACATTTTTCTTCCCACAAACAGAAAATTTTGCATACAAGTTTTTTTTTTTTTCAATTTTGCATTTTATCTATTCTTGTTACTTCTCCGAGACATATTTTACTTTGCCTTTTGGAGTGTACCGAAGCTAGTATAGTAAGCATTAACTTTGGGGTTGGATCAGGTTGTTCTGCTGCACTATAGAGGGTAAATTTTCAACTTAGGACAGTAATTTTCATGATGCTTTGTATTCTCAAATAAGCTATTCGAATTTTATTTTTAGTGTTATTTCATTATTTCACTTACAGTAGGTTTAGAGTGAAAGAAGTAAATAAACCCTATTGTTGTTATTACATTAAATGTTCAAAAAGTATAGTAGCACTGGAGCTATACTAGACATCACTAGTAGATTGACAACAGAGCAGTTTTTTTTTTATTAAAGGGAGACAAACAGTACAAGCTACATAACAAAGCGAGAGAAACAGGTTCCCGATAAATCCTCTAGAAGGATCAAGTGGTACCCTACGAGTGTGGTATCAAAATAAGTAACGCCGTCAGTCAACTGACCAGCATAATTTGCCAGTCAGTCAGCGCATCACAACAAAGCAATTTTAGAACTATATAAAATTGTAGTTAAATAGTAATAAAGTTATGGGATGTCTGCAAGTAAGAAACAATGTAGCACTGCCACAGATTGAGAGACGAAGAGATGACTGGCCAAACATGGTGGAAGTTTCTTTTCTTTATTCGTGAACAACAAGGCATTGTAGGTGGACGCATTGCCAAGCGTGTTTTGCACATTAATTGAGATGTTCGTACATGTGTATAAGCATCTTTTAGATCTTAATTAATCAGTTAATGCTAGGTCGTGGATAATGTTTACAACTTTATATACATGTAAAGCTTATAAGGGAGTTTAGCTATTTGATAGAGGATGACGATAGTTGTTTGAGTCTGACTAACATTCTCTAGTTTCTGTTTAGTTTGTAACTATTCCAAGGAAAGACATCGAAAACAATGAGCTTTCGTTGTATTGCATAACCATTTTTGTTTTACAATGTCCAGAGTCTACAAGGGTGTACTTCTGTTAAAGTTTAAACCTTCCCTTAATCTGTGAGATTTAGTTCTTTCTCAATAATATTATCCAATTTATTATAATTGAATTATGACTTTTGAAAATTAAAAAATGACTAACATCTTCAATATTATTGGATTAATCCTATAAATCAAATACATTGTTGTCATATGTTTAGTAGGTTCCGTTCATAATTATTACATTTTTATATAATGTAATATACTTACAAAATTAATAAAAAATATGAGTTGCGTTACTTTTTATACCCCTATTTGATAGGTAATTATTACCAATAATAAAAATATAACTGTAATAATATTAATAATCAAACAAAATTTTGTTTTATTCAAAAAAAAGAAAAAATTGAAAACAAATAAAAATAAAATCAAACAATCCCTTAATTTTAACAAATATGTAAAAATTATTTTTACATTTTAAAAGTACCAAAATTTATTGCAATAAAAGAAAAGAGTACATATAGATATGAATGAGATTTTATCTTTAATTAGGTGTACAAATTTGGGCAATAGTTAAATCACCAGATTGTTCTACCATTTCAATAAAATGATGTAGTGGAAGCAGGTGAGTTGGTAAGGGGCCCTTCTGATTTAAGTGAGGTCACTAGTTCGAACCGTTCTCATGTATGCAACTGTTTAAAATTTGAGGTCAGAGCTTTGTCTCTCACAAGGAACTACCTAATTCGAACAAGAATTAATCTATGTGTGAATAACTTAAAGATACTTTCTTATAATTGAGATCCTTCTAAAATATCTCGTAAAAAATAATGTTGTTACAGAATAAATATTCGCAAGTAAGAAGGGATTTGGTTTTTGACTTGGCATACACAGACTCTACAAGCAAAAGCTTCATAAAGAAAATGAGTTGGATCCACCAGGCAGAAGGCGAAAGTAAGATAAACCACCTTAGCTGTCTTGCTGAGTTAGCTTTGATCCAGCTAAGAGTGGCCGCTGACTAGTCCTACTCTGTATTCCATTTCCTCTTTCTCCATCACGAGTATTGCGTGTGAACGACACCGCAGTATATTTATGCGCTCACGTATGCGTATATATGAAATGACAAGGGCGTCGAAGCACGCTCCTACTCTCCTAGGATACTCCAATCCCACAGAACAGGATGCTATCCAGTTATAGCCAGCTGGATTAGTCCACATTTCCCAACAAATATTACATCCAGCCTGTCACTTCCAACGTTTATCAACTTTACTCTTTGTACTCTTTTGCCCCTAACAAATGAAGGAACTTTTGAATGTCGAGGGCATTGTTGTCATGCAGAACTCGGATGGCAACTGTAGCTAGCTCATTTCGCTCGCCGATACCGAGTTTGAGGTGCCATTGATTGGCGCGTGGTCCCGTAAAGTCGTAGTTCGGAAGTAGAAGCTAGAAGTTGAGTATATCTCGTTTTCTTTGAACATAAAACGCTCTCCAGGTCCAGGAGACCGTTGGGACCTCTTTTCTTACATGCCAAGGCCAAATGACTGGAAAGTGGCAAAACCCTTCGTTCCTTGACTTTTTTCCCAAGCAAGTTTTCTCCACTCTCTCTCACCTAAGCCCCAGTTCCTTTTATTCTTTTATTAATTAATTCAAGTTCAAGCGGAGTTCACCTCTTATTGGACTGCTATATATATCCTCTACTGTCCACCTTATTCACGCACACTAACTAAAGCTATCTCGGCTTTTCTCTCTTTTTCCTCTCCCAAAACAAATCGAAGCTAATGTCTAAGATGGCTTCTTTAGTACAAGTGATTCTTATAATCTCCCTCTTTCAGTTAGCTTCGGCTGCTAGGAAGCTCAGTGAGCTAGTGCACGACGAGAACCAGCTCTTGAAGTACCACAATGGTCCTCTCCTTTCCGGAAATATCTCCATCAATCTTATCTGGTATGGCAAGTTTAAGCCATCCCAAAGAGCTATTGTTTCTGACTTCATTGCTTCTCTTTCTACTTCAACACCTTCAAAGAGCAATAAGCCCTCAGTAGCCACTTGGTGGAAAACCATCGAAAGATACTATCTTTCCTCCAGAAAGTCTTCCCTTTCGCTTCTTTTGGGCAACCAAATACTTGATAAAACTTACTCTCTTGGAAAGTCACTGGCAAGCAAGCAAATTGTGAGCTTGGCCTCAAGAGGCGAACAGAAAAACGCCATCAATGTTGTACTAACATCCTCTGATGTTGTTGTTGAAGGGTTTTGTATGAACAGGTGTGGGAGTCACGGATCCGCTTTGGCCTCAAAAAGTAGTCAAGTAAAAGGCAAGAACTACAAATTTGCTTATATCTGGGTTGGCAACTCGGAAACACAATGCCCAGGTTACTGTGCTTGGCCCTTTCACCAGCCAATCTACGGACCTCAGAGTCAACCTTTGATCGCTCCAAATAATGATGTAGGTCTAGATGGTATGGTGATCAACTTAGCTAGCCTATTGGCTGGAACTGCCACGAATCCTTTTGGGAATGGATTCTTTCAGGGTCCGAAAGAGGCACCACTAGAGGCTGCATCTGCTTGTCCCGGTGTTTATGGCAAAGGAGCTTATCCTGGTTACGCTGGTGACTTATTGGTGGATTCTACTACCGGTGCGAGCTACAATGCCAATGGTGGCAATGGAAGGAAGTTTTTGCTTCCAGCTTTATATGATCCTTCAACATCTGCTTGTTCGACTTTGGTTTGAAAAATATTCAGAGAGATCAGGAGGATTAGTGAAATTAATGTATACGCTTTAAAATGAAATATAATTCGTTAATTTGTTCAAATCTTTTGTGTCTTTTCCGGATTTGTAATGATAATAGAAAAGCAAAGTACTTACTTTGCCTTTTCTATTAAACGTCTTGTCCCATGTTCAAATGTTGCAGCTTTGGTTTCTCGAGATGTGAGCTTTCCTGCATTATCGCCAACTCAGTCCCTAAAAGGATGAATTTCATTTTGATCGATCAGATGAGGGGATGCAATGTCAGCACCCAGCCAACTATTTCTGTGTACACCATCACTGTATACAGAGTATAGACTGTGATATGTAAATTTATACACTGACAACAGAGCAATGACCATCGATAAATGTGAATGCTACTGTTCATCCCTCCTGGAAGGGCTGTTAGGTCAGGCTAAGTGTTTCACGTAAACTGGGGACTGGATCAGGCGCATCAAAAGTTGGAATAGTATATCAAATTTATACGAAACCAGCTTAAATTTTCAGTCTGCTTGACGATTAATTTGAGCACGTGATAGTGCAATCTGAAAGCCAAAATGACGACCCCATGCGCGGATATCTACGTATACAAGTCTTGGTGGATCTTACGTTTTAAAATGCTGTGATCTACTTAATATTAAAAAGTATAAATAACAAAGATAGTTGAATAAGATGAGCGGCATATTATAAAGGGTGGGTCCCACTAAACACAATCTAAATCTGACGGTCTTTTTTGTTGCCAGACTAGGAGACGTGATTTTTTGTATAGCGTTGTTATGTGTAATTCTGTCCTGATAATAAAATATCTTCAAATGTCTTCATTTTTATTTTAATTTTCAGCAACTTAGTCATGCCCCCGATATAAGTATCCCGGGCGTGACTCGTGATACTTAAGTTAATTTGTAAGTTTTTTATTTTTTATTGTTTTTATTTTAATTATACTAATATTATTTTAATAAAAAATTTTAATTTTAATTTTAATTTTAATTTTAATTATACTATTTCTAATTTTATTAAAAATATTATTATTAAATTTCCATTTTGTTCTTTTTATTATTTTAATTTTAATTTTTTAAAATAAAATTGTTAAGATAAAAATTTAAAATTTAAAAATTGATTAATTGATTAAAATTATTTAATTAATTTATAAATTATAAAAATTAAAGTAATTGATTAATGTTGTTATTATTATATTACAACCCATGTATATTAATGTAATATTAAACATCTTGTATATTTTTATAATTTTTTTTATAAAAAATGCTTGTGAGATGTAAATAAATTATACAATATATTATATATGTGAAATAATTTATTTTGATTTCAACAAAAATTGATTAATTTACTAAAATTATTTAATTAATTTATAAATTATAGAAAAATATTAAATTAAATTTAAAATTTGATCAATTTTTTAATTATATATTCTACGTTTTTAATTAAATTTATAAACTTAATTTTTTATAAAGATAAATATTTAAAATTTAAATTCTTTTGAAAATATTAAAAAAAATAGTAAGATATAATACTCTTGTCTTTATAATTTTTTTAAAATCATGACTTTATAAGTTATTTTATATAAAAACAGCTAATTTCATCAAATATTTTTTATAATTAACTAATGTTATCTAATATTCAAGCCAATTGATATAACGAGTTATGCCAATCAGCTAATTGTCAAAGACTCGCCCGTTCAACAACCTCTCTTTTTGTTCTTTCCTCGGGCGGAACAAGATGATTCTCGACAGCCTTGCAAACTCTGTGGATTACAGTGAGGGAGAACGATGGTGGCATTCCAAGTTATCAGGGAATGGGGCAAGCGAAAAGAGTGATATTTACGATATTTTTGACAAGATAAAGAAGGCAAATGATAAGATGCAATAAGGACAACGGAGAAATAAAGATATCAATAACAGATAAGAGAAGACGATGGACGTAACTGGAACCATTCGGGATAGGATAAAATTTCGGTCAATGCGAATAGGCAATGACTCAAATTAGATAAGAGAGGAGAGGGACGGTTAATAGTGACTATGGGCGATTTTGGTGTACCGATGGGAATTGACTGAGGAAAGAGGAAAATTAGGCTTTGGCTGGGAAGAGAGACAAAGGATATGAGTTGAGATTAGCCTATCAGTCACGACTGGGTTTTCTTTTCTTTCTGCAAAAGCGACATTTTTAACACAGTTATAAACAAATGTTATTAATGTTTTGAGATTATGTTTAAAGAGTGACGGTGGAAAAGGGATAAAAAAAGAGGGTGTTAATTATTTAAGTTTAATTAATTTTATTTATGATTAATATTAACTTAGAAGAGTTCATAATGTTGATTAGAATTTACTAAAATCTATTATAATTAATCAAAAATTAATTAGAGTTAATATATAGATCATGTAAGTTTTATATGTCACTATAAATTTATATAAAAATTAAAAATAAAATATTATAATAGTCTTGATGTGACATTTAAACACAAATATAATTTTGTCAAAAAAAATTTAATCTAAAGCTAAATTTTAAGAAATTTGGAACATAATACTTTAAAACTTTAGGTTCTAACTTGTATTTTAATATAAATATTATAGCTAAAATACACTTTTTATTTATTTGTATCAAAACATAAATATTACTCTTTTTAATTGGAATAAGTTGGTAAAGTCAATTAAAGACAATGAATATTGACAAATATAAATTTGGATTAAACTATTTACTACAACATTAAGTACCTCTATCGCAATTCTTCATATTTGGGGGGTAATAGGATCACATGTACAGCTCAATTCAGCATTCGTTTATTGGCCAATGTTTTAAAAATTAAACCAGAAATTGAACTGATTAAAGAAAAGATTTAAAATTTAAAGATTCAATCAGTATTAAATTACTATAAGATCAATATATAATAAATAAAAAATAAAAATTATAAAAGTAAGGTAACAGTTGGCTCACATGAGAGAATGGTAATAAGAATGAGAATGAATATTATCATTATAATTATGATGGTTGGTTAAGAGGAAAGAATGATTACCATTACTATTGATAATAATTGTAATTAATTAATTAAAATATATTAATTAATTAAAATAATGTAAATTTAATTAATTAATGAATGAATTATATTTTAATTAATTATATTTTAGTTAATTAATTAATTACAATTTTAATCAATGAATGAAATATATTGTAATTAATTAATCAATAATATTATTTTAATTAATTAATTGTATTTAATTAATTAGTATTTAAAATATTAACAAAAAGAACCATTACTAAGGAATGAGTTTTATTTCTCTACTAAGTGTGTTGGTCCTCAATTTTTTTCTTGATAAATAAGCATGATTAGATTATTTTGGGGTCTTGCTAGATTAATTTATGTTGGAATTAATTAACATGTTAATGTGAGTAAAATAATATGATATAAGTTAAGGGAATTAAAGTGTTAAGGTGGTAAGTTACATGAGGGGTAGTTTAGGAAGATCACTTAAGTGGGAAAGTTTTAAGGCATTGAAGGAGAAGCAAAATGAGAAGAGGAAATTGTTGGCTTGCATTTTAGAAGCTAAAAACGTTGGTGAGGAATGAAAGAAGAATGAAAGCACAAAAAAATAAGAAAGAAGGGAGAGAAGTGTCGTGAGTTGAGAGGAAAAAGGGAGTTGACGAAGGTTTCAACTTTTCTTAACCTTCAAGAGGGATTTTGAAAGTGATCAAGAAAGAAAAAATGAAAAGAAAGGTTAAAGCTTCCGTTAGAGTCAAGAAACACGTTGTTTGGTGAAGATTCAAGGTAAGCTTGTGTTTTAATATTTGGATTTTTGGAAGAGTTTTGGGTTCAAAGAGCTTAGGAAATGTATGGGTTTAAGTATTCTAGGATCAATTTCATGCATAGGCTTTTTTGGGTTTTCCAATTTGAAATTCTTATTTAGTGGAGATTTTTGCTAATGTTGAAGGGAGACAAAAGAGGCAAGAGGAGCTAGAGGAGGGACATCCATGACCAAGTTTTCAAGCAAGGAAATTAAGGTGGTGGCATTTTTATAATTGAGTAAATAAGATATTAAAGTTTCTTTCAAATAAATGGAATTAAATGATTTCCAACTACCTTGACAATATGAATTTATTGTTCTTTAAAATGATTTGAGAATGTGCCACGTGTTTTTGTATATGAATTTTGAGTGATATGGAAATGATTTCAAATTGCTCCATAATTTTTGTATTTGTGGCTTTTGGATGATTTGAGAAATGGTTATATGATTGGTATGGGATTTTGGTTGATGAAGTGTGAAAT
>JANVCQ010000006.1:8647350-8659205 GCA_025531925.1 Erythroxylum plowmanianum | reverse complement strand
TGTAACTGCTTCTTGATTCTTGCTTCTTGAATCTTGAAAGAAACGGTTAATCAGTTGAGTTCTGTAACTAACTCAAAACGACTCTTGCGTCTGCTTTTGTTTCTTCGTCTGTTTTTCTATTCTGCGTCTGCTTTCTCATTCTGCGTCTGCTTTCTCATTCTGCGTCTGTTTTTATTCTGCGTTTGTTTTCGCAATGTCCGTCTGCCTTTGTAAAGTCTGTCTATTTTTCATTGTCCGTCTGTTTTTTGTAAAGTTCGTCTGTTTTTCATTGTCCGTCTGCTTTTCGTAAAGTCCGTCTGTTTTTCATTGTCCGTCTGCTTTTCATTGTAATTATTTGTTCTTCATCAAAATCATATATGTAAAGTCATTTGGACTTAACACTATAGGGGCTAAAAAGAACCTACACTCTTCCAAAGAGTTTGTAGTTAATCTGTTCTCTCAGTCTTTGTCAGAAAATCTTTCTACTTCCCTTACTATTGAAGTTTCTGGTCAAGAGGTGCAAGAGGCTTTCACGTCTCTCAACCCAAATAAGGCTCCTAGGTTGGACGGGTTCAATGGGTATTTCTTCAAACAAACCTGGCATATCATTGGGGAGGAAGTTACCAAAGCTATTCAAAACTTTTTCATTCATGGGAAACTTCTAAAAGAGATCAATTCCACTTTCGTAATCCTAATACCCAAAATAGCTCACCCCTCTACAGTGTTAGAGTGTAGACCTATCTCGTGTTGCAACATGCTCTACAAGGTGATTGCTAAAATCCTAGCAAATCGACTTAAATTGATTATGCCTTACATAGTCAACCCTAACCAAAGTTCCTTCATTCAGAATTGTAGAATAGGGGACAATATCTTGTTGGCTCAAGAAATTTTCAAGAACTATCATCTTTCCAACAATCAACCGAGATGTGCCTTTAAAGTGGACCTTCAAAAAGCCTATGACTCCATTCAATGGGATTAACTCATGAATACTTTAGTAGCTGTAGGCCTTCCTGTGCAGTTCATTAATTGGGTAAAGGAATACACCACCTCTCCCTCTTATTCCATTCTGATAAATGGTAACCCCACTAAATTTTTTAGAGGGGAATCGGGCTTAAGACAAAGGGATCCCCTATCTCCTTTTCTCTTCATACTTTGTATGGAAGTATTCTCTAGGAATTGAAAGTTTGTGTAGAGGATAACCCTTCCTTCAAATACCACTGGCATTGCAAAGCCCTTAAACTTACTCATCTTTTATTTGTTGATGACCTCTTGATGTTTTTCCATGAAGATGTGTTTTCGGCTCAAACTTTACTTGATAGTTGGTGTACTTTTTCTCAGTTTTTAGGCATGGACATGAACCTCTCTAAAAGTCAGTTTTTTCTTATCTCCTGAGATGAATAGTCTGACTCATCGTATGGAACTTATCTCTGGTCTCAAGAAAGGTATTCTTCCCATCAGGTATTTGGGAGTTCCACTCTTAACAAGTTGGTTGTCTAGGAGGGATTGCCAACCCTTATTGGATAAAATTGATACTAGGGTTAGCAAATGGACTCATAAAAGTCTTTCTTATGCTGGTAGGCTCCAATTGGTGATCTCTGTTCTTTCTTCTTTCCAAGTGTACTGGTCTTCTCATTTTATTCTCCCCTCGTCCATTCTTAGGGATATAGAGTCTAAGCTTAGGAATTTTTTATAGGCTGGGAAGGTGGACTCTGCTTTTAATGTTAAAGTTATATGGAGCGACATCTGTCGATCAAAAAAAGAAGGAAGTTTAGGGGTCAAACATTTGTCTACTTGGAATTAAGTATTGTTGGGTAAGAGGATTTGGTATTTGTTTGAGGATAGGGGGCTTTGTGGGTGCAATGGGTAGATACCATCATTTTAAGAAGGAAAACCTTTTGGGAGGCCCAACCAACCTCTAATAGCTCTTGGAGTTGGAGGAAAATTTTATTTGTGAGGGACAAACTAGGGAATCAATTCAGGTTTAGGATAGGGAATGGTATTTCAAACTAGGGAATCAATTCAGGTTTAGGATAGGGAATGGTATTTCTACTCTTTTATGGCAAGAATCGTGGCATCCTAGAGGAATCCTATAGACCTTTTCTTCCCTGAGAGAGATCAATGCATCAGAATTTCCTTTGTCAGCAAGAGTTTCTGCATTGATAAGTAATGATGAATGAAGTTGGCATGAGGCTTCTGTAGTGATCTTAAGGAACCTTGAGCCCCTACACTACTTTCCAAATAGATCTCAACCCGATCGTTTGGAATGGCTCGCTAGTCCTACCAAAAAGTTCACTAATCGATCAGCCTACCTTATATTGAGGCTCCCTTTACAGGAAGTTTCTTGGCATAAACTTGTTTGGTTTAAAAATATTTGGCCTAGGTGTTCCTTTATCCTATGGCTAGCTTTTCTTAAGAAGTTAAACACTCGAGACAAAATGCTCTACCTACAAACCCCTAACTATTGTTCTTTGTGTTTGTCAGATAACGAAACCATTGATCACTTGTTTTTTGAATGCCAATTTTCTAAATATGTTTGGGACCATTGTCTCTACCATTTTCACCTACATATTCCCAGTCTGTACAACCTCTAATCCATTTTGACTTGGTTTAATACTTCCCCCACCATCCGCCCCTCAACTTTCCCATCTTTCCCTGTTCTTCTTTCAACTACAGTCTACACTATTTGGACTGAACGGAACAATAGAATTTTTAAGGATGATGCCAGGGATGTTGGGTGTGTGATCTCCAGCATAATCTTCCAAGCTGTGGAAAGTCTCCACTCCACCCCAGTGAGGAAGTAATTGGTGAGGTTTTTGTTTTTCCACTAACTTTTTATGCAGGTTAACAAATCAGGGAAGCACATTGGTGTTGCAATCTACTGGTTTGGACAAATGTGCACAGCAAATATACAGAGGTTGACAGCATTATGTCACACGGAAGAGTACGGCTCACAATAGGGTGGTATCAGACTGCTCAACAATTGAGCAACAGGCAGAGAACAAGGGCCCATGGCAAATCTTTTGTTGCTTGAGTGTAGGAAGTGTAGGAAGTGAACTGAATTTACTATATACATTATACTGCAGAGTTGAGCACTAGGTAGTGTATAAGAGCATGTAAAGAGCTTTGAGTGTTGATAACAAACTGATTGATACATAGTGTTGTTGATCCTCTCTTAGCAGCTTGATGTTAGTAGCAACATAGCTTTTGTGTGTTTAGCGCAGTAGGTTAGGCTTGAGTGGCAGATTTTGTGATTTCTGGTGAGTTTTGTCTCCTGGAACACTTTCAAGGCACGATCTCTGAATTTCCATAGTTCCTAGAGACTCTTGTATGGGACTCTCATGTTTGTACATTATTTTTAATTCTGTATAAAGTCATCTGAATTATAAAAAAAGGTTATACATGCATTCATTGACATTCCGGGTATAATTGTTTCTAAATATGATTTCTATTGAGAATTGTAGTTTTTATGTGTTGAAAATTGATTTGGAGAATGTATTTGCTGATTTAGAATTTTTGAGATTTTTGGAGAAATTTTTGGAAAATTGTTGGTTATTTTTAGACTACGAAAATTTGCCAAATGACAAAACTATTAATAAATGGTAGTAGAAATTACTGTCCAATGACAATAGAAATTTTAATAAATGACTTGAGGATTTATTCACAAGTGCCATTGAAAATTTTGGGGACAATTGGAGTAGAAATTGAAATTGATTGGACTAATTAAATAAAAGAACCTATTTTAATGCTTTAGAAGTTGATGCAATTAACACATGTCATAAGTCTTTAATTTTGATTAAACTATAAACATATGGCTACATTTTTCTTGAAGAAGTCGAATTCAAATTATGTTTATAAAAGTCTCAAAATCTGACCTGAAGTTGAAAACTGGGTATGCATTTATGGAAGTTCGTTGCGCCAAAATTCTAGAATTCACCACAATGAACTTGAAGGTTTAGCTAGGATTTCTCTAGAGTAAAGTTCACCGCGGCCAACTCTAGGTTTTGTTGTGGCGAACTTGTGAAAATTTCACGAGAATTCATCTCTGGAGGAGTTCGCCACGATGAACTTCTCTCTACAGTGAACATGTTTCAGTATTTTAGGCATATCTTATTTTGTAGTTATCCAAATAGGCTGATTCTTAATTTCAAGTAGACTAAAGACATAGTGCTACAAATTATCTCAAGAAATAAAATTCTGAATTGGACTCTAAGAACTTAAATTTCTGGGTGGAATTTGAGTATAGGGTATTGTCTCAGAATAAAAGCAGTCCGAAAATATTTGGAATATAACTTTCACAATACTGAACTAAATTGAATGATTTTGATGTCATTAGAAACTTTTGAGATAGAAGGACAATTTCCAAAAAGAAAGTATTCCCAAATTACTTCATTTGAATTGTCTAAATGATCATGAATAGTAGACCCGAAAGTTCATTTTTGGGAAAAATCGGGAATTTTGATCAATGAGTTATGAATTGTAATTTTAATAGTTTTATTAGGATCTAGACCATAAGTATACATGGTAATTATGTAAATTTGTAATACAAATGTTTATGTGATGAGAATAATGGATAAATACTCAGGATTGTCACGACATGCATGGTGCATATTTTACATACATACATGTGCATTATAAAATACTTACAATTGTGCCAATTTGTGATATGTGTATATTGTTGTGATAAAGGAGCAACTAGAACGTCAACCTCCAGACATTGTCAGAACTTCCAAGCATTAGCTTCGGAAGCGACTTGTAAGTAACCTAGACGGTTCTACTCAATTATTTGTTGTGTTAGATTATGTTTGAATTGCTTCATAAATGTGAATTGAATTATGTTGATTTCCGGACAGAAGGTATGATGATTGTGAAATGTGAATGAGATGTTGAAGTGCTATTTACATGTGAATGTAACAAACTAAGTGTTTCATGATATGATTGATTGAAAATGTGATATGCATTCCATACATGAATGCCTGATCAGATAATGGAAGTTCTGACCGGAGTAACCATCGAAAATGAGCTAACAGCTCTAAAGTGTATAAGAGCTTAAGGTTTATTATGTAAAATGAGCCCTGTATCTCCAAAGGATAAGGGACAGCTATAAATAAGCCTGTTATCCACAATAGATATGGGAAAGTTTAGGCACTCGATCACAACAATGTAATAATTGGAAAAGAGTCATATGAGAGTTCATATGCATTTTATTAAGCATGCTGGATTGATTGAGATGATAAATTGTCTACTCTTGAGTGTGAATGTGGTATATGATGAATTATGCAAGGTTGTAAAATATGTGTTATATGTGTTGAATTGATGCATGAATTGAGTGAACCATCGATGATGGTTATCTCATTGAGTTCGCAAAAACTCATCCAAAATTGCATGTTGACTTTTCAGGAATGAGAGACGACTTTAGCTACTGAGAGACGTACAAGCAATATAGACTTGTACTTTTGGGGAAAAGAAGAAATGACTCAAAGATCGGTCAGCTGGAAATAGATTGCTTAGACAAATTTTGTATATTTCCTTTTTCATGTAACACTTTTGTATTAGGTTTGGATCATGTACATATTTTGGATGATATTGTAAAAGCTACATTGTAAATTCGGTTTTTATAAAATGAAATGAGGAAATTTTGGGTTTAAAAATATGGTGACTTTCCTTATGATAATTATGAGAGAACAAAGATAGATGATGCCATGTTAAGTGAGTAATGTGATTGATCGTAGCGTGTCATTATCTTAGGTCATGTACGGGAATGTCCTCAGGACGTCCAGGTATGTATCCTAGGGTAAGGGGGCACTACACTTCTGCTGCTAAGTTAAGTTCATTCAGCTTATATAGATCTCAAGTTAGCTATGGCTTCTACTCTGTCCCTACATTTTCTTCTTCCGATTGCTCTTCTTGTCTATGTGCTCCAGTTAAGCACATCAATAAGGAGACTCACCGAGTCTGATCAAACCCAGCCTTTGTTATTTCAATACCACAACTACCCTCTTCTTTCTGGCAAAATCTCCATCAACTTGATTTGGTACGGCCACTTTAAACCTTCTCAACGTGCGATTCTCTCATATTCCTTTTCTTCTCTTGCCTCCACCACCAAACCAACAACATCAGAACCTTCTGTTGCCAGTTGATGGAAAGCTACTGAAAAGAAATACTATCATCTTATCAAATCCAAAAAGATCCCTTCCATTGTTGTCTCCTTAAGATGTCAGATTTTAGATAAGTACTCCCTGGGCAAAACTCTGTCTAACAAACAAATCGTCCAATTAGGATCAAAAGGTGGCCAAAAAGATGCTATCAACCTGATTTTGACATCCGTAGACATAACAGTAGAAGGTTGTTCAAACAGATGTGGCACGCATGGCTATGCTTTCAGTGCTTAGAGAGTCAAAGGCAGGGCCTCCAACTTCACTTACATCTAGGTTGGGAATTCAGAAAAACAATGTCCGAACAATGCGCGTGGCCATTTCACCAACAAATGTATGGACCACAGAACTCACCGCTGGTGGCTCCCAACAACAACGTGGGGCTTGATGGTTTGATTATCAATCTGGCTAGCCTTTTAGTTAGTACAATTATGAATCCATTTCGAAATGGTTATTTCCAAGGTCCAAAATTAAGTATCGCAATTGCAGCGAAAATAAAAATTACAATCTTATATTTATTTATTGCGTTTAATAAACATACTAATAATAAGAACAGGCAAAATAGAAGAATGTGAGTATTAATTGATATGGAACTTCAAAAATACAAAGTCTTTATGCATTCTATATCAAAAAATATATCCCGCTTTTAACACTTGATATAATTATGATTAAATTTTGAAGAACTCTTTGGTCAAGAATATAACAAAACAATTTTGTCTCTTTTCTTTTGTTTATCTTTCACCTGCAAAACAAAAGTATGAATTTTTTCCTCTTCGCTGGTTTTTCTTATGCTTGAAAGAGTATATCTATTTCAACTACTCTCTTCGTTGTTATCTTTCACGCAAGCATATCATATACGAACCCATCACTTGCATATGTTTTAACGTCATTGTTTTTAAAACTTTAAAAACCAACCAAAACATCCCTTTGTTTTAATTTTGTTTTGTAAAACCAAAACAAAAAGACCCCTCGCCAATCCCATACGACGTCTTTTGCTTTCCCTCTTTTTTTTAAAAAAAGTAATTATTATTATTTATAAAATCAAATAAAATAAAACTATCTTATTTTATTCATTTATTTTGTACAAGAAAATTTCTAATATTAATTATATTTTCTTTTCTAGTAAAAAAAATAATATGTCATATAGATTATTTAATAAATTATCTCATAATAAATTAAATAATCATAAATAAGAAATATTACACTCGTAAGTGTGTGACTATATAGGTTCATCACTAAGCTGCCAGTAATTAATTTAATTAATTGCTAATCAATCTAACTGATTGCTAATAAAGGTTGGCGTCTGACAACATTCCTTAACGACCGGATAGTGTGAAGTAATAACCTTACAAAGACGAACCTGATTAAGGATAATGTTATTATCTTCCATCATTACAACTCTGGATTATCATAAGGTATTGTTTAATTGTCAAACTCTATTAGATAATCAACTATGTTATATGTCGATCATTAATAATTGGTGAATGACTTAGAAAACTTCTTTTCTTCACCCATTCAATCGCCCTAGGTAAGGTCTTGAAACAACAATTGATATCAATGACAACGTAGAACTCAAACTTATTACCTAGAGTCGATGGATCCCATCTTGACTCACCACTAATCAGATTGTTACTTAATTATATTCAATGATCATTCAACTAACATTTTTATACACTAGATTACCGACATCAAAATATAATAAATGACCTTTAATTACTATGATGATCTCAGGTCAAAGGAAAAATATACATTTAAATCCTTATAAGAATATCCCACTTGATAGTTTATAGATAATATTAACCATTGAGAATTCTTAGTTTGTTATACTATGATGATCTCAGGTCAAAGGAAAAATATACATTTAAATCCTTATGAGAATATCTCACTTGATAGTTTATAGATAATATTAACCATTGGAAATTCCTAGTTTGTTAAGTTCAATGATCATATTTTCATATACATTATCTATATATATAACTTACTAAATGAGATCTACTAATATCCATCTAATAGATACTATCACATACATATTGATCTAATCGAATCATTACAGTCCTTATTTGATGATCTTATGATCAAGAACATTTTTAGATTAAAGCCTAAAGACTTGACTATTATTATCATAATCTCTATTATGATGTTATGATGGCAAGCGTATAATCTAATCAAGGACTTATCATATTAAAATAAAAAACAATAAATATAATATGATAATAATATCATTTGTCATGTTATTAGTTAAAATTAATAATTATAAAATTAAGATGTTCGATTTATTATATAGTGATTAGGTCATGAGCATAATTCTAACACAAATGCTCCTCGTGAAGCTGCATCGGCTTGTCCTGGAATTTACGGCAAAGGAGCATGCCCTGCCTATGCTGGAGATCTGTTAGTTGATCCTACAAGTAGTGCTAGCTACAACGCACATGGTGTTCATGGCAGAAAATACTTGCTTCCTGCTTTGTTTGACTCCTCTACCTCAACTTGCTCTACTCTGGTTTGAGTCTGACGATTCCTGTAGAAATAAGTATATAGTTCAACTCTCTACGAGATTCTTTAGATTTAACTATTCGTTCATTCTTTGCTTCGCGATTACACAATGAAGATGGCACAACGCATCGACTGTTGGGTTCTTATATTGTCTGTAATTTTAATTATATAAACTTGAGTAATTATTTACTAATTTTAAAAAACTATTCAAAAGCGTATGTGGCATTGATCAATACAAATTCCATACAGCATTCACGAACTTGAGTCTGCATCAGTGTATTAAGTAGAAGTAAACGCTTAGTCAAATTGATGATCAAGGCTCCAGACCATGAATGTTTCCAAAAGCTAAGCCACCTTCTTCTTGTAGATCGCTTATGGATCTGAATCATCTGATCCATGCTGTATATTAACATAAAACTTAAGATATATAGATCATTTTTATCCTTATAAAATTTATCAAATTAAACTACTAACCTTTTAGCAAGGCCCTTCGTGAATCTGGGGCTTTTACTGCTTGAAATTGTCCCGCAATTAACATGAATTGTATATTATATAAGATGGCTAAATAGTTAAAAAAATTTATATAGTGTTTATAGTCGAAAAGAACTCTTTAACATATTATAGGATTTACAATTTAAAATTGAAATTAGAGTATAATATATTTAGTATATGAACAAAATTAATTAATAAATGAAGTACCTTGGCTGTATGTAATGCCTACTAAATCGACTCACGCGGTTAGCGCCCTCGGACACAACCAAGACGTATCTACTATATTCCCTTGAACAACAAACTATAAATACCGTTTATAAACGTTTTGCACTCTCACCGCTTCAAAACAAGTTCTCTTGCTTCAATTGCACTGCTTAAGCCTCCCCCTAATATCCATGGCTCCGATTCATCATTTTACTTCCTTGACTTTGCTTCTTGTACTGTTCATCTTGTTCCACCCAGGACTTGCCAGAACAAGAAATCTCGCCGCTTTAGTTGAAGAACATCCTCTTGTTCTCAAGTACCACAACGGTCCACTTCTTAAGGGTAACGTCACCATCAATCTCCTATGGTACGGCGAATTCTCTCCAAACCAACGGTCCATAATCCTTGACTTTCTCAATTCTCTCAGTTCGAGTGAAACTCTGATGGAGCCTTCTGTTTCTTCCTGGTGGAAGACCACCGGGAGATACATGGGGGGACCGGTCACCGTTGTGGTAGGGAATCAAGTTTTCGACGGCGAGTACTCTGTCGGAAAATCGCTGACGACTGACCAACTCGTGATTTTGTCCTCAAAAGCTGGTTCCATAAACAACACGGTCAACGTTGTTTTGACTTCTCATGAAGTGGCAATTGACGGGTTCTGCATGACTAAGTGTGGGACCCATTCATCTGTTATGACTGAGAGCGGCAACTTGGCTTATGCTTGGGTTGGTAACTCTGTGCGTCAGTGTCCCGGACAATGCGCGTGGCCTTTTCACCAACCAATACAGATCCCACCGTCTCCACCTGAGCCTTTTAAACCAACAATTTACACTCCACCATTCCCACAGTTAGTGCCAAGGTCTTTGGAACGAATAATGTACAGCCCACCGATCCCACACTCAGTGCGCTGGCCTTTTGACCGACCAATTTATAGCCCAAATAATGCACCGTTGATACCTCCCAACAACGACGTCGGCATCGACGGCATGATCATGAATCTGGCTACAGTTTTGGCGGGAACGGTGACGAATCCGTTTAATAATGGGTACTTCAAGGGGCCAGCGAACGCTCCGCTGGAGGCAGTGAGCGCGTGCACGGCTATATTTGGGAAAGGGTCATACTCATACCCGGGATATCCAGGACAGGTTTCAGTGGACAAAAGCACGGGTGCGAGTTACAATGCTCATGCAATCAACGGTCGCAAGTTTCTACTCCCTGCAATGTGGGATCCTCAAGCCTCCGCTTGCACAACTCTCACTTGAAGAAAGATCAACCAAGCTTCAAGTGGAGGACACAGAAAGCGTCACAGCATTCTTTTCAAGGAAAACTTATTAATGCTAATGTATTTTTGTTTGGGCTATTATTAACAATAAGACTCATGACTTAACCCAACATACGCCCAATATTTTAGTATTTGAAACACTTAACTGACTAAATTTCATTTTAAAAAGTCACTGAAAGGAAAGTATAAGCAAAGTTAAGTAAGAAGTAGATTAATTAATCAAGAAATATATTAGAAATTAAGTTAAAGATGCAAGTCGACTTCTAATGTTTTATTAAAGTTTTAAGTTAATTTTTTTCCCCTTCTCTCTATCACTATTTTTGTAATCTAAGATTTATAAAATAATATTATTTTGTACCCTCAAATTTGCATTCATTATATTTTTGTTAGATTTTTGTTGTTGAATCATTAACTATTCTAACATAACGTGCTGATTGGGCAACATGGACAAAGAAGGAGATTTTTTATTTTAACTATCAAAAATTAAAAAAATAAAATTTAAATACATTTTAAGTTTTAAAAAATCAAATATTAAAATATTAAATTCTATTATTATCTCTTTCTAATTTTTTCAAAATAATAAAAATTAAAAAATAAAATTTAATTACATTTTAAGTTTTAAAAATAATAAATGATATTATAATCTCCTTTTATGTTTTCAACATATAAAAATTAAAATTAAATACACTTTAAATTTTTAAAAATAAAATATTAAATTCTATTATAATCTCCTTTTAATTTTTTCAACTTATTGTCGACCAACACACTATCACCACCACCTTAACCTTTGTCATTCTCCTCTACCCTTTCAATTACCACTGCCATTACAATCACCTCTTTAACCACCACCACTTATGTTATTTTTGAAACCTCTCTCTTACCTCTATTTAGTTATCTAGTTCCATTCCTTCTTAACTCTATTACTTTTGGTCTTCACTTTCTTATTCTTTTTAACAATGTGTTTAATAGCTCATTTCTTATTGAGATTCTTCATTTTTACTATAAGCAATATCCTCTGGTGCGAGTCAAACGTACTAGGAAATAAAACTTAACTCTATATACTAAATTTGTAGTGATGATGAATAGGGATTGTATTCACAGATAGTGTGTGTAGCTTTTGTAATGAATGAATTGATATTTAAGATATAAAAAGGGTTTGGTTGGATTCGATAAAGAAAATAAAGTAAAATAGAACTAATAAAAGTAAATCAAATCAAATGGTTAAAAGTGATAAGATTAATGAATAAGTTTAG
>JANVCQ010000006.1:8613059-8625125 GCA_025531925.1 Erythroxylum plowmanianum | reverse complement strand
AAAGCAATTATTTTGTTAAGATGAGTGGTGTTGACGATGATAAGGTGAATATTTGATTTATCCTAGTTTAATGAATAGTTATATTTTAATTACTTATTCTTACATAACAACGATACACATTCTTCTAGATTATGAGAGGAATGGAATATTATCCAAAAATGGATAATCAAAATAATGACTTTATAATCATAGTCCCTTATCAAACTCAATCTTTCATTTCATATCCATTCCCCTTTTTTCATATCCTCCAAACAAGCACACCCTAATAGACACAGACGATCACATGCCCTTAAGATAGGATTGCCTCCAACAACTGAGAATTAAAACTATTTTCACCTTTTCCGCTAGTCATCGTCTTTATTATTACTGTTTTATTGCTAATATCTAGTGTCGACTATAGATATTAAAAAAAAGACAAAATGCCACACATAAATTCATTACTAGAATTATATCTTAAATGGGCAAAAACATTTATAGAAGTAACTGACTCTAACACAACTAATGTGATTAATAACATAAAATTATTCACTATAAGAATTAATTCTTCACTCCTAAATTTGACCTACATAAAATAGAAAAAACTAGAAAAATAGGAACCTACCATAAACATGTTTTTGACTCAATTAAGAAACTAAAATTTGTACTCTTAATTTGATCAACTTAGAATCATTCTTCAATACTCTCCCTTCATTCAAAGTTGCAGACTTTAAAGAATGATCCAAAATAAATTCACTTCTCTTTTAAAAGTGGCTTTTTGAGAATATCAGTCATTTGCTCTTTAGTGATGTTGTATTTCATTGCAATCTCATCTTTTGCCACAAAATCATGGATGAAGCAAAAACATGTTGATATGCTTCGTTCTTCCATAAAAAACTGGATTTTTAACCATTACAATTGCTGGAAAATTGTCTAAAAAAATTTTCAATTTTACCTTCTTGATTTAGTTAAGTATCCTACTTAACTAAATAGCTTGAGAAGCTGTTAAAGTTTTAGCTATATATTCTGTTTATGAAGTGGATAACAAAGTTGTAGCTTTCTTCTTTAAACTCCATGTAATTATTGTTGATCCGAGATTGTAAACACTTGTTGAAATGCTTTCTTGGTCATCCAATAAACTTTCCCAATCATTGTTAGTGAATCCATATAAGCTGAATTTTGAAATAGCTTTATATAAAACTCCATAATCAATTGTTCCAACAATGTAATGTAGACTATGTTTGGTTGTTCCAAAATGGTACTTTGTAGGACTTTGTATACAAGAAATGACAACAATAGGAAAAATAATATAAGGTATAGTGTGAGTTAAATAAATTAATCCATTGACCAACTCCTAGAATTCCTGGCACTTATCTTTTTAATTCCATCTTCAAGTTGCAACTTTTGATTCACCTTTATGGGTGCATCAATTAGCTTGCATTCAAACATGTTAATCCTTTTAAGGAAGTCTTTTATATACTTCCTTTAAGAGACAAAACTTCCATTAACTCCTTGTTTCACCTCAAGTACAAAAAAAATCAATAATCTCAAGTCTAACATTTCAAATTTCTCCATACTTGAATTTAGCCAAAAAAAGCGTCAGAATAACTTGTATATATGAAATCATCAACATAAAGGAAAACAATGACAAAATCATATTTACCTTGTTTATTCGTGTAAGGTGTATGCTTATTCTCTCTCCTTATAAAGCCACTTTGTGCAAAGTATCTATCAATCTTACTATACCAAGCTTATGAGGCCTGTTTCAACCTATAAAGAGCCTTTTTCAACTTATAAATTTTGGCCTTTTTTCCTTCATTTTCAAGAACTTCAGGGTGAACAATATACACTTCATCATATAAGTCCCTATTTAAGAAAGTATTTAACATTAAACTGGTAAACATGCCAATGAAATTGTGCAGCCAATGCCAAGACAATTCTCACATTTTCAAAACAAGATACTATAGAGAAATTTATTCGAAACTAATATCGTATTAATGCACATACCCTTTTGCCACAAGTCATACGTTATGTTTTTTTTTGGTAAACTTTCATCCACATTATACTTTTTCTTGAACACCGATTTAGACCAATTGCATTTCTTTTTTCATACAGAACCACTAAATCTCAATTTTGATTTTTCCTTTATTGCCATAAACTCTTCTTCCATAGCATCTTGCCATACTTCTTTGATAATATTATCAAGTTTTAATGTTAGAACTAGAAAGCAAAGCAAAAAGAGTACTTATATTGTCAATTCCAGTTACCCATATTCTTTCATCCAAATATGCCTCCTTTTAATGTGATGAAAAGCTTCTTCTTCATTAATTTTAACAGTTGTTCATGGAGTTTTAGTAGCTAGTTTTTCAAATGAAGAAGCTAAAGATGTCAAAGTTAAGGAGCTTGATGAAGTTGAGAACAAATTTGATTGATTGATTTCATTACTTGGACCTTTTTCCCTCTTAATTGGAATATGAATTAAGCCTTTTGCTATCATTTTTCCAATTCCAGCTTGCTTCTTTATTAAATATTACATTTTTGCTAACAAACACCTTGCCACTTTAAGGGTTATATTATCAATATGCTTTTGATTAAGTGGAATAATTAACAAAAATATAATTTTTAGATTTTTCATCAAGTTTGTGATGAACTTAAGAACTGACCAAACCATAAGCAATACACCAAAAAATTCTTTAGTGCCTTACCAAAGGTTTTCTATCTTTCCAAGCTTCATATGATGTTTGATTCAAGATTGCTTTTATTAGATATAAATTTAGCAAGCAGATTGAAGTTGCTACAACTTTAGCCCAAAATTCATTTGGAAGCACTTTTGCTTCCAATAGGTTGCTTGCCATTTCTACCACAATTCAATCTTGTTCTTTTACCAACTCTATTTTGCTTCAGAATGTATGGTGCAATTAGCTACACATGAATACCATTTTCTAAACAAAAAAGAGTGAATTCATTATAAACAAATTCACCACCTCTATCGGTGCAAAGAGTTTTCACATTTAACATGATTTTCTTCTTAACCATTACCTTAAATTTATGAAAATAATCAAAAGTTACAGATTTATTCACTAAATAATAAACCCAACTTATTGGAATAAAGTTATCTGTAGAAAATAACGACTCCCACTAAATGACGTTATGTTCAAGGGTCCATACAAATCAACATGTTTCAATATAAGGCATTTGTAAACCCTCTAAACATTTCCTATCGAAAATGCCTTCTCTGTTTGTTTGCCCTTATAAGCATCCTTCACATAAAACAATTGAATCAATTTTTGGTAAGCCATGAACCATACCACTTTGACTTAACAACTTCAACCCTTTGATATTGAGATGCCCATATCTCAAATTCCATTATATTGAGTCCTTGTTCACATTCAGAACTAGAGCAAAGTTTTCAATCTTGTATACTTCCAATAGGAACATGTAATTTCTTGTCATTTCAACTATAGTAATATCATTTCTTGTTTTCTTATCTCTATTACAGAAGCTCCATCATTAAAAAAAAACAATGAGTACCTATTAACCATTAATTGCCAACACTCAACAAATTATGTGTCAAAATAAGAACAAGTTGAACATTGTCAAGAAGCTTAATTTTAATTGTTAATGTTGATTGTTGCTGTGCATTTTCCTTTAACTTTAATACTTTTGTTATCACCAAGCTTGACTTTTAACTTTTGAGTCTTATCAAGCTCCTTGAAAATGGAATTTGTTCCTGTTATATGGTTAGAACAACCATTTTTAATGAACTATACCTCACTTGAAACATCATTAGTATGAGAATTAACATAAAAAGTTTACTTTCGTAAACATTTTTAGCTGCTATAAAATTCATTTGCTTATCCTTGTATCAACAATTGTATCAACTTTTATATGCCTAAAGGTTTTTGCAATAATGGCATTGGATACCACTTTTTGTTCCCTCTATTTTCACTGTACAACTAAGTTGCTTGTCCATCTTGACCTTAGCCTCATCCTCAGCCATGGCCTATATCTAAAAAATCTCCTCTTCTATGACCTCTCTCGGTTGACTTTTTTAGACTTATCAGCTTTGTTTGATGACTTTCCCCCTCAATTGAAATACCTTTTAATCATTCTTTTCAAGTTATCTTATTATCCTTGCCTCGTGAGCTTGTAAAGAGTCCATTAGTTTATAAAAAATGTATTTAAGTCCTTAGATTCCTCAATAACTACTACTACATAATCAAACTTAGGAGTTAAACTCTTCAACATTTTTGCAATATTGTTTTGATCAATAATATTTTCACCACAGGAACACATTTTGCTAATAATTGCAACTACTTTAGAAAGGAAATCTTGCACTAATTCTCCTCCATTCAGGCTCAAAGTTTCAAATTCTTAAAAAAGTGATTAAAGTTTCACTGTAATTATCTTTAATTCACCTTGAAACTCCTCTAAAATTTTCCAAGCTTCTTTTGAAGTAATGGTTGGTACAACTTAGTAAAAATGTTGTCATGAACAACTTGCTGGATTATCATTAACGCCTTACATCCTTCTCTTAGTTCTATCTCAACCGATTTTCTTTATACGGGTCTACATATCCTTTACCTTAAAATTCTAAAGATCTTGATACTTGAGCAAGGTCTTCATGAAAATGCTCCAAAAGTAATACTTTTTCCCTTATAAAATTGGAACTGAAGGCGTGGAACATGTGGTTGCTATAGTTGAACCTATTTTCTTTTTTCTTTTTGCTCACATATTTACCGGAGGAAAAGACAAAGAAAGTTTTTTTTTTTTTGGGTTTTCTGGCTTATGAGTTTGGTTTAGGAGGACCAAAGAAAGGCTAAAAATGGGTTGGGTTTCTCAGGTCTTTAAAAGTTGAGATTTTGGGTAGGTGTATACTCTCTCTTTTATTTTTCACTATACACTCTCACTTACCTTTGCTTTTGCGGAACAAGCTATTACGGGGAAAGGTTAAAAAATATGCGATGGAGATAAGACACAGGTAAAGACTTTGTAGGCTTTTCCTCTCCATCTAACTTAGTTTTTTTTAATGTCTTTTTTTGTACTCTCTCACAAGCCTAGACCTAAAAATGCTCTTATACCACTCTTATTGGATATTGGTATAGAAAAACACTTTGCCAAATGACACACATATATTTAAGGTAAAAGACACAAGCCTCCCATATAGTTTAAAAATCTTAGAAAAAAGAAGTGATCTTTAAAATTTAAAAAATTCCTTTTAATTTTAATTTTTTTAAAAATTCCTTCTTTTAGATTTCAATTAAAAATAATGATGAAAGATGTATAAGATGAGCATCAAACATGAACTAATCAAATTCTATTTAGATCTTAAACTTGAATTAAAATAATTAAATTTGACTTAAATTAATAATTTATTATAATTATCTTATATTATTAATTTTAGTCAAATTCAATTAATTTAAGTCAAGTTTAAGAGTCGAGTTATATTTTCATATTAGTGATATTTAATTAATTTACATTTGATGATCATACTGCATATTTTTAGTTGTTATTTTTAAATTAAAGTCTAAGAAAATTATTTTTCTTGAAAATTGAAAACTAGAGGAATTTTTTTTAGAATTTTAAAGATTAGGAATTTTTTAAAATAAAAAAATGTCTTTTACCCCAAATTTTATCAAAATAGTCCTTAAATGGGTGAAAAGAACCATAAAATCATTTGATCCATTAACACCACTAAGACCATTAATAAAAAAAAAGTACACACTAAAGTCACTCTCCTAAACTTGAGCTACACTTCAACACTACTCAATGAAAATAGAAAAACATTAAAAAAAAATAGGAACCCACTTGCATGGCGTTTACACTTTACACTGTTAAAGAATGGAATGAAATTGATATATATGTGAGCTATAAGGCCCATCACGACTCTTCTCTTAGAATATCGTGTATGAAGTAAGACGATGTTGCAATGGTTTGTTGGCCCAGAGACGTGGCTCTTGTGGTAGGGACGAGAGCTGATCCATTTGGCAAGGTGGTGGAGTAGGTGCTGTTACGGTTATTAAAGGTAGTATAGAAGCAACGACGGCGGCGACAGTTTTTGGGTTGCCATTGTAGTGGAAATTAGAGGAATGAGAAGAGCAGTGACGATAGTTTGGCCACTTAACAAGACAAATACATGTGTTGTGGTCCTATGAGAAATTGACTTTATAGGTCTACCTCGTAGAGGAATCTTGTAACATTAGCCTATGAAATGACTAAGAAGAAGATGAAAGAAATTGATTTGAAAGGCTTAGTTTATTGCAAATTAGGGGTTGGACAAAATTAACATGCAATAATTAAACTATAGTCACAGAGACAAATAGAGAACAAACATTAGGGGACGTAATTTTCTGTCTCATTTCTTGTGTACCAACCCTGTCTCCTTTAATCTCAATCTTCCATTTATGTAGGATCCATATAAATGGAAGGTTGAGATTAAATGAGACAGGGTTGGTACACAAAAAATAGGACAGAGGATCTGACGGAAAACATTAGCCGTACGTATGGAGATAATGTATTTCAGGTTTCCATCATCTTCGAAAGGAGGTGCCTGAAACTAACGAGTGATAATTAAACTCTTTTCTTGTTTTTGGATAAATTACCAACAAAGGCTATCCCTTTTTGCTCAGTTGAGTTTCCTGTGAAGTCCAAGTTGAGAACAGTAAATGCTTTATAAAAGCATCTTCATTGGCGATTGAGCAACTCAACAATGGTAGCCTAGCGACTGTGTTCAAATCCATTTCCATTCCAGTTTGGTATTCTAAATGTTAGGTGGACAAATCATATCCACGTTTAACATAGTAAGTGCGTAGACCATAGGTGTGGAACATACTCAGATTGTCATCAGTTGGTCCGACCAACGTCTAGCAATTTGAAAGGCTAGCAACACACTTTAGCTTTCCACTTTGAAAGGAATATCAATGGTGAATTGTTCAACTCCAACGAATATGGTAGACTTGGTGATGTTGGGCAGGTTTAGAAAATATTATGCTTGTCAACCTCAACATATCCAATTAGACTCGAATATTAAAAATGATCCTCTGCATTTTAAATAAAAGCATCTAATACCATTCAGGAGGACGGGTCAAGCGGGATTTCATCTAAATCCAAGCAAACAATAGGTCATTGGCTAATTTTAAGGAACATGGAAAGGAATAGTAGAGATTTAGATGGAATATCATTTCATGTAAATAACTAGGCATGATGATCCTATTTGGTTTTGAAGTGAGCAATGCTTGTACTTGGCTGTTGTAATATGTATAGCTCTTGTTATTTTAATGTGATATTATTTCTTGTTTGTTATATACCTATTCTATAATAATTTAATATCAATTGAATATTTAATCTTTAAACTTTTCCTTTCGTCAATTTAATATTCGTTCCCATTGCTAATATCAAACAAAATCTAATATTTCAATTTACTATAAATACTAGTTCATACAAAATTTCCACTGCATTTGTAATTTCCAAAATAAGCTAGTGATAATTTAAAGATTAAATGAACCTTATGACTTGTTTTTTCTATTGCATTTTTTATTTTTTCCTTTTATTTTAAAAATTTTAATAAAAATTTTGTTTATTTAATTTTAATTTTCCCCATAAATTATAAAATTATATTATTTTTATTTTTTCATAATCTAAATTTTCTATTAACTAAGTGTATTATTTAGTTATTTAATGTTAATTACTAATAAGAATTATATTTAATATAATATAATAATTTTAATTTCATAATTAAATTAAAACTAAAGTTTTTAAAAATAAAAATAATTTTAAACTTCATAATTATTTCATACATATATTATAACTATCTTAAAATAAAATTAGCTCTAATAATTAAAAATACTAATGAATAAATATTAATTTATAAATAAATTGTTTACTTATTTATTTTAATAAATATAATAAATATTTTATTGTTAAATATTCTGTATGATCAAAATAAAAGTGATTTAATTAATACATAAAATTAACTTGTCTCTAATTTTATTTAATAATTCATTATTATTAATTATAAAAGTGTAATTACATTAACATTATTAATTAAACCAAAAATAAAATAAAAATAAAAATATAAAAAAGTGAAATCATATAACTTCTTATCAATTACTTTTTTTCTTTAATTCTTTAACATAGTTTCTTAGCATTTAATGAAAATCGTTCTCTCTTTTATACAATAATTTAAGCCGAATACACTTATTTTGAAGCACCAATTGTGTATAGGACTATATAATTAATTGTATGTAATTATGTAATATTATGTGTAGGGGGTATATCTTTGGGCGATTCTTTAAGAGATAATTAGGGAGATATTTTAGGTGATAGTTTCCTAACTTAGCTCAACTGCTTGTATATATTGAGATTTCCTTGTTAATGAAGAATCGACCTTTAAACAACCAAACTTTGACATGGTATCAGAGCACATCCTCTAAATTTTCTCTTGACCCTTGAATCAATACCCTAGGGCCTTCTCCAGTATGTCTTCACAGTAATCTTTTGATCATTTTGGGGCCTCTTAAAATTTTATTGAACAAGCTTCTTCACAATTTTTTTGCAACCATCATTTCTGTTGCTTGGATATAACCATATAAGAATAAGGAGTGAGAGACGTGAGACGCTCACCATAAAGCTTTCACCATGACAAAGGACGACAATAATAACAACGACGACAACAAGAAGGAGATGCAACACAAGATCAATGACCCCTCGTCCCTATATTTCTTGCACAACTTAGACATACCAGATTGAATATTTGTGGAGTCATGCTTTGAGTCCAATTACCATGAATGGGTTATGACCATGAAAAATGCTTTTGAGCTAAGAGAAAACTTGGTTTTAGTGATGGAACTGTACCTCAAACTATCAATAATAATGATGATTTGGAAGACTAGTTTAGTGTTAATTCTATGTTGGTAGGTTGGATCATAACATTTACTAAACCTAGCTTACGTTCCAACATTGCATATATGGACAATGTACATGATTTTTGGGATGATTTGAAGGTCCACTTTGATGTTGGTGATGCTATGCATGTGTATGAGTTAAAGGAGGTTATTGAAAATTGAAAACAAACTGGGAAGACGGTGATTATTTATTATGGTTGACTCAAAGCTTAGTGAGATGATTTTTCTAGATACTGTAATCTGCCCAATGCACCTGTAATGGGTATTCTTGTAATCTAGGGAAGCAATATCTCTCGAGATCAAAAGAGACATGAATTTTTGTTGGGCTTGGATGGAGAAATGTATGGTGGATTACGTACCAATATCCCGAGCATGGAACCTCTTCCTCCTCTCAGTTAAGTCTATCAAATGGTGATTAAGGAGAAGCGACATAAGAACATAACTTAAGCATAAGAGGACCAAGCAGATGTTGTTGTGTTTGCTATACAAGGAGGAAAGGGGCAGACATGTCACTTGACAGGGGGAGACAAGGAGAAGATTTTGTGCTCATATTGTAAGAAAGATGGTCATGATGTGAAAGAATGCTTTAAATTAACTAGGAAATATCCAGACTGGTGGTTCACAATTGGGCCAGGACGAGGACAAGGCAGCAGTCGTGGTGGTGGTCAAGGTCAGGGTTGTGGTGGTTCTCAATCACCAGGCATCGTTACTAATATTGTGCAGGTTGGAGAAGCTTTACCTACTCTTGTAGGTTCCCAAAGTGGCATAAATGATGTATATCGTTTCAAGATGCCAATGCTCACTAATGATCAATGGAACTCTTTTCTTACCATGTTTACAAATAGTAAGAAATCTTGTTTATTTAAGATGGTTAATTTGCCACCTTTAGCAATTAACCTACCTAATTGTGAGACTATTCAAGCCACTCACGTTGGACAGGTGCAATTAGGTGACAATTTACTGTTGGAGAATGTTCTTTATGTGCCTCGTTTGACTTGTAGCTTGATTTCAGTACTAACAAGTTTTGCGTGATATAAGACCACAATTTGAGGACGCTAATTGGAGTAGGTGAAAGGCGTGGCAGGGTATACTATTTTTATGGTGTGATGTAAGCTTAAGCACATTAAGTGACAACAGTGGATTCCTATGATTTATGGCACAAGTGTATGGGACACCCCTCCTCAAAGTGCTTCGTTTGCTTCCATAATTAAATGGTTATGGTGGTAGCCATAATTCTATGAAATTTTGTTACGCTTGTATGCAAGTAAAACAAATTAGAGATTTTTTAATGTTAGCACAAGTCATGCGTTAGAACCTTTGAATTAATTCATTGTGATGTTTGAGGTATATATTGAGTTCCTTCTTCTAGTGGGGCTCATTATTTTTTGACTATTGTGGATGATTGTTCTCGTGTTGTATGGATACATTTAATGGCCGAAAAAAGAGAGGTCCCCTAAAATTTTAAGAATTTTTGTGCCATGGTTCAAACTCAATTAATAAACAAGTTAAAATAGTATGAAGTGATAACGAGATTGAATTCAAACCTTTAAGGCCATTATTTGAAACTTAGGATTATTTTTAAAACTTTTTATGTTGACACTCTTAAAAAAATGGGTGGGTTGAACGGAAGCATAGACATATTCTTGATGTTGTTAGAACATTACACTTTCAATCTCATTTGCCTATTTGTTTGTAGGGGGAATGTATTTTGGCAGTTGGGTATCTTATTAATCACACCTCATCTATGTTGAATCAAAGAAAGACTCTTTATGAAATATTATATGGACAATCTCCTTCTTATAAGCATATTCGAGTCTTTGGGTGTTTGTGTTATGTTCATTTTAAAAATCATAACTAAGGTAAATATGGAACTTGGATGGAAATTCACATACTTAAAAAGGATGGAAGGTGTTTGATATTGAAAACGAATGTAACTTTGTTTCTCGTGATGTACATTTTGATTAGGCTTGTTTTTCCTTTGCCAATATATCATTAAACCCGCTCTCGAATCAGTCCCCAAATGTTGTTTCTCTTGAAGTCCTTTGTAGATATTTGGATGATAAATGAAATATGAATATACACAACCCACTTACCAACCTACTTCATCTACCCCTAAACCAACATTTGAGGATGGACATTTGGAGGTTGTGGACTCCCTTTCTTAGGTTGTTGATGCTCCGCCTCATAGTGGGCCTTCAAAGACACATGATATGACAGGGGTAGTTGAAGATACTGAGTTTTATTGTTGTGGTCATAGTCAAAAAATTTCGTCAGTTCACTTGCGTGGTTTTTTTTACACTAATATAATTCAAATAGACCCCCTTGTTGCCACTCCTCTTTCGATGAACTTAAGTATATTGTATCTTATTGCTTGTTATGCCATGATAATTTTTTTGCACAACATCGAGCCTTTCTTACTGTTCTTTTCCTAAAGTGGAACCCAATTTATATTGGGAGGCAGTTCGTGATCCTTTCTGGAGTGGGGCTATGAAGAAAGAGATTAATGTTTTCAAAAGGATTGAACTTGGACTATTAAACTTTGCCATCTAATAAAACAGTCATTAGTTACAAATAGGTTATAAAATCAACTATCACTATGATGGTACCATTAAACGGTTCAAATCTCATTTGGTTATTTGTGGTAACAATCAAGATGAGGGCATTGATTATAATAAAACATTCACTCTAGTGGAGTAATGGTGACTGTTCGCACAGTGATGGCAGTTGTAGCTGCTTGACATTGGGTATTGCATTAGATGGATGTACATAGCGTTTTTCTCTATGGCGACCTGGATGAATAATTTTATATGTGCTTGCCTTTTAGTTTTTGCATTTCTCATCCTAGTAAGGTGTGTTGTCTTCGTCACTCTCTCTATGGCTTACGATAAGCCCCGCGGTGTTGGTTTACTAGGTTTATGACTGTTCTAAAGAATTATGGGTTCCAATAGTTGTTTGCCAATTATTCTTTATTTACCTTGCATATGGGTACTATTTTTACTGGACCCCGCTTCCGGAGCCCATCATTCGGAGACATTTAACAGTCGAAACTCATTGCAAATTTTTTTAAATCAATTAAAGCGTATGCAAAAAATTGAAAATCAAACGGCCCGATTTATTTAAAACCCCTTTCAGTCACAAAGATGCAAACATTATTGAACACATCAGAGTTTCAGTAATCACTTGGGCC
>JANVCQ010000006.1:8580919-8592071 GCA_025531925.1 Erythroxylum plowmanianum | reverse complement strand
AAAATTATCACAAACCACTATGATTGATCCCACTTTGGTGGTAATCACCCATAATAATTCGTGAAACTTTCAATCAGAAATCAAAAGATATTGCCCAAAGTAAATTGTATTCTAAAATAGGTTTTGTACTTATACAGTTGAATAAACAAGCAAACATCTCATGCAATTTAATAAAACATATAAGATATGATTAAGAGAGAGTGACTACTGTAAACATATCTAAAATTAGGTAATAATATTTTCCAGTGTATCCAGTGAAATAAAAAACTGGAAAATGAATAAAATATACTATATAATGTAATATTTCTGTTATAAAAAATGTTAAATGCAGTGGAAAAGTTATGAAATATACATAGAAAAATTAGACTAAAAAAACGAAGAAGAACAGAAAAAACAGAGCACAAAAACAAGTTTTGTGGGCTCTACACTCTCCTGCACATGCCACAAGTGAGAGTGGGCGTGTGCAAAATATGGCCTTCTTCTTTCTCCAATTACGATGGAGTGGTAGAGGGAGAGAGTGATTGAGAGAAATCAACAGAGACGTTGCAGTGAAAAATTTTGAAGAAATCAACAGGACCCATTTCAACCGAAGAAATCAACAGACGTCTTTGCAAAAAATTTAAAGAGAGTGGTTGAGAGAGGGACATTGCAGAGAAATCAACATAAGAAATCAACAGGAGAAATAAAGCAAAAGAAGAAATTAACAGGACCCACGTTACAGAGAAATCAATAGAAGAAGGAAATCAACATGACCCACTCTTTGCAAACAATTTCCGCGCAACTGCTCTTGAGGTTTGACAAAAAATTGTTTCTCATGCTAAACTATTTAATTATCCCATATATTGTTTGTACATATTTCACAGAATAGGTTGCCGCAAACGTTGTTTGAACCGTTGATGGTCAGTATTTTTTTTTAAAAATGGGTTGTTGAAGAACCGTCGACGGTGTGGGTAACCGGCACATTGTTGAAGATTCACGAACAATTGTTAAATCACAATCAAAAGCCAAATGTTAAAAAAAACCGGGGAGTCACAGTGTTGTATGTATGTTAAGATTACCCTCAATCCTTAACAATAATAATCAGATTCCTTATCACATACGTCCTGATGCTCTAATACCACATGTAAGAAAACCAGAATCAAGAATAACAATACATAATAGGAAATACCGATACTTACTTGTTGAAGACATGATCAATAAATTATAAAGACACCGCTTAAGCGTTCGGTGATGGCTAAGGCTTCCACAGCAAACCAACGCTCTTTTGTAATTACAGTTATCAATGGGATAAATCGTAAAGAGACTACATGAATGTATATATGGGGAGTGTTGTGGGGACCTAGCCACTGATATTAACCCGAGGCCTACCCATCATGGGCCTTAGGGTTAGACCTACACCATTAATCACACTAACTATATAAAGGGCTTAAGTCCAATAAGGATCACAATAATAGTGGACCATAAGCATCTCAATAGGGATCATATCATTAGCCTGTTTTTAATAAAACAAAATTACAATTGATTGTAGCCCATAAAATATATTCTAACATAAAAAAGTAAAATTAAATTACTTAATCGTATGAATCAATAGAGCAAAAACAAAACATACTTCAAAGTAAAGTAAGTATCAATTGATCTTTAACTCCAAAAAGAAGGAATACATAAATTTTTTTTAGCTTTAAGATTATTTAAGTGAAGGTAAGTTAATTGGACAAAATCAAGACCTTTCAATTAACAAAATTAAATGCAATCTTTATTGTATCCTTATCTAAGTCATTGTAGTGACTCTTCATTCATAAACATTTCATGTTCAATATTAATGCAGATGAGCTAAGATTTTGATTTTTAAAGAAAAACTTTTTAATCTATAAAAGATAACTGTTTGTGGAAATATTATAAATAGAAATAGGTCTTCAATCTCTTTTTCCTTGTTTATTATGCTTGTATGAAAATTTATGAGATTTTCACGTTCAACATATATTTAAAGAAGTTAAACCCAAAGTCATCGTAAAAACTAAAAAGAATCCATCAGTTTTATTTACTGTTGGAATTAAATTTACTTATACCAAACATAATTTTATCTGATATCTAATATTATTCAGGCCATCTGGGCAGTTCTTAAGCTAACCAACCATATCCCATCCAAGCCAAGCTTCGTTTGCCAACTTGATTACGTAAGTAAAAGATACATTACTTCAAACAAATGGAATTGGCATAAACACCCCTGTGTCTCAACTCTCAACTACCAGTACCTGTATACCAGAAAGACACAAGCTCCTCCTACTCCTCGGTCCTCTTCTTCCCTCACCAAGTTCTTACGTTATAAAACCCCTTCTCCTCTCCCCCTCTTGTCTCTCTTCAGGGACTTAATCAAACCCCATTAATTCCCTGTCATGCTTTTGTTTTCATTTCTCTCAAGAACGTAAAAACTTAACCCACAATGATGTCTCTTGCTGCCACCTCCATTGTTCCGACCAGAACCTTAGTCTCTCCGAAACCTCACCAATCTTCTTTCGACGCAACAACCAATCCCAGATCCTTCCTCCGCGTCGCCGCCGTGCACTCTGCCGAGCCGGTGAATAATCCCATTATCTCCTGTTCGCAGTCGCAGTCGCAGCCGCAGCCGGCAAAAGCTGTGACCACAAAGACGCCGACAATGACCAATGTAGGTTCTGGGAAATGGAGCGTCGAGAGCTGGCAACTAAAGAGGGCGTTGCAGTTACCGGAATACCCAGATAAGGAAGAGCTTGAGTCGGTGCTTAGGACGCTTGATGCGTTTCCACCGATTGTATTTGCTGGTGAGGCTCGGAAATTGGAGGAGAGACTCGCTGACGCTGCAATGGGAAAGGCTTTTCTGCTGCAAGGCGGTGATTGTGCGGAAAGTTTCAAGGAGTTTAATGCCAACAACATTCGTGACACTTTCAGGATTTTGCTTCAGATGGGTGTTGTTTTGATGTTTGGTGGTCAAATGCCTGTTGTCAATGTGAGTACAATTGATTTGCTCTTCTGCATGCATATTTACTTGTTGCCGAGGCACAGGTCACTTGGGACCCTGCGAAATAAATAACTTATGACTTGTTCACTTGTACTTTGCTTATTATGTCTGTTTGATTGAAAGAATATAGTAGTGAACTTGATTAAAGTTTTGGATTTTGTTGGAGATATAGGTGGGGAGGATGGCGGGTCAGTTCGCTAAGCCAAGATCAGAACCTTTTGAGGAAAAGAATGGGGTCAAGTTGCCAAGTTATCGAGGGGACAATGTCAACGGAGATGCTTTCAATGAGAAGGCAAGGATTCCGGACCCTCAGCGGATGATCAGGGCTTATTGTCAATCAGCAGCGACCTTGAATCTTCTCAGGGCGTTTGCTACTGGTGGTTACGCAGCTATGCAGCGGGTTACACAGTGGAATCTGGATTTCACTGAACATAGTGAGCAGGGTGATAGGTACATTCCATACCAAGCAACTTCTACTTTCATTTATGTTGGTTGAGTTCTCTTACATTGGTGTTGAACGGTTGTTTCATGTTGGATAGAAGTGCAACATCTTTTTCAACAATGATTTTGGATCTTGGTTTTTATGTTTCTTTGATTGATAAGGACATTCTGAATGCCCAATCTATCCATAGTTATTGTCTAGTTCCATGTTTTAAGATATGCTATCCTGAATTATCCTTGTAAGGTTTTGACAATCATTTAGCTTGTCGTGTTGCGGTTTGCCTTTCTCAAAGGGCATAGTAGAATCTTAGAGCATCCTCTCATCCTTCATTTGATCCCATACAAATTTCTATTTGACACTTGGCCCAGTGTTGACAGCTAGTGTAGTTAATGCCCTTGTTTTTTGTCGTTTAGATCGATTGAGTGTGGTGGTTTAACGTGCACAACATTTTTGGTTGTGCGAGTATTGGGGCAGTCAATGATATGCAACATTTGTTGTGTGATTGTTCAAACTCTGCATTCAAGTTTCACATATTGATCCATAAGAACCAAAGTAACCATTTTAGTTGCTTCATAATATATTCTTAAAACAGATCTTAGCATCTTAGATACAAATGATTTATAGTCTATAGATCTACAAAAAGGATTTGCTTCCAGAATTACTCTTCATTTTCTTGGTGTCATAGGTACCGGGAACTTGCTCACAGGGTTGATGAGGCCCTTGGCTTCATGGCTGCCGCTGGACTTACAGTTGATCATCCAATAATGACTACTACAGAATTCTGGACATCCCATGAGTGCTTGCTTTTGCCATATGAGGAGTCACTTACTAGGCTGGATTCAACTTCTGGTCTCTACTATGATTGCTCTGCCCATTTTCTGTGGGTTGGTGAACGCACCAGACAGCTAGACGGTGCTCATGTCGAGTTTCTTAGAGGTGTTGCAAATCCACTAGGCATTAAGGTAAATTGTTGTTATCTTCTGTAGTTCGACAATTTTTTAACATGTAAATTTGCTGTTTTCCCCATGCACTTACTGCTGCATATTTGGCAAGGAGACAAAATTCCAAAAATGAGTGAAAACATCACCCTTTTATAGAAATTGTTTCTCGTTTCCTCAGTTGTGTTGAATTGAACTTGACAACAATTAATGACTGGTCCTTTGAATTAAAAATAATCAATATATGGAACCAATATGTGATCAATTTTGTAGTTCAATAAGTTTTTTTCCCCCCTATTGTGATGTACTTCAATTTGGAGTTGATATAACCTGTATTTTGACGTAATCTCTATATAATTGCTTCAGCAATATATTTAATTGATGTTTCCTTGTATAACTTTGCTTGTATTGCTGTAGGTGAGTGATAAGATGGACCCTAATGAGCTAGTTAAGCTCATAGAGATTTTAAATCCTCAGAATAGACCAGGGAGAATAAACATTATCACAAGAATGGGAGCTGAGAATATGCGAGTGAAGCTTCCTCATCTCATTAGGGCAGTCCGCAGGGCTGGACTAGTTGTCACATGGGTCAGTGATCCTATGCACGGAAATACAATAAAGGCTCCTTGTGGTCTGAAAACTCGTCCATTTGATGCAATCAGGGTATGAAAACTAATTTGTTTACTTATGACTATTGCTTTTAAAATTGTTAGGCAAATGATGGAAGGCAGGAATTACTCTTTTCTGTGCTCTAAATTAGCATTTATTGGCTACATCATCCTTCTAATTCTAATTGATGTGCCACTTGCCACTTGCTGCTTTCTAAAAAGCATCTATTGATTCAATGTGCTGTAAAAGTATCGGCGGCTTAGTGTTAGAGGTTCTAATGATTCAAAGGCTGGAGAACTAGAGCTCTGGTGGAAAAGTTGGAAATTTGGATAGCTTTGAAGAGTAGGAAAGTTGATTTCCTTGAAAGTGACTAATGTAAGGCAAAATTAGGTGAGATACCCACAAAAGTGTTTAGATGTGGTAGGTGAGAAAGTGACTTCTTCTAGGCGATCTTGTAGTGGGCATGTATCAATTTCCTTGAGCAAGTAATCAATGCCTAATTAACATATGTTCTTGGCTGTTAGCTGGCTCTCTGATAATATATTTTGCAAGCTTTGCTATCCATTTAGCTAATTGAAGAATATCCAAGTTTCTAAGAGTTACTTTATGTTTTCTGCCCTTACCTAATTAATTTCTAACTGAAAAAATAGCCTCTTGTGAGTAGGTCAGCTTCAGAGTAGTAGTTGTAAGTTGATCATGGTGCTGCCGCTGGTCTTACCTCTTTGAGATTATATTTCCCACGTTACCAAACCTTCATGAGAACATATATGTTATTTTTGCATTAAAAACAGGTTTCAGTAGATTTTGGCGCAATAATCTCATTGCTATTATGGTTGTTTATCTTATGTCTGGTTAAAATTTATCAATTAATTTGGGACAGGCTGAGGTGAAAGCATTCTTTGACGTACATGAACAAGAGGGAAGCCACCCAGGCGGAGTCCATCTAGAAATGACAGGACAGAATGTGACAGAGTGCATTGGTGGATCACGGACGGTGACATTTGATGACTTGAGCTCTCGCTATCACACCCACTGTGACCCTAGGCTCAATGCTTCACAATCTCTAGAGCTTGCCTTCATCATTGCGGAGCGACTTAGAAGGAGGAGGATCAGATCTCAGCCAGTCATTGCTGATGCAGCACTCTAGAAAGTCCAAGGCAGTGAAGGCTCCCAAAATATGTTTTCTTTTCAACTAAGTTATTAGTGCCTGCTTAAATGCTGCTCTCGACCTTTGCTTAATCAATGGCACGTCTGCTTACATAATCAAAATCTATTTGGCTTGATACGGAAAGGAATAAAGAGAAGGCTTAGTTTGAAAATTACCAGTCTTTGTCAGAGTTTGGTGAGATATATGTCCATGTTCCCGTGTTGACCATTTCATTGATTCGTGTAATCAATATTCGTGTACAAAGAAGACGAACAGACAAAATTGCAAACTTGCTTGAAATAATGAACTACCTTCTTAAAATAATTGGGTAAATTAAGTTATATTTTAAATTCAGAATTCTATTCAATTTGGTATCTAATAATATTAGATCGGAGTGCAGAAGTAAATGTTAGAAGTTTTTATTTAATTAGTAAGCATCAGATAGATTAGGTCTACATTATAACTTTCTCTAAACTCTAAAACTTCCAAAGCCATTCAGAACTTTCACTGTGAAATCGTCTTCACCTTCCATCTAAACTCATTCTTGTTAGTTTATTTTCCTATAGTACATTGGTTAGTTATAATTTTATGTATAACATTATTATTTTAATTAATAATGACACTCTTTATTTTTATATGTTTTATTAATTGTATTTGATATTTTAATACCAAAAGTAAAATCCTTAGGATAACTATGGTACAACTAAACTTAAAATGAGATCATCATTATGAAATTTAATTTTGTCTTTATGTATTATTTTTAAATTATCATAATTATAGTTTCATCAAGACAAGATATTGATAAATTATTAAAACAAGTACAAATTGTAATTTTTTATAAAGAAAGTAATTATTCTCATAAAATAAAGTCTAGAGATATGTAAACAAACATATGGATTTTTATTAGAGAATAAATTTGTTAAACTGATTTGATTATGAGGATCCCAAATAAAATACTATTTATATGTATGTGCATTTTCTCATAATGATCATTGTATAATTGATCCTTACATTTGAGGTTTTTTTGAAATTTTAAGGAACTTTAGATTACCAAAGAAACATCGAGTATAATGTACAAAGAATAGCAAAACCTATACAAGCAAGACAAAAGAGAAAGTAGCCTTCCAGGCCACTGTCACATATGCGCCAATATCACATGAACTCCAAGTGGAAACAAATCACAGATAACCAACCTCAAGCTACAACTAGATACTCCAACGCCTTCTCATTGCTAAACATATCTGATCTTGCTTCCCATGCCCGATTATGACCTCCCTTATCAAGTTAATAATGCAGTCCGCTAACTTATATTTGATCCTTTCCATTTGCTTGTAAAGGTGTCGATTTCGCTCTCGCCAGATTTGGTAGAGAACCATATGAAAAGACGTCCAAGGGCGACATAGTCCTGCCTCCCTTGTCTGACTGCACGAATAATGTCATCTAGAACCTCATTCCAGTCATAAGTAAAGTTTAGGATGCCTATCATAGACAAGATTCGATTCCACACTGCTTTGGTATACTCGCATTCAAAAAACAAGTGATTTCTACTTTCATTGACTAACTTGCACAGCACACAAATGGGATCGTCAGTACCAAACCACCTGTCCTTTGTTTTCAATATGTTTTTAATAGTCAGCCACAAGAAAAAAGCTGCTTTAGGACATAATACCTGTTTCCAAACGAGCGCAGCTCATGGAACCTCTTCCATCAACCCTCGCCCAGTGACTTGTGCTGAAGAGGTAGAGAATTCACCGGTTTGGGTTGCTGTCCATATCATTTTGTCCGGAGTGTTACGAAGGGAGATCCCTTGCAGATAACTAGTAAGCAGATATCCAAACCTATACCTATGCAAACGATCACTCTCCCGAATAACCCATGCCAGAGTGGCATCCTTAGGAATGAGGGTACGAACTCCGATTAAATCATCTCGGTGCCAGAGAGGATTCATCATATGCCAATTGTCAAACCATAAATATGCTCCTTCTCCATCCCCAAGTCTACTCCTAATCAAAGGGTAAATCAAATCTCACAATTTCAGTAAGCTTTTGAAAATCCATGAGTAGTCATATCTCATTTGGAGTTGCCAAAAGCTTTGGTTGTTAAGGCGGTAGGTCTGCACCCATTTGACCCACATAGCTTCTTTATCCCCGAATAAGCGCCAGATTCTCTTCATAAACAGGTTTTTTTGCATTTCAAAAAACGAAATAATGCCCAAACCCCTTTGCTTCTTTGGAACAACAACTTCGCTCCATTTCACTTTAGCACCCTTACACTTTTCATACTTACCAATCCATAAGAGCGCTTTTAGGATCATCTCCATTTCTTTGATGACTCTACATGGGGTAGTCATATGGGCAACCCAATGCACATGCATGCTATTCAGAACGGAGACAATTAAATTGACTCTGGTTGCAAAGGAGAGGTAGCGGTTTTGCCATGAGTTAATTCTGGTCTCAAAGTATCTTATGTGAGAAGTAGTATGCTTTGATATTACTTATGATATTTAGTATTTTATAATAGCTTAATCGGTAGTAATTGGATATAACATAAAACATATAAATATAATTGAGTAAGTCAATAAAAAATTTATTACTCTCAAATAATTTGAGAGAATATTATATTATTCTTGATCAGTAATAATATAAAGAATTCTCTTAGTGCAGTAAATTAAGATATGAAAAGGTGTTTTTTCAATATCAATTATAAATCAATTACTAAGTATTTAGAATGAACATGATTATATTTAAAATAATAAGTCATAATAAGTAATTAGAGAGAATATTCTACTATCCTCGATTAGTAATGATTTAAAGAATTCTCTGATCATAATAAATTAAGATATGAAAAGGTGTTTTCCAATATTAATTATAGATCAATTACTAAGTGGCAAGAACAAACATGATTATATTTAAAATAATAAGCAATAATTTCATGTTTTATGTAAAATTAGAATATTAGATGATAAAAGAATAAATTATACATCATAATCATTCATTAGTAGATTAAGTCAAACCACTAAGACATGGTTGGTCATGATATATTTCTAGAGATCAATATTGATATATTTTTTATAAAAATTTAATTTAAAAATTAAAGATAAATTAAAAGGAGCTTTAATTTTTATAATTCTAATTATGTATTATGGTTATAGTTTATAATCTTTGTCGATATATTAGGAACCTATTGGTCACATATAAAAGAATAGTTAAAATAAAAAATTAATTTAAATTAAGTTGGACTTAATTTTGAAGTTTGAGAAAGTTTAGGATTTAAATTAAGATATTAAATTTTATTAAAATTAAATTGTAACTATAATTAGAGTTAGACTTCAATTACAATTAAGTAGTTTAATTTTAATAAAAAATTCTAGTGTCTTTTTCTATAAATAGGAAAAAGGTATAAGGAGCTAGCACTTTTGCCTTTTTCTCTCAAATACATGAGTTTTTTTTATATACTTTATAGATACCATTAGAGGTTGGACATATGGATAGCTTATGGTTCACAACTCAACTAAAATTTTTTGTAAGAATATGAATCAGGTACGATTCAATCTCTATTCATGATACATAATTTTTCAATTAATTCAATTAATGAGATCCAATCAAGAAATTATAAAACTTTATTTTTCTACTGTGTCTATGATTAGATCATAGTTAGTTTTCCAATAGTAGTATCAAATCCTCCTTTAATTATTTAACATGATTAAATTTCCTTAATTGTTATTAATTTGACAAATTTATGACTTAAAATTTATTAAGGAATTGACTAATACAAATTCAAGTGTAATAATCATGGTTTTGTTTTAATCTTTTGAAAATTAAAAATTCAATTTCACATATCATTTTATTTAGGCTTCCTAGGAAACTTTACCATGCTTTATTCATGTTTCCAAAAACTTAATATTTTATGTAGTGTAAATTCCTAAAAGGCAGTGCTTAGGAGTTGATGCCCATTGAGGAGAAAGGGTTTGTGTCTTGGCTAACATACCTAGAATTTATACTACATTCAATCTTTGTTTATCCTTGATCTCTTATGGATGATCTGGTTTATCAATCACTTTGACTGGTATATAGGATGAAAACTTATGATGCAGCTTCGGCGATGCTTATCGGTAAAAAATTTCACGAGCCTAAAAGTTACAGCGAGAAGAGCCCTTCTTGATTCACTGGTATAAACAATGCTACGTACGTTGGTAATGTACTCCTTATGTGCTCTCTGACCATGGGTAGCCCAATTAGTATATAGGCTGGAAACCTGTGATACAACTCCTTTGAAATTTTTAGTTTCATATACAACTCCTTTCGAACTTTAGATGATTTCTTTAACTTTTGGACGATAGGTAGAGAAAATGGTTCTTATACTTCTTGTCTAAGAACGATCATAGGAATATATACTACAGGGACTAAGTAAAGATAAAGAAGTATCAGAAATACAACTTTTTGCAGGAAGATGGGTGATTTCTATAAGGCTTTCAATTTTATTGGAAATGTTATGTTTAACTTAAGAAGGGAGGTAAGGTATTCATAGCTTAAGAACTCTCCTTACTAACTCTCATCATGAATAATGTAGTCACGGTCAATAACACTTTTGTCTCTGATACCACTAAGGCTATCCCTAGTCAAAGGGCACATGAGGAGTACATCATTTAGGGATATGGCGCTATTTACACCAGTGAGTCAAGAAGGGCTCTTCTCGCTGTGACTCCTAGGCTCATGGAATTTTTCATCGATAAGCCTCGTCAGAGTTGGATCACAGGTTTCTAGCCTATATACCAATTGGGCTACCCCTGGTCAGAGGGTACACAGGGAGTACATCACCAAGGTACATGACATTGTTTATACCAATGAATCGAGAAGGAATTTTTTCTCTATGACACTTAGGCTCGTGAAGTTTTTCATCGATAAGCTTTACCGAAGCTGCATCATGGGTTTCCATCCTATATACTAGTCAAAGTGAATAATAAACCAAATCATCCATAGAAGAACTAGGATAAACAAAGATTGACTGGAGTATAAATTCCA
>JANVCQ010000006.1:8498881-8521462 GCA_025531925.1 Erythroxylum plowmanianum | reverse complement strand
TCACAGCAGAAGAGGAGAAGAGGGTCGCCTCGCAGACTCACACCAGCAGTCTTTGTATTTCAATTCACGTGAATTATTGCGTGAATTGAATTTGTCAAGGCAGGTGGGTTTAAAACCGCACAGGAATTGAATTGGTGCTTATTTTTTGGTTCCAAATAAGGGAATTGAATTCAATTACAAGGTTGAATTCAATCCCTTGTGTTCCAAACAGGGTGTAAATCTTTTTTATATATGTAGCTGTTTAAAATTTGAAATTATAACTTTGCCTCCTTTAAGGAATCTACCTAGTTCGAGTGAGAATTAGTTTAAGTGTAGATGACTTAAATATGTCTTTTTATAATTAGAACTCTTCTCAGATACCTTGTGAGCAACCAAAAAAAAAGAAAAAGCTAAATACAAAACGAAATGGTGGTTATCTAACATCTTATTTATATTTTGTTAAATTATTTTCAAAAATAAATAAATAAATTAGAAAAGTAAAATTATTTATGTAAGTTTAATTTGATAATTTATCAACTAACAATATTATAGCACAATATTAGAACTTTCAATAGTATGTGCCTTTTTAATGTATAAATTATTAAATTTAGTTTATAAAATTACATGGTTCATTTATAAACAATCTCTTTACTAGATAAGAGTAAGGTTATGTACTATTAAACTTCCATAAATCCCACACACTAGTGAAATTTTTATTAACGATCTGTTTGGAAACCTTCGAATTAAATTTATTAACGAATTGAATTCAATTACATTAATAAAGTTGGGATTGAATTCAATTTACACTGTTTGGAACAAATCCATTAATGAATGAATTGAATTCAATTACACTGTTTGGAACAAATCCAGTAATATTAGAATTGAATTCAATTACACTGTTTAGAACAAATCCAATAAAATTAGAATTGAATTCAATTATTTCATATGACACATTTATCTCTGACTAAAAAATAATATTATCCAAAATAAAAGTCGTTTTAGATAAATTTTAATTATTCAACCCTATCACAACCTTTTCCTTTTTAATAACCATAATAATAATAATAACATTATTGTTATTATTATTATTATTATTATTATTATTATTAATGATGATTATTATAATTATAATTATTACTATTATTATTATTATTATTATTATTATTATTATTATTATTATTATTATATGATACTTAAACGAATTTGGATTCATTTCATAAACAAACTTCTTTAAGTGTAATTATTCATGCCATAACAAGATTCAACTGGTTCACTGATTATCATAAGGTACTAACTCAGATAAGAATTGTAATATTCTATTAGTTTCAACGAAATAGTTAGAAAATATTATCCTTTCAAGTCATACAAAACCTCATCACTTAAGAATTTAGTATTTAAGAGAGCCTTTTCCTCAATGATTATTAATTAGGGTAGAAAAGTGAATGATGTCATAACCAAAAAAAAAAACATATGCAATAATAATGGCATGTAAGGATCAAATTTCAATAAAAACCTAGAAAAACAGCGAAGAAGCTCAATCCATATGAATTAAATAATAAACTTGAAATAAAACGAAATTGGAACTTTGAGCACAAGTTTTGCTCCTAAACTTTAGATTTTCTCAGAAGTTGAGCCCAGAGCCCATTCAACTAATTAAACACCCAATGCTCCGAGGCGTTTATTATCTTGGTGGGTTCTAATTGTTCAAGTCCAACTCATTTTGGGTTCATAAGCCTCTTTAACGTGGCAACGCGTAGATATAAAGCTTATACTTTTATACTTTTAAATTGACTAGGCATTCTACAACGTCTTGATCTTCGGGATTGCTGTCTATCGAACGACATGTAGTTTGTTGTTTTCCGGCCCAGAGATCCTCTTATTTGTCCGTAATCTCGAGTGGGAAATAAAAGAGACGAAAACTAAAACGCGCGCACGACCTTCCGAGAAACACTGTCCACGCGCTACCCGAGTAGCGTAAAACTTACGGCCACAAGATTTGCTTCCTATTCTTCTTCAATGTGCCAAAGATTGCCGGTTCAGAGAAGCGAAAACCTTTATAAGCGCTAAAAACTCCACACTTTTGCCAATTTGAATTTCACCAATGAACAACTCTCCAGTTCACGCTTTTCCAACTAGAGATCGCCGGCCCGACGCCCTCGGCGACCTGAAACTACTTCCCGATGAACTTATCTGTGCTATTTTGGAGTATCTCTCCCCTCGCGACGTTGCTCGTCTCTCTTGCGTTAGCAGGTTTCTTCTTTTCTTTTATTTTCTGCGCCATGAAGTGTCAGTTCTGTTGTTTAATGCATTGAATCTCAATTAGCGTTTGTGATTCACTTCGTAGAGAATTTGATTGACTAGGTTTCATTTCTGTTCCCAATTAACGTCCACATGCTTGCTTTTTGCAGCGTGATGTACATACTTTGCAACGAAGAACCATTGTGGATGATTCTGTGCGTTCGTAGACTCGATGGTCCTCTTAAGTATAAAGGCTCCTGGAAGAAAACAACGCTTTGTTTGTATGCCCCGGAATTCAACATTTTGCATTTTCGATTCTTGAAATCGTTAGTTTCGTTGATTGATTCCAAGTTCAATTATAATACTAGTTCATTTTCTGCTTTGGGTCTGCAGAGAGAGTGCACCAAATGCATATCAAGAGCAGCACGTAAAATCTGTTGAATTCAATGGCAAGTTTCTTAAGAAAATGTGTTTTAACTTTTTGAGTAAGAGACACTTAAAGAGACTCTTATTGAGCTTGGATCTTATTTACTGTTTGTCCAGGATTCAACTCTTTGTTCTTGTATAGAAGATTATACAGGTGCCATACTACATTAAATGGCTTTGCTTTTGATCATGGGAATGTGGACAGAAAGGCCAACATCTCCTTAGAAGAGTTTAACTGTCAGTATGATGGCAAAAAACCTGTATGTTGACAACAATTAGCTTCTGGATGCGATGCTTCTCTTTTATTAAGAAAAACATAAATAGCACTTTCGAGGAACTATGCCTTTTGTGCATAGGGTGATAAGGAATTCTTGTATCAGGTTTTGCTTAGTGGACTTGCTGATACTTGGCCAGCAAGAAAGACATGGACAATTGAGCAACTATCACAAGAATATGGAGATACAGCTTTTAGGATTTCGCAGAGGAGTCCAAAAAAGATTTTAATGAAGTTTAAGGATTATGTCTCATACATGAACCTTCAGCACGATGAGGATCCCCTGTACATTTTTGATGACAAGGTGATTACTAGGGATGCTTTGTTCTCCCTGGTCTATGTGAAAATTACAGCTTAATGATAATTTTTTAATTTTTCAGTTTGGGGAAACTGCACCAAGCTTGTTGAAGGATTTTAGTGTCCCGTATCTATTTCAAGAAGATTTCTTTGAGGTCTTAGATAGAGATAATCGCCCACCCTTTAGATGGCTTATCATTGGACCTGAGAGATCTGGTGCATCTTGGCATGTTGATCCAGCACTCACCAGTGCCTGGAACACCCTTTTATGTGGCCGTAAAAGGTACATCTTACCATTACTCTTCCGTTAGTCATAGTTCCTTCATTAATCATATCTTCCAATCCATGCTGACTATGATTCCTTTGCCATATTACCTCTTTGTTCAATTAGATGGGCTTTGTATCCTCCTGGAAGAGTACCTTTAGGAGTTACAGTACACGTTAATGATGAAGATGGCGATGTCAATATTGACACCCCGTCGTCATTGCAGGTTTTTGTTGGCAGCATCCTAGTTCTTGGTAATTAATTGTGTCCTGAAAATTTTTGCCTTATTAGTGTGCTTTCACTTTTATGTCTTACAGTGGTGGCTAGATTTTTATCCCCTCCTTGCTGATGAAGATAAGCCAATTGAGTGTATTCAACAACCTGGAGAAACTATTTTTGTTCCTAGTGGATGGTGGCACTGCGTATTGAATTTGGAACCAACTGTTGCTGTGACACAAAATTTTGTGAATAGAAAAAACTTTGAATATGTATGTTTAGATATGGCTCCTGGTTATCGTCATAAAGGAGTTTGTCGTGCGGGACTGCTGGCCCTTGATGGTGACAGTTTTCAGAATGCTCAGATGAATAAAGTCTACAATGAAGATGTTCCAAGTTACCCAGACCTCACAAGGAAAGAGAAGAGGATCAAAATGCAAAACCCTAGAGAAGTTTCAGGACATGAAGCAACTACTAATGATTCACCTAAGAGTTATGATTTGGTGAAGCCAGACTTTTATTATGATATAGAATTTTTATCCACATTATTGCATGAAGAGAGAGATCATTACAATTCTCCATGGAGCTCAGGCAACTGTATTGGACCACGAGAAATGAGAGGATGGTTATCCAGGCTTTGGGTTGAAAAGCCAGGAATGAGAGAACTTATATGGAAGGTACCTCCTCCTCTCCCCTCCCCTTCTTTTATTGCTTAGTTATGGTTGCCCATAAGCAGTTTGTTCTATGTAATAAACAAGCCCCTCATAGTAAAAATTTTTGGTGCTATCAGATTCAGGATGAAATCCTGTACACACTTCGAACATACCTTTATTGGAGATCAGAGCTGTTGTACATGTGCAGTTCATAATTTTGATCCTCCGATTTACAGAAGTAGATATTTGGTTTGTTAGGTTCTGTAGTTCACGCTTAACTTCAACACATTGCTTGATTTTCTTTTAGGGAGCATGCCTTGCACTGAATGCAGAAAGATGGTTGGGTTGCCTGACAGAAATTTGTTCCTACCATAATTTGCCTTGCCCCAGTGATGATGAGAGGCTTCCTGTTGGAACGGGTAGCAATCCTGTAAGTGCATTGTCCATTTCTTTCATAGCATGTGAAAATTTTGAAATTAGGAATCTTCTTAAGTCAAACTTACTACACTGTTTGATATTTTTTGAAACACCTAAAAGCTGATAATGAAGGTGTGATGCAACTGTAGATGTAGTAGTTGTGTAACATAAGATGGTGAAAGATCATGATAGCAATGGTATGTGTTCATTTGGCTAGCAGCAAAGCTGTGATGGCTGGTAGTGTGTGATTGTCACTCTTTTACGATGTAACCAGTAGTTATTTATTGAAAGTATTTTTGTGGACTACAGCGCCTAAAAAATTATTCTTTTATTAGTTCTTTGGGTTGAACTTGAAACTCATTCTTAGTTTGTGGCCGTTTATAACTTCCCTATTATATGGCAGGTTTATCTTGTAGCTGGTTTTGCTGTTAAAATATTTGTTGAAGGAGGGCTTGAAGCCTCAATGTATAATTTAGGCACTGAGGTATTTTTTAACTTTTACCTTGCTTGCCATCTTTTTCACATATTTTTCTAACTTAACATTACTTGTTTGTAGCTTGAGTTTTACAGTGTGCTATGCAAATCCAGCTCTGCCCTGAAAAATCATGTTCCTGAAGTTGTAGCAAGTGGAATCCTTTACCTTGAAAATGGAACTCTCAGAATTGTTCCTTGGGATGGAAAAGGAGTTCCTAATGTTATTTGTGACCGCAATCTCATTCTAAAGTCTAACAAAGGTGGTTTCCCTTTTGACGTGTGGAGGAAAAAACACCTTGAATATAAAAAGGCTGGATTGCCATTTGAAGAACAATTCAAGTCATCTGTATGTGCACCGATGTGCCCATTTGTCATAACAAAGCGATGCAAAGGGAAAATATTTGCTGAATTGTAAGTTCTCATAGAAGTAACAAGTTACTCTTTTAGTCACTCTTTACAGTTGTGCTGGAATCAGCATCAGTGTGTCTCGTTGGTACCAAATTTATTTTCCCTTTGCAGAAGAGATACACTGTCATGGGAAGAGGCTGTAAACTTGGCTTCCTTCCTGGGAAAGCAGTTGCACAACCTTCACGTCTTACCGTATCCCCCTTTTGATCAGCCAAATTTAATAGATATTGAACGAAAAGAGGAAATGTCCTTTGCTGATGCTGTTGTGGATGATAATTGTTGTAAAGCAGATATTCCTGAAGAATGGCGAATCTTTGTCAGTATACTTTCCATGAGGAGGAAGAATCTCATAAGCCGCTTGACAAATTGGCATGTTTACTTTCATTGAATTTTTTTTTTGAAAATTTTGAGTATTAAACTAATTTTTCTAATTAAAATTTCAGTAAAGTTTGGAAGTATATCAAAACTTTATCCGACAGAGGATCCATGCTAACTCTCACATATTTTGTTTGCTTATTGTAGGGGAGATCCAATTCCCAAATCACTGATAGAGAAAGTTGATGTATATCTCCCAGATGACTTTACAAAGCTGTTTGTTAGATATGAGGTTTATCCAGACCCCATCATGCTTTAGAGTTGATATGATATAAATTAAAACTAGATGCCTGACTAGTCTTTGAAATTTCTGGTCTCTTCTTTTTTTAGAATGACGGTCTTAACAAACTCTATAAAGATTGCTCGTGGATACACACCGACATTATGGATGACAATGTATATATGGAACCCCAAATTGGTAGTTCTTGCTCAAATGGCAATGCTGCAGTTACTTGCCTGGTGGAATGCGGTTGCACAAATGGCTATGTTGATAGTAGCAAAAAATCCTGGCACCCAAGCTACATCATTGATTTTAGTGATCTTTCTATAGGTTAGTGCCTTCCGTTTAAAAACTTTTTATGTCTGCTTCCGTGGTTGTCATCTGATATGTTTGTATAAAAGACCTTTGACTTGTTCTTCCCTGATTATCATCTTATATGTTCTTCCTATTTTATGGTACATGAAATGCATTTGGATGGCTGACCGACAGATCTATGTTCATAGTTTAAGTTTTTTCATTGTCAAATTTTGCAACTGATTATTGTATCTTCCAGTACTGCCTCAAAGGAATGGAGAACATCTGATACCATCACTTTTTCTTTCTCTCACTCTTGAGTAGAGTGGCCACATATCCTTGATCTTCAATTACTGAAATATTTAGTAGTTGATTTCTTTCTTGTGTTGACATGTTTAAGCTGGTTGGTCTTAACCAGTAAAAGAATTAAAATTTGGTATGTCAGCTCTTGACTTCTGGGAACAAATTAGTTTAGCACCACTAGATTGATTCTTGATGTCTTTTACAGGTGATCGCATCTATGACATCATACCAATATACTTGGATATCTTCAGAGGCGATTCCAGTCTTCTTAAACAATTTTTGGAGAGCTACAAATTACCTTTGATAAGGAGAAATAAAGGATTCATTGAGGATGGTGACAAATATAAACGACTTTCTTACCATACAATGTAAGCAGTTGATTTCCTCCTGTGCTTCCTTTTTGGTCGACGTTTCCTCCAGTCCACATATTGATGAAATTTTGTGTGTAAATCTGGGTGATTTCTATCTTGAAATTGATTAGATAGGAGAAGCGATGATAGGGACAAATGTTTAAGTTAAACTTTGTTTTGATATCTCATTTTGGCAATGTGATATACGTGGGAAGCTACATGCCTGTAGGTGCTACTGTATATTGCACGATGAAAATATCCTGGGGGCAATTTTCAGTATATGGAAGGAACTCAGAACGGCGAATTCATGGGAAGAAGTAGAGCTGACCGTCTGGGGAGAACTAAACAATTACCAGTACAGCTCATGACTCTTCCTTTCGTTTCTCATATCTTCGGCGATTAGGCCTCAATATATCATAACCTGATACGTAACATATATTGTTTGTCAACATTTTGCCAAGATAGGAGCATCATGAGTTTTTCTTTGTGATAGATGATAGATCAATAGTAGTCGGTAATAATTTAAAAACTCTGCATTTGCATCTTGCAGAAATGTATTTTCTTTTTTTGTTGTTATATTTTTTCTCTTTAGCAAAATGTATTGTTATATATACATTCCTTGCAAAAATTCAAATAAGTTTACCAGTACGCGATTTAAAATTTATAATTGATTAAGAAAGACTTTCTCAGCCCTTGGTCGATATCTGTTAAACACATGCTTTTAGTAATCAGACTACTACTTCCTCTCGGATGTTTATATGTATTACAAGAAAAAGGAGCTCCTCCGATTGTCGTACAGCCAGTGTTAGCTGCTGCAATGTTATTCAGTTCGAAATATTTATCAGACAACATTTACATCATCTTAATTTGACTATTTAATCTTGAAATGATCGAGTTAGTTGACTATCTACTTTATTTTATTTCAAATATTAATTTCTAATTTTATTTGGTTCAAATTTGATTAGAACAATAAGTTGTGGAAATTACTTCAAGTATTTTAAAGTATGTAATTTTTCGATATAATTTCTGTTATCTTTTTTTTTTTAACTTTTTTTTTTCTCTATATTCACCTAGTCTATTTTTGTTTTGTTTCTACATTACCTCAACCATTATTTGTCTTATTATCATCTCCTTTTTATCAGTCATTTCTATCATTATCTTTTATTTCTTTCTTGGCTCGATACAAAAAGGAAGGAAAAGAATAATTGTTATGGCAGATATTCCAAGCAATATTATAAATACCGTATTGGCATTGGTATGGGATTTGGTTATGATACAATAAATTTTTTATAAATTTTAAAAATTACCCGAAATAATGCATAGTGCTGACTGATATCAATAAAATAATGTATTGATATCAGTCAACACTATGTATTATTTCGGGTAATTTTTTAAATTTATAAAAAAAATTCTTAAATTTTTTTAAATTGTAAAATGGTTCTTAATATATTGTATTATATAATTTATAATTTCTTATCAAATCTGTCTTTAAAAATCATAATAATGTAAATTTAAAAATAACAATATATTTATTTTTATTAATATTATTTTCAAATATTTCACATATACATAATAATAATAATCAAAATTAAAATGAAAAAAATTTATTTAATCATCACACAAATATAAAATTAAGGACTTATAATAAATAATAATTATATCAAAATATTAAATAAAAGAATAATAAATATTCATGACTCTAATAATTACAATTTATAATAAGAGTTCATGTCAAGGAAACAACCAATTAGAAGTGAATCCTAAAATCAAAACATTTCCAATTATATTTGCACATATAAAATTTAACAGGCACGTCGAATATAAGTGAAATTAAAAGAAGAGGGGAAATAAAACCCTGTAACTTTATTTAATCAAATACTTATTCAAATCACGTAGACCTCAATTCTCATTTGATATAAAATTCTCATTATTAAGAAGAGTTAGGGATAAAAACTAGGCCTGAGCCTAACCCGAAATCAATAGGCTAGGTCAAGAATGTTGAGCCTAGTTTTTTGAAAAAATGAGGCTTGGTCCAAGTTTAAGCTTAATTTATGAAGGGTCAAGTAGGGCTCGAAGTTGGGCCAAGTTGCTTCAAACCTGATTGGGCTTAGGCTTGGCTCATTGCCTTAGGTCAGATGAGGTCTTGGGTCGAGCCCGAGTCCTAAAAATACCAGCCCATTGACATCCTCAGGAGGAGTCTCATCATCACCATCATTCAAATTCATTGCACCAAATGATATGTCAATACTTTTTCATCTAAGTTTATCTTCCCAAGTCACGCTCATCTATGAAAACTAGTTTCTCATAAACTCAATTCATCAAAAGATCGAAATGATGAAGGCAAATTGAATTTATAAAACTACTTGTTCTATTAAGAGTCATAATAAACAATAAAATTAAATTATTAAGAAATTACAAAAACTATTTCTAAGTTAATAACAATAATAATATACCTTTCTCGAAGCTTTAAATTGTATCAAACAAGACCAAGTCGTTTAATCTTTTATGCTCAAATCAATTCTTTTCCTTTGAATTGATGATTTGAAATGTACTCGAATTCCTTTCACACACTATTTCACTCACACATTAACTTAGAATTTGAATTGCAAATATTTGCAAGTTTGGAAAACCACTTTCAAATTGGTTCAAGCAACTGTAAGTCGTAAGATAACAAAAGTAGCATTATAAACAAAATAAAGTGATGATTAATTTTCAAGAAGTGAAAAAAACTTGGATTAAGTTTGTCTCTTTAACGAATAGCAATTGGCACCCCAAAATCACCATAACCATCCTTATAAATCTCCATTTGTGAGCTTAGAAGATTTTGCATCATCTCATGGGTAACAATTATTATAATAGTTAATAGCATTCCTTTATTAACTTTAGCTTTATCTGTAAAAATTGGTTTAAAATGGACATTAGGAATAAAAAATTCCTCAACTGCAAACAACGAAAAGTAAAGTTGTCTTTCATATCTCTCATTAATGATTGCAAGATAATGTTTGTACAAAGAAGAGTTATTTTCATATTGGCCTTGATTCCTTACTTTTCCCTCTCTATGGCACCATAACAATAACTTAGTATTGACTTCTCATCACTATCACTCGGATGATGTACCCTCATCAAAGCTCATAGACTCATGTGACAAATTGACATTGGAATAACAATTCATTATAGTTATGTGTAATTTTAGAAATGTACAATCTAGCATTAGACCTAGCATGTTGAGATGCAACTTATTTATCACTTGTAAATATTTGTCTCAACTCTTTTTTCATCATATTAAAACACCAAAGTGATAACAAATTAGTTGCAAATCTTGTATTAATAGGACGACACAAATTCCTACAATTGGTGAAATCCTTTCTTATTAAATTCTAGACCCATGCACGATTGTAGATGAACTAGGTCATCTTTTTCACTTTTTACAAAGTCTCATCAATAATAGGAAAATACCTTACGTCTACTATATTGTACAACATCAACTTAATGCAATATGCAGCATAAGAAGTTCAATAAAAAGAATTATACTTACTTGCAATCTTCTTCCAGTTATTTTATAAGCAGAATCATTGTTCGTAGTGAACTGTACAATATTTTCTATCCTAACTTCATTCACAACTTCATCAAATATTTCAAATAGAGTATTAACATTCCTAACAAGGCCAGATGCATCAATAGACTTAAAAAAACATTGTCCTCTTTTCAGAATAAAGCTAAAAACTAATAATAGACTCATGTCTTCTATTTATCCAACCATCACATATAAATGAACACCTATGAGTAGCCTAAGTCATTATTCTTTCATCCAAATAACTTTAATTTCATAAACAAAGTTACTCAAAAGTTTATGTATGTAGTTATCAATTGAAGGAGCTTTGTATCCTAGACCATATGAGGTAATAACATCCACCATAGGCTGATAATAATAAGATTGGGCAGCATTGAATGTTATACCTGAATTTTACCACCATCTAATCATTGCCATCTCCACATTATGAGACGCTTCTTTAGATTGTAAGGCACTACAGATTGAAGGTTAAGCTTCAAGAGTTCTTCGTGATGAAAAAAAATTGGACACCTGTCTTTCTCTTTTTTTAACATCAGGTGCAATATTTCCTTCTTATTGGTTAAGAATACTACTACCTTCAACATCTCCATTATCATCATGAACACCAACAAAAGAACTTCCACTATCAATTTCGTAGTTCAATCGTTGCCTTCTATTTTCTCATCTTGATGCTCTTAAAGCAAAGTCTTCATTTGTCATTTGACATCAAGACTCACTTTCTTACAAGGCTCCACATCATCTTTGATCTCAGTTAAATGCTTCTTTAATCTGGTGATTTCCCCACCTTTCAAGTTCTTGTTACAATACAAACAAATATTATGATTCTTGATTTTAGAAACTAATCTAGCATGAACCTAATCTAGATTTTTTAATTTACATTTTAGTCCAACATTTTTTACAAAATTAGATTTCAGTCCCAAAATTTTGATGATATTTTAGTATTGACTAATGGTAAGAAACGAGTGAGTATCATACTATATCGTACTAGCTGGTACTGCCTGATATAATACAATACCCACATCTCTGATTCTAAGGTATAAAACTATAACATTAAGAAATAGTAATTTAATTAGGTGTTAATATATGTCGTATCTTGTGTAATTACATAAGATACATAAATTAAAGAAATTGTGTAGTACAAAATCAAATTTTAAAAATTGCATTACTGATTTTCATATCTTCCCCTAATTATAATTTACACTCACTTCATATATTATTCTTTGTTTGTACAAATTAGATCGACATTTCAATTTAATATCAACTTTTTTATTTCTTCCTATAAACAAGAAGCTACAAGCTTGAGTGGAGAAGAACATTTTCTCTCCATATTTGGTGTCATATCTTGTCTCCCTAAATTTGTCAATTATCCATTGCTTACCCTTTTTTCTTTGATTTGCAATTCTTTAAAAAATATTGTTTAAGTTCATTAATTAAGAAGAAATGGTTATTAATAATTAATTGTTGATAGCTTAAAATAAATCAGTCCATTGGGCTGAACGACTATTCAATCAAATGAAGTTAGCCTAGAGATGTAAGCTTAATAAATGTTTAACTAAGGAATTTATGGACAACAAAAAATTTAGGGATTTGAGACAAAATGTGTTTAATTTGTGGAAGGCTAAGAGATTTAAGTTGAGAAAATAGTGGGAGGTAGTTAATAAAAACATGACTAAGTAAGCTGGAAGTTAATAAGTTACTTAAGGTTGAATTTTAGGATATGGGAGTTAATGAGATAATGAAAGGTACTTAGCTAAAATGTAGAAAAGTGGATAGTTATAGAAAAAATTAACTAAGGATGAGAAGATTATAAATTCACCAGCACCTAAACAATGAAGACGACGAACACCATATAAAAAACACAATCTCTAGACAACCTTTAAAAGGAAAATAATTTCAAACACACTTTGCTACAACTTTTCTAGCTTTTTTACATTATTTATTCATTTTTATTCCAAATTTCCCTTGTAGCTTGTATTTTCCTTTTTGCTTAAATCAAATCATCTCTCTTTCCCACACATTTAGGTATTTTGGTACTTTAGAATTATATATTCTAAGTTTTCTAACGCCCACTAATATTGTCGATAGGAAGTCAGGAACAAATTTTGGGAGAATTCCTCCTTGGCAAGCCTGAATTCTAGGTTAACCCTAAATAATTTGACAAGCTCTATGGGACCATGATGTCATGAATACATAATTGAAAAGAAATCACCTTGCCTTCAACCCTAGAAGAAGAAGTCCATCCAACTGTAGGGAATGATTGCTTTATATCCTAAATGGTGGAAAATCTTAAAAAGGTAACGTCGCCTTCAACTAACTTTCCTACTGGTGAGAATCTAAAATCACTACAATGGAACAATGATGTTTATACAAATGAAATTCCAAAATTGAGTCTAATTCGACTTCTATGGTCGACGTAATCAAATATTGACAAAAAGATTAATAATTTGTTTGCTACTCTGACACAATTACTAGGTAGAATTTGCCTACTTTAGCAATGCAAAATCTTTAAAGGACTCAGAGGGCATCCTGTTCCTAATGCAATGGAAATCCAAGAATGTAGTTGCCTTCCAACTACTTCCTTTATAGATGAAAGATACATCCCTTGTCTAAAATAGACGATGTCTTTATGGTGCCTCCTCGCGTAAATCTTGATAATAGCCAACATTCATTCAAGACTTAAATTTCCAGTAGACAGGGATTTAATGGGGAGGATGAAGCTAATGGACCACAATACGGTTTTGGGGTAACATTGCAGTTGTAAATTGCAATATCATTATTCCCCACTGCAAATGAGATTACAAGTTGATCTCAAGCTATCAGATAAGTTATTTAGGAATTGAACGGACCTAGTTGAAGATAACTTGGTTTTCTAGAATTTTATAAGTCTTATCTAAAATAAATTGATCATAAGAATCCTTAGCCTTGTGGCTACCTAATTCCCAAATTAAACTTATTTTTTGGTGAATATGGTTAATCCACCATTAAGCACATTACCAAATTCACCATACGATGTGGAGAATTAGACAACCTTAACTACTTTAAGCTCAAGTTTTTCCCAAAGTTATTAACAAGAACTTCCTTTTCTTGGTATGATTTGCTGCATAGGAATTATATTTTTTCTTGGCTTGAAATGAAAAGATTGGTTTATACTCAATTTTTTAAGGATTGAGCCCAAAGTTAGCATAGCTGAGTTGTCAAAGGTCACTTAGAAGAGTGATGAGAATGTTGACACGTTCATCACTCGTTTTAAGAAAGTGAAAAGTTGATGTTCAAGTCACGTTTTTAGAAATTGAATATGTGAAATTAGCTAAAAAGGGGCTGGACATTGAATTATGGAAGAATTCTAAGGCAAGGAATTTTGTGATTTCTTTGAACAGGTAGCAAAAGTATGCAAATATAAAGAAATCCTTAAGAAAGAAGGTCACTTCAAGAAAAAAAATTAGTAGGCACTTATATCACCAAGAAAATTCTTACGATTTGATAATAGCCAAAGTTAGCATCCCTTAAAACTATGTTTGACCCGTTTTTAGACTAAATCCCTATAAGTCAAAAAGAAAATGTAGGCTTCATCTACTCAAGTTCATTACACCTTTCATACCTCCAAATTAGAGGAGATCATTGATGTAGCCCCCCATTCTCGCAAGACATGTACCTAACATCTTGAGTGATATCCGAGTGTATACCCCGCGAGGGTGGCATACTAGAACAATCAGTCAATCAAACTCATTACATTTGTTTTCAAAACAATGCACGCATATGCGAAAAATTAATAAACAATTCGAGCCCATTTTTATTTGTAAACACTTTCATTCATAAATGTTACTACACTCATTGATCAATTTCATTTACAAACCTTTCCAATTTGGAAAGTTATTACAAAAATAGAATTGATCAAATACACATGATACAATAATTGCAGAATACACAATTTGATACAAAATTAAAGAAATACAAATGCAGACATGAACTGATTTCGACTTCTATCGCTTACTCGAATGCTATGGCTAGACTCTAATTTTTGTAACTAAAGATCTTCTCTAAGCCTGAAAACATTGCAAATTTGGGTTGAGTTTTGCGAACTCAATGAGTGGATCATTCTCGATGGCTCACTCATATCACATAACATATATTGCTCATGAAATCATGTAATTCACATCTTTTCACTAATAGTCATATAGCATCACATATCACTTTGATACTGTGACTGATATACTATTATATTACATGCAAATGAAAGTGATTGAATTGATGAATAAATTGTGGCATTCACATCATTCCAATGCATGTAATATAAAGGAGTTATGACTAATGTTGCTACTGATACTGTTACTGATATGAGCTTTAAGCTCCCGCATATGTGGTTTGAGCCTATAGCTCACTGTGATCAATGAGTCACAGATTGACTGACTGAGCATGGTAATTCAAGATACTGTAAAAGCACACAATCATAACAAAATAAAAATAAATGTGAGTCTCATACATGTCACATTCGCATATAATTTGAATTCATTGAATGATTTGCAAAGCTGTGTGAATGTTGTTATATGATTGAACTGTGCAATTGAGAAATGATTTATATGTGATAGTATTTGATACTTGTCAAGTGGAGTTGAACTGTATGATTACGTGTTATAATTGATCTTGTTTATGACATGAGTGAACCATCGAGGATGGTTACTCTACTGAGTTTGCAAAACTCATTAAAATTGCATCGTTGCTTTTCAAGTTCGAGAGTGAGACGACCTAGCTTCTAAGAATTTGTAAAAGCATATTTTGTACAACTGTTACAATCAGATTTGGCTCAAAGGTCTGTCAGATGAGATTGAGAGCTTAGCTATTTCTTTCATGTTTATTGTATTTAGTGTGTACTGAGTTATTTAAGCTCATAGGATAATGTTGTAAAACATGGATGGTATTGTGTTATATTAAACAATGTAAATTGTGGATTTTAATATAATGTGATAACATTTTGGGTTTAGAAAATGTGTGATTTATGGTTTAGTGTATGATGCCATGTTATGTACAGCGAAGGTGAGATAGTTAACTTGTCATTTCTGACAGGTATGTACACGTATATCTGATGGACACACGTGCATAAGTCAGTTAGGAATGGGGTGTTACATTTTTGGTATCAGAGTATGGTTTGGCATCCATAAGGATATGTGGTGATATTAAGTGTGAAATGGTGTGGAAATGTTGGATGGTAATTGAAGTTATTGTGTATTACAGGTTATCTTCGTAGGTGAACAAATGGAACACTTAGCTAACCTGAGATCGGAAGGAGCTAGTAGGGAATTGTCGGTATCTCAACCTGAGCGAGTGCCTCCAAGAATTCTTGAGAGAAGAGAAAGGAGGTACGACAAACTATGAAAGCAGGGAGCTGTAAATTTCTATAGCAGTATAGACCCTGCAGAAGTTGAAGGATGGTTAGAGTGAACAAAACGAGTATTTGATCAGATGACTGTGAGTTGGATAAGAGGTTCAACTATGTCATTTCTTTGCTACAAGGTCCGCTTATCAGTGATTCCCAGCAGTGCCACCAAGCCTTGCACTTTGACTTGGGGAAACTTTCTGAGAGCTTTCAAAGAAAATTATATGCCTAGGTATACTTGGATAGGAAGATGAAGGAGTTCATGGATCTGAAACAGGGTGGAATGTCTATAGCATATTCTAAGATTAGATTTAATGAGCTGATGAGGTATGCTTCTATCTTAATTCCTTCTGAGGTGGATAAATGCAGAAGATTTGAAGACGGTCTGAACATGGAGATTAGGACAAAGCTAGCTCTTACTAACCTGAGCAGTTTCACTGAGCTAAGAGCAGCCTCAATCTGAATGGAGCAATTGTTGAGGGACAATTAGTTTGAGTAGAGATCAAAGACTGGATAGAAGAGATTCAGTGAGTCTCAGGGTGGTTCTAGCAGAAGGTTCAGTAAATGTCAGACCCAAGCATTCAGACCACCAACTAGATCTAGACAGTCAGGATTCAGACAGAGGGATGGTTTCACTCAGACTGGGAATAATAGGGGTGCAACATCGAGTTAGTTGCCAACTTGTCAGTATTGTGGGAATAAACATAATGGTATATTCTGGAGATTGACAGGAGCTTACCTTCGATGTGGCTCACATGATCATCAAATCAGAGTTTGTACATTGATTTCTGGAGCACAGTCTGGTGGCAGAGGGAGTAGAGTAACAGAACCTACTATTCAACAAAGCCAAGTTAGTGGGATTGGACAAAGAGATCGTGGCAGAGGCAGGATGAGTTTGAAAGTGTTACTGGGAGGACTAAGGTGCGGAGCAATCAACCACAGTCTCAAGCTAGAGTATATACCATGACGAGGCAGGAGGCTCATGATTCTCCAGATGTTGCTACAGGTTTGTTATCATTATTTACTTTTGAGGTTTATGCATTGCTAGATCCTGGATCTACACATTCATTTATCACACCGCATATGGCATCTAAATTGCATTGTGATAGAGAGTTCCTGAGATGTAGATTAGAGGTGAGTACACCAATTGGTAGTACTACCGTGATTGGGGGGGTCTGTATGAAATGTCTGATTCAAATTGACTAGGCAGAGTTGGCAGCAGATATGATTATTTTACAGTTGAAAGAGATAGATGTTATCTTAGTCATGGATTGGCTCACTATTCGTAGGGTCATCATGAACTGATATACAAAGGAAGTGATTTTAGAGTCTCCTGATTAACTGAGAGTAGCATCTAGAGGCATTAGCCAAGCAGTGCCAACCAGAATGATTTCATTTATTAGTTCTTTGAAGTTAATGTATAGTGGATGTGAGGTCTATCTGGCCCACGTGATTGATATTCGAGCTGAACAGAGTGTACAGGATATTCCTGTGGTTAAGGAATTCCTGGACGTGTTTCTCGCTGAATTACCTAGTTTGCCTTCAGATCGAGAAATGGAATTCACAATTGACTTAGTTCTAGGTACTGCTCCTATATTCATTCCTCTATATAGGATGGCACTTGTGGAACTAAAGGAGTTGAAAGTTCAATTGCAGGGGTTGCTTAAGAAGGGATTCATTAGGCCCAGTGTTTCATCTTGAGGCGCTTCAGTGCTATTTGTGAAGAAGAAGGATGGTCCTTTGAGGTTGTGCATTGATTACAAGAAACTTAACTGGGTTACAGTGAAGAATAAATATCCGTTGCCTAGAATCAATGACTTGTTTGATCAATTGCAGGGAGCTCGAGTATTCACTAAACTTGATTTGAGATCTGGGTATTATCAGTTAAAGATAGCAGAGGCTGATGTACCAAAAAGTGCTTTTAGATTCAAGTATGGAAATTTTAAGCTCTTAGTAATGCCATTTGGGTGGACTAATGCTCCAGCTGCATTTATGGCATTGATGAATAAGGTGTTTCAACCATACCTAGACCGGTTTGTAATTGTGTTCATTGATGACATTCTGGTGTATTTAAGAAGCAATGAGGAATATGCTGAACATCTGAAAATAATTTTGCAGAATATAAGAGAAAAATAATTTTATTCCAAATTCAATAAATGTGAATTTTGGCTGAATCAGGTGGTATTTTTAGGTTACATAGTAATGGGGCATGGTATTCAGGTGGATCCAATGAAAATTGAAGCAGTAATGAGATGGGAGACACTAAAGAATGTATCAGAGAGCTAAAATTTCCTCGGAGTGACTGGTTATTACTAGAGGTTTATCGAGGGGTTTTGTTTAATCTCAACCCCTCTGACTAAACTTCTAAGGAAGAGTGTGGCATTTAGATGGAATGACAAGTGTCAAAGAAGTTTTGAGGAGTTGAAACATCAGTTGACTACAACGCTAGTGTTGACTATTCCATCAGGATTTAGAGGATAAGTAGTATACAGTGATGTGTCGTATCAGGGACTAGGATGTGTATTGATGCAACATGGAAAGGTGATAGCCTATACATCAAGACAATTAAGGTCTCACGAGATGAATTACCCGGTACATGATTTAGAGCTCGCAGCAGTAGTTTTTGCTCTAAAGATTTGGAAACATTACTTATATGGCGAGACATTTCAGATATACATTGATCATAAGAGCTTGAAGTATCTATTAAGTCAAAAAGAGCTAAACATGAGACAAAAAGATGGATAGAGTTACTGAAAGACTATGATTGCACAATTGAGTATCATCTGGAGAAGGCCAATGTAGTGGTTAATGTTTTGAGCAGAAAGTTGAATACCAGTGTAGCTCAGATTCAATTATTGAGGTTACCAAGCCTGATTCAATTGAGAGCTTTAAAGGTGGAGTTGAATTTAGAACAAAATGAAGCACTGATAGCTACATTGAAACTGAGGCCAATGTTGCGTGATCGGATCAGAAAAGTACAGAGTAAAGATCCTGAAATGGTAAAATTGATTGAGAAAGTTAAGAAGAATACAGATTCTTAGTTTGAATTTAGAGATGATACGTTGTGGTTAAAGCAGAGACTATATGTGCCTAATGTTGATGATTTGAGGAAGGAAATCTTAGAAGAAGCTCATATGGCCGTTTATGCTACGCATCTTAGTACTACCAAGATGTATAACACATTGAAACAATATTTCTAGTATCCTGGAATAAAAAAGCAAGTAGCAGAGTTTGTTTCTAAATGTATAACATGCCAACAGGTTAAGGCTGAGTATTAGGCTTCAGTTGGAAAATTGCATTCATTGCCTATTCCAGAGTGAAAATGGGAACGAATTACTATAGATTTTATAATGGGATTGCCTAAGACTTCGAGGCAGAATGATGCAATATGGGTTGTAGTGGACCAATTAACTAAATCGGCCCATTTCATACCAATACGGGAGAACAATACATTAGACCAGTTGGCTTGTAGATATGTGACTAAGATTGTGAGATTACATGGGGTTTCGGTGTCTATTGTATCAGACAGGGATCTCAGATTTACTTCAAAATTCTAGAAGAGCTTACAGTCAGCTATGGGCACACAATTGAATTTCAATATAGCATTTCATCCTCAGACAGATGGACAGAGTGAGAGAACTATCAAGACTATTGAGGATATGTTCAGAGTTTGTGTTCTAGAATTTTAGGGATCTTGGGATCAATACATAACATTGATTAAGTTTGTTTATAACAATCATTATCGTAGCAGCATTGGGATAGCACTGTATGAGGCGTTGTATGGCAGAAGATGTCAATCACCTCTATACTGGGATAATGAAGGTTTGAAAATGATTGAGGGTCCAGAATTGATACAGGATATTGTAGAGAAGGTGAGATTGATCAGGAGTCGAATAAAAGCGGCTCAGGATAGACAGAAAAGCTATGTGGATTAGCATAGGAAGGATATGGAATACAATGTTGGAGACAGAATCTTTCTGAAAGTGTCACCTTGGCGTTGTGCACTGAGATTTGGTAAAAAGGGCAAGTTGATCTCGAGATACATTGGTCCTTATGAGATTCTTAAGATGATTGGACCTTTAGCATATAAGTTAGCTTTGCTTAACGAGATGTCTCAACTACATAACATGTTTCATGTAAGTATGTTAAGAAGATACAGATCTGATCCTACTCATGTATTACCAGCTTAAGATATTGAGATTGATAGCAATTTGAGTTATATTAAGGAACTGATCAAGATAGTTGAAAAACATAGTGATTTCATTGGTGAAAGGTCATTGAAGAAATCACTCAATTGAGGAAGCAACGTGAGAAATTGAGGATCATATTAGGTGACAGTATCCCCACCTATTCGAATCATTAGGTAGGAATTTTGAGGACGAAATTTTTGTTAGGAGGGGGAATTGTAACATCCTGTCACTTGAATTAAGATTAAAATGGTGATTATTAAAGATAAATAAGAAATCGGGAAACATAATTCATGCTTATGCATAATGTGACATACACATACACGACATTATTGATCTTGCACATTACAATTATTTGTACATGCATTCATTGATATTTTCGGATATAATTAATTGTTAAAAATGCAATTAAAATGTGAACTGTGAATTATTGGGGCTGAAAATTTATTTGGAGAGTCATATTTGAAAATTATTGGGGCTGAAAATTTTAGGATATTTTGGACCCAAAAAATTAAAAATAAGTGATAAATAGAAGAGTGACATCTGGCAACCTTGCATGTTGACACATGGCCCACTTGCAAGGAACACACATAGTAAGTGTGTTGCTGGAAAGAAAATTGTTGAAGCTTGATGTTATGTTTTTATGTTTTGTTCTTTACCGAAACAGCTCCTTTACCAAAACTCTTCTCTTGTTCATCCAACGAAACATTAAGTGTTGAATTTTTTTTGTGCTATTGATTCACTCTCACCTACTGGAGACTTTGTGAAACCAAGTAAGTGATTTTTGCTGATGTTCTAATATTGTAAATGAATGCTTGCATGAGTTGTTGTAGGAGGAAGCAATTCGGTGATGAGAGTAATGGATGATTTGTTTAAATTTTGAACCTTGGATTTTTGGTTTGTTGTAAGTTGTTGGGCTTAAAAGAGGGTAAGAAAGTTGGTTTATGCAATGGATGTAGTAGTTAGAAAGTGCAAAAGTGGGAAAAAAAAAAGTCTGGGTTTTTGGTGAAGAAGATGAAGATTTGCGTGTTAGAGAGAGAAAAGGTGATGGTTTGCATGTATGGGTTATGAACTAGAGCATTTCATTAAACAGACCTAAGTCTTTTGGCTATACCTTTTTCATCCAAACTCGAAATGACTTGAAACTTGGATCAATGGATTCCTAAGACATTTTTCTTTCTCTACATAAAAATTTAAAGCTATCTGAATTGATTTGAAAGTGATTGATAGGATGAAAGTGTGGAAGTCTGTTGGAATGTTATGAACTGGAAAATTTTCATGAACATTCTTCGGTATTCTAATTATAACTTGAGTTGTAGATTTCTGAATGAGTTGATTATCAATTAAGATTAAACTAGAGACATAAATCTACAACTTTCTTGAAGAAGTCGACTTTCAATTCTATCTCTAAGATTTTCAAAATTGGCATATAATTGAGTCTTAGCTTGAGCTGAAGCACTAAGAGGGACAGAAATCATGTCCTGTGGTTATTGAATAAACTGCATTGATGTAGGCCAAATTAGACTGAAGTGCTTCACCAAAATCGTAGCTTATTCTCTTATCTTTAAATTGGTATAAAGTTTGTAATTTTTGATACTATAATTGAGAGCTATAAGGTGTATAACTTGAATGTATGATTATGCATTTAGCCAAAATTTCACATGTACACAATCTGTAGTATTTTGAGCATAACTTATTGAATAATGAACCAAATTTAATGATCTTAGCATAGATAGAGACTTAAGACATAGGAGAATAATGGTTTAGAAGGAAGTGTTACCAAATTCCTTCACTTTCCTGATCAAATTAATTGTGCAAAATGAACCCTAAAGTGTACTTTTAAACAAATATGCGTTAATCAATAGAATGTGAATCTATGAATGATTATTTTGACAAAATAAATGATAAGAAACCCGTAATTGTCATGAACATGCATTGTACATAATTAGTATACATGAATGTGCATTAATGAATACAAAATTGTACAATATTGTGATATGTGTATATATTGTATGTATAGTGTTGGGACCCGATCTCGAAACCGGATCCCAACCGAAAGGCGAGACGAAAACGAAGAAAACAATGTGGATTCAATAGGAGAAATCGAATCACAACATGCGGAAGCAAATCATAACGAAGCAAAGGGAAACGAATACGAATCAATACATCGAATCAAATCGATTTCTGACATCCGTGAACAAATATCTTAGAGAAACATGATCGCGTTGGAAACCTAGACTATCCAATCTGAAAAATCCGGTAT
>JANVCQ010000006.1:8471005-8481579 GCA_025531925.1 Erythroxylum plowmanianum | reverse complement strand
GAAACCTTCAAGTGTTTCAATTTCTTAAGGAATAATAAGAACCAAAAGACACCTACCTCCTTATCATTACTCTCTCAAGATAAAGCAGTTCTCTTTATTGGTTGAAAAATAACAGCAATATGAATCTTTTACTTTCGAAGTTGGAGGTTATAATTGGTATGTCCTCTACCTCTTTTTTCCTTTACTCTTTTTTCCTCTACTCTTATTTCCTCTTCTTTTCATGTTTATATTTACTTCCTCACTGTATATATTTTCCTAGGCGTGAAATATTGAATACCATTGCAAGAGGTTGTGGATCTACCCAAAAGGAAACACAAGTTCTCCTGCAAATGGGAAGGATCATCTTTCCCTTTACTTGCCTATATAAGATACCAACTCTCTTCCCCAAGGATGGGAGCTTAAGGTTGATCTTGGATTGTTTGTGTAAGATCAGATAGAAGAAAAGTACTTGGCTGTCCAAGGTATGGCTTATAATTAAATAAAATCAATATATGTAATTTCTAAAGTAAAAAAGTCTCTAGTTGTATTAGCAGATACATAAGTCTTCTTTATGTACAAATTTCATGTTCATGAATTACTACAGATTACTAATTATGGTATCGTTTATAGATGGGACAAATAAACAATTTCATGAGATGAAATCTGTGTGGGGCTTCGATCAATTTCTTTCTCTCAAAACTTTAAAGCTTCTAATGGCTACCTTGTGGATGACACTTGGGTTTCTAGAGGTGGAAGTTTTTGTGATTCAACCATCTGGTATATATAAATATGTGTACACTATCAAGAATCCTGGTAATGGTTTTTTTATATGGAAGATTCCTAATTTCTAAAATTGGATGCAAGACTCTCTTCTATGAACAATTTGTTTCAAAAAAACAAATATTTTCTTGATTTTTATTTTTTTATTTTATTATTTTAAGAAATATATGTATATTTTACATATGTGTGATTATATATATTCTTTCTTTCTTTTTCTGTATACTAGTTAGAGACAAGGCTACATATTACTAGACTTTTTCAGACCTTGCATATCAGCAGGACTTTCACGAGGTTGTTGTTGTTATTATTTTTGTTGTATTAATCAATATTGTTTGTGATGATAAATTATAAAGTATCAAATATTATTATATATTTTATTTTAATGTATAATTTTTTAAAAAAATTCAATTAATTATAAAGTGTCAAATGTGATTACATTTTTTCATTTTAATGTATAATTTAGACAATTCAATTTAATAAACTATCTATATTAACATTTTTTAATATAAATAATAGAATACATAAAACGACAAAAAACTTTTAGAGTGAGAAAAGGTGGCACAACTTTCGTTTTACTGTAGACCTTCTTCTTTGATAGTTTTCACGCCCTTGCTAGTCTCATCTAGTTTTGCTAGTTTCTTTCACCAGCTCGGTCTTTGGATTGTCCATGGAGTCCCTCGACCTCGAGGGACACCAACCCAAAAGAGGGCGTACAAGGGAGAGGAGGAAGCTCCGACTTAGCTGCCGATATCCTACCATGCTGTAGTAACAGGGGAACAGGTTGAAGTTAACCCAGGGGAAAAACAAGCCTGGCCAGATGAGGAAGTCATTGAACTGGAAGAAGGAGATATACTCCCAATATCCAGTGAACTAGGGGGAGGCATTAAGCTTTCCAAGAACTTCCAGGAGAAACTTGACCAGCGTTGGATTACAGTCGTAGTAGTTAAACTATTGGGTCATCAGATAGGGTACCAAACACTCAACTCCTGCCTGAAACAACTTTGGAAACCTCGAGGTCCGATGAAAGTGGTCGACCTCGAGCATGATTATTTCCTTGTGCGTTTTATGGCCGAAGAAGATTACCTCCATGCTTTAACAGCTGGACCTCAGACTATTTACAGGCTAACACTTTCAGTACAACGGTGGACTCCCACCTTCCGTCCTACGCAAGGGCCTGCTCAACACACAGTCTCATGGGTTAAGTTTCTGGACCTCCCCATCGCTCGATATCACCCCGGCATCATCACTGCTCTAGGAAACACCATTGGTAAAATTGTGAAGATCGATGAGCCAACTCTGCAGGCATAAAGGGGGCGTTATGCAAGGCTTGCGGCCGACTTAGATTTAACCAGCCCTTTGAAAACAAAGGTGGAGCTTGACGAGGAAGTTATCCAAATGATGTATGAAGGCTTACCGAAAATGTGCTTCATCTGTGGTAGAGTGGGTCATGAAGAATCAAAATGTCCCCAACGTCCACAAGATACCAGTTCGAGCCCAGCCATCGGAATAGGTCCGAGGGAGCCAACATCATCGGGGGGCTTGGCAGTTAGAGATGTGTTAGGATGTCCAGCGGCGATGGCGGCTACATCGGTTACTTCCTCTAACAGCTACGGGTCGTGAGTCCACGTCCAGAAAAAACACCGCCCCCCTCCTCAATGACTACTGCAGCAGAAAACACCTACTCCAAACCAACGTCACCCCACAATGATTAATAGTAGGAAGTCAACTCAAGGGATAGGCTCCAGATTTTTAGTTCTGTCAGGCACAAAGACGTTGGAGTAGGTGGATGGTACTTCATATGAAGATCCCCAATTTAATACCAACACGGGGTTGGGCAAGAAGATAACAATTGGCAAGGTGTTCATATTTGGGAGAAGCACTAAAAACTCCTCCCAGGCTTCTACCGCTCTTAGGCCCAAGTCCAATAAAGGGCTCAGAGGCAAAAAGGCACCTATTTTAGTCCTAACCAAGGGGGAAAGTTCCCGAGCTAGAAATTTCCAAGCCAGTGGCCCGAAAAAAATACAGATCCAACCCACCAATCTAGATACTAACATAGCGGTCGTCATACGGTCACACACAGACATGGTATGCGAGAGTCAAATACTGGAAGACACTACGGTGTAAGAAGAGGCAATCCATTCCCATCATCACTGGAGTCGTTTTCTGCAAAAATATGTAGAAACAAATAATTACAATATACAAGAAAAGGTTATCCTTGTAGTAAAATGCAATAGTTACACTTACCCAAAGCTTTGGAGTTATTGGATTAGATTCTTGGCAAGTGTGCTTGTAATACCTCTATTAAGTATAAGCATACATTATGACAAAAATTGTCTTAAATGTTAATAATTCAAGAACACACATAATCATATCAAAGTATTATTTAAAATATGCAGGACAAAATGTGAAACCTAACAAAACACCTAAATCCTAAACCTTAAACATAAATACTAAACATTAAATCCTAAAACCTAAACCTGAACCTTAAACTCTAAATCCTAATATCTATACCCTCTCATAAAACCTAAACTTTCTAACCCAAATCTTGATCCTAAATCCTAAAGTCTACAACCTAACACCTCTAAATATTAAAACCTAAATCTTCATCTTTATTCCGAAATCCTAATACCTAACACCTCCACCTATCACCTATAACCGATAACCTATAACTTATAACCTATAACCTAAAACCTAAACCTTAAACATTAATCCCAAACACTACAACCTAAGCTCTAATATGTAAACCTTAAGCCTTAAACCATAAAACCTAAAATTTAAAACTCTAAACCTTAAATCCTAAACTTAACAATAAAACCCAACACTAAGTGCATGCGTTAAGTAATGTTGATGTCTAATAATCAACATTTTTTTAACAAGCAAGACAAAACATAGTTACCTTCATCTCATCTGCGTCAAAAGCACCAAATCAATCCATTCTAAACGTCACTGGAGTCATTTTCTACAACAAACTATAGCAATAAATAATTACAATGCACAAGCAATTGTTATCCCTGTAGTAAAATACAATAGTAACACTTACCCAAAGCCTTGGAATTGTTGGATTACATTTTTGACAATTACGCTAGCAACACCTCTAATTGTACTAAGAAAACCTCCGTTTGTGCTCGATGTTGAAAAACAAATAAGGAAATAAAAATTTATGCACTTTAGAAATTAAAGGTTATACTAAGTATAAGCATGCATAATGACAAAAATAAGAAAAAATATGAAAAAGTTAGTAATACCCATAATCATATCAAAATAATATTTGCAACATGCAGTAAAATTAGGTGAACTTAACAAAACACCTAAATCTTAAAGCTTAAACTTAAATACTAAATATTAAATGCAATATGCAATATCCTATATCCTAAAACCTAAAACTAAAACCTAAAATCTAAACCCTAAAACCTAAACCTTTAACTTTAATCCTAAATTCTAATACCTAAGACCTATAACCTATAACATATAACTTATAACTTAAACCTTAAACTTTAATCCTAAACACTAAAACATAAATCTTAAGCTATAAACCCTATGCCTTAAATTACAAAACTTAAACCTTAAAACCTAAACTATAAAATTCTAAGTCTTAAACCATAAACTTGAAAATAAAACCCTATACTAATTGCATGCGTTAAGGAAACCAATTATTTCAGAATTAGTATTTCTTTAGCAAGTAAGATAAAGAATGGTTACCTTCATCCCTTCTCTATCAAGACCATCAAATCAATCCATTCCCATCATCATTGGAATCATTTTCCACAAAAACTATACCAACAAATAATTATAATATACAAGCAAAGTTCTCCTTGCAGTAAAATGCAACTTTGGAGTTGTTGGATTAGAATACACAAAATCATATAAAAGTATTATTTAAAAGATGTAGTATAGAAAGTGCACCTAAATCCTAAACTTTAAACATAAATACTAAACATTAAATCCTAAAACTTAAACTCTAAACACTAAAACATAAACCACCTAACCTAAATCTTGATCCTTAATCCAAAATCCTAATACCTAACACCTCTAAACCTTAAAACCTAAAACCACTAACCTAAACCTTAATCCTTAATCCTAAATCCTAAATCCTAATACCTAACACCTATCACCTATCACCAATCACCTTTAAACTATAACCTATAACTTATAACCTATAACCTATAGCGTAAACCCTAAGCCCTAAACTATAAAACTGTAAGCCTTAAATCATAAATTTAGAAATAAATCACAACACTAAGTATATACGTTAAGTAATGCAGTTGCCTAAGAATCAATTGTGCCTGTAACACCTCTACCAAGTATAAGCATGCATTATGACAAAAAATGTTTAAATATTAATAATTCAAGAATATGCATAATCATATCAAAATATTATTTAAAACATGCAGTATAAATGGTGAATTTAACAAAACACGTAAATCTTAAACCTTAAACATAAATACTAATCATTAAATCCTAAAACCTAAAACCTAAAACCTAAACTCTAAATCCTAAAACCTAAGCCCTCTAACCTAAATCTTGATCATAAATCCTAAATCCTAATACCTAACACCTCTAAACTTTAAAACCTAAATATTGATCCTTAATCCTAAATCTTAATACCTAACACCTACCCCCTATCACCTATAACCGATAACATATAACTTATAACCTATAACCTATAACCTAAACCTTAAATTTTAATCCTAAACACTAAAACCTAAACTCTGATATCTAAAACCTAAGCCTTAAATTATAATAATCTAAACCTCAAGTCCTAAACTTAAAAATAAAGCCCAAAACTAAGTGTACGCGTTAAGTAATGCAGTTGTCTAAGAATCAATATTTCTTTAACAAGCAAGACAGAAAATAGTTACCTTCATCCCATCTATATCAAAAGCACAAATCAATATATTCTCATCATCACTGGAGTTGTTTTCTACAACAAACTATAGCAATAAATAATTACAATGTTCAAAAATGAAAATGTCAAGAATAAACATAATCATATCAAAATAATATTTGCAACATGCAGTAAAAAAAAGGTGAACTTATCAAAACCTAAAACCTAAACCTTGAACTTTAGTCCTAAATCCTAATGCCTAAAATCTATAACCTATTACCTTAAACTTTGACCTTAAATGCTAAATCCTAAATCGTAGGATCTAAACCCTAAGACATAAACTATAAAACCTAAATCTTAAAATCCAAACTATAAAATTCTAAACCTTAAACCATAAACTTAAAAAGAAAACCCGACACTAAGTGCATGCATTAAAGAAAGCAATTATCTAAGAATTAGTTTTTCTTTAGCATTCAGGACAAAGAATGGTTACCTTCTTCCCATCTTTATCAAAACCATCAAATCAATCCATTCCCATCATCATTGGAGTCGTTTTCTAAAAAAATCTATAGCAACAAATAATTACAATATACAAGAAAAGGTTATCCTTGTAGTAAAATGCGATAGTTACACTTACCCAAAGCTTTGGAGTTGCTGGATTAGATATTTCGCAATTGTGCCGGTAACACCTCTACATAAGCATGCATTATGACAAAAAATGTTTAAAATATTAATAATTCAAGAATACACATAACCATTTCACAATATTATTTAAAACATGCAATAAAAAATGTGAACTTAACAAAACACTTGAATCATAAGCCTTAAACAAAAATACTAAACATTAAATCCTAAAACCTAAAACCTAAAACCTAAACTCTAAATTCTAAAACCTAAATACTCTAACCTAAATCTTAATCCTAAATCCTAAATCCTAACACCGAACACCTCTAAACCTTAAAACCTAATTCTTGATCCTTAATCCTAAATCCTAATACCTAACACCTACCACCTATCATCTATAACCGATAACCCATAACTTATAACCTTTAACCTATGACCTAATCCTTAAACTTTAATCCTAAACACTAAAACCTAAACTCTAATATCTAAAACCTAAGCCTTAAACCATAAAACCTATACTATAAAACTCTAAACCTTAAATCCTAAACTTAAAAGTGAAGCCCAACACTAAGTGCATGCGTTAACTAATGCAGTTATCTAAGAATCAATATTTTTTTAACAAGCAAGACAAAAAAATAGTTACCTTCATCCCATCTATATGAAAAGCCCAAATCAATCTATTCTCATCATCACTGGAGTCGTTTTTTCAACAAACTGTAGTAATAAATAATTACAAGGGACAAGTAAATATTATCCCTATAGTAAAATACAATAGTTACACTTACCCAAAGCCTTGGAATTGTTCGATTAGATTTTGGACAATTGTGCTAGCAACACCTCTAGCCGTACTTGGAAAACCTCCATTTAGGCCAGATGTTGAAAAATAAAGAAGGAAACAAAAATTTATGAACTTCAGAAATTAAAGGTTATACCAAGTATAAACATGAATAATGAAAAAAATATGAAAAAATGTGAAAAAGTCAAGAATACACATAATCATAATAAAATAATATTTGAAACATGCAGTAAAAAAAGGTGAACTTAATAAAACACCTAAATCTTAAACCTTAAGCTTAAATACTAAATATTAAATCCTATATCTTATATCCTATATCCTAAACCAAGAACCAAAAACCTAAAATATAAACCCTAAAACCTAAACCTTGAACTTTAATCCTAAATCCTAACGCCTAAGACCTATAACTATTACCTATAACTTAAACCTTAAACTTTATTCCTAAGCACTAAATCCTAAATCTTAAGATCTAAACCCTAAGCCATAAACTATAAAACCTAAACCTTAAAACCTAAACTATAAAATTCTAAACCTTAAACCATACACTTAAAAATAAACCCCGACACTAAGTGCATGCAGTAAGGAAAGCAATTATTTGAGAAACAGTTTTTCTTTAGCAAGCAAGACAAAGAATGGTTACCTTCTTCCCATCTCTATCAAAAGCATCAAATCAATCCATTCCCATCATCACTGGAGTCATTTTTTGCAAAAAACTGTAGTAACATATAATTACAATATACAAACAAGGTTTCTCCCGGTAGTAAAATGTAATAGTTACACTTACCCAAAGCTTTGTAGTTGTTGGATTATATTCTTGGCAATTGTGCTTGTAAAACCTATACCAAATATAAGCATGCATTACGATAAAAATTGTTTAAAATATGAATAAGTCAAGAATACACATAATCATATCAAAATATTATTTAAAACATGCAGTACAAAAGGTGAACTTATCAAAACACCTAAATCCTAATCCTTAAACATAAATACTAAACATTAAATCCTAAAACCTAAAACCTAAACTCTAAATCCTAAAACCTAAAACCTAAACCCTCAAACCTAAATCCTAAATCCTAATACCTAAAACCTCTAAACCTTAAAACCTAAATCTTGATCCTTAATCCTAAATCCTAAAACCTAACACTTATAACCTATCACCTATCACTTATAACCGATAACCTATAACTTATAACCTATAACCTATAACCAAAACTTTAAACTTTAATCCAAAACACTAAAATCTGAACTCTAATATCTAAACTCTAAGCCTTAAACTATAAAACCTAAACTACAAAACTCTAAACGTTAAATACTAAACTTAAAAACAGAGCCCAACACTAACTGCATGCGTTAAGCAAGGCAATTGTCTAAGAATCAATATTTTTTTAACAAGCATGACAAAAAATAGTTACCTTCATCCCATCTGTATCAAAAGCACCAAATCAATCCATTCCCATCGTTATTGGAGACATTTTCTGTAACAAATTGTACCAACAAATAATTACAATGTACAAGCAAATGTTATCCATGTAGTGAAATACAATAGTTACACTTACAAAAAGTCATGGAATGTTCGATTAGATTTTTGACAATTATACTACCAACACCCCTAACTATAGTTAGAAAACCTCCACTTATGCTCGATGTTGAAAAATAAATAAGGAAACAAAAAATTATAAACATCATAAATTAAAGGTCATACAAAGTATAAGCATGCATAATGAGAAAAATAGGAAAACATATGAAAAATTTCAAACATAATCATATCAAAATAATATTGGCAACATGCAGTAAAAAAAGGTGAACTTAACAGAACACCTAAATCTTAAATCTTAAACCTTAAACTTAAATAATAAATATTAAATCCTATATCCTATATCCTATATCCTATATCCTATATCCTATATCCTATATCCTATATCCTATAACCTAAATCCTAAAACCTAAGACCTAAAACCTAAAACCTATGACCTAAAATCTAAACCCTAAAACCTAAACATTGAACTTTAATCCTAAATCATAACGCCTAAGACGTATAACCTATAACCTATAAATTAAACCTTAAATTTTAATTATAAACACTAAATCCTAAATCATAAGATCTAAACCTTAAGCCTTAAACTACAAAACCTAAACCTTAAAACCTAAGCTATAAAATTCTAAACCTTGAACCATAAACTTAAAAAAACCCAGCACTAAGTGCATGCATTATGGAAAGCAATTATTTGAGAATCCATTTTTTTTAGCAACCAAGATGAAGAATGGTTATCTTCTTCCCATCTCTATCAAAACTATCAAATCAATCCATTCCCATCATCACTGGAGTCGTTTTCTAGAAAAATTTGTAGCAATAAATAATTACAATATACGAGCAAAGGTTATACTTGTAGTAAAATGCAATAGTTACACTTACCCAAAGCTTCGGAGTTGTTGGATTAGATTCTTGGCAATTGTGCCTATAACACCTCCACCAAATATAAGCATGCATTATGACAAAAAATGTTTAAAATATTAATAATTCAACAATATATATAATCATATCAAAATAATATTTAAAACATGCAGTATAAAAGGTAAACTTAACAAAACACCTAAATCCTAAACCTTAAACATAAATACTAAACATTAAATCCTAAAACGTATAACCCAAAACGTAAACTCTAAATCCTAAATCCTAAATCCTAAAACCTAAAACCTAAACCCTCTAACCCAAATCTTGATCCTAAATCCTAATTCCTAATTCCTAACACCTCTACACCTTAAAACCTAAATCTTGATCCTTAATCCTAAATCCTAATACCTAACACCTACCACCTATCACCTATAACCGATAACCTATAACTTATAACCTATAACCTATAACCTAAACCTTAGACATTAATCCTAAACAATAAAACCTAAACTCTAATATCTAAACCCTAAGCCTTAAACTATAAAACTCTAAACTTTAAATCTTAAACTTAAAAATAAATCCGAACACTAAGTGCATGCATTAAGTAATGCAATTGTATATTTATTTAACAAGCAAGACAAAAAAATAGTTACCTTCATCCCATTTATATCAAAGCACAAATCAATCAATTCTCAACATCACTAGAGTCGTTTTCTGCAATAAATTGTAGCAATAAATAATTACAATGTACAAGCAAATGTTATTCCTATAGTAAAATACAATAGTTACACTTGCGATTAGATTTTTGACAATTGTCCAAGCAACACCTCTAACCATATGTAGAAAGCCTCCATTTGTGCACGATGTTGAAAAATAAATAAGGAAACAAAAATTTATGAACTTCAAAAATTAAAGGTTATACAAAGTATACGCATGCATAATGACAAAAAATAGGAAAGAAATATGAAAAAGTAAAGAACACACATAATCATATTAAAATAATATTTGCAACATGCAGTAAAAAATTGTAAACTTAACAAAACACATAAATCTTAAACCTTAAACTTAAATACTAAACATTAAATCCTATATCATATATCTTATATCCTATATCCTATATCCTATATCCTATATCCTATATCCTATATCCTATATCCTATATCCTATATCCTATATCC
>JANVCQ010000006.1:8445109-8456465 GCA_025531925.1 Erythroxylum plowmanianum | reverse complement strand
AATAATGTATTCCGAAATTTTTGTATAATGTGTATACAAAGGTTTATATGGTGAAATGTAAAGACATTATGACTAAAGTGTTTTGTATTTGTAATGGGCCCCAATTGGCTATTTAAATTCTATTGATTGTATTGTGTTGATTGAAAATGTTTATGAGTGAAAGTGGGCCCGAATTGGTTATTATTTCCTCATATTATGTTTGTGGTTTCAAAAAAAATTTATACCGATTTTTGAATGATTGAGTGCTCTAGTATGTCACCCTCGCGGAGCACGAACTCGGATATCACCCAAGATGTCGGGCACGTGTCTTGCGAGAGTGGGGTGCTACAGTTAGTGAGACTATAGTTGCCCTCTTTAGTGAGAGTATGTAAAGGCATATTGGTCATAGAGAATAACAATTCTAATTTTCAATTGTTGAAAATACAAGTATCCAAGAAAAACTCTCGTTATATATGAAAAGTTAATAACTTAATTATAGGAATTAGGCCTATGTAGATAGATTGGAAGTTGTTGACCTATTCTATCTAAGTACATGGATAATGTACGAAAGATCTTTGGTATTTAAGAATATGACTTATGAAGTATTAATAGGGATGGTAGATTGGCCTAGGTTGATTGGGCTTCATATCTCATTTTCCTTGCCCGGCCTGGCTCGAGCTCTCTAAACCAAGACCGGCCTGAGGGCCGAAATGACGTTGTTTTGCTTTTTCAAAAAATAAAATTCAGGTTAAGTAACTAGGGCCCGTTGGGCCTCAGGCAGAGCCCATCATCCCTAAGTACTAAAGATATCTATTATTCTGTGTATTAACTGATATTTGAGTTCTAGTTTATATGGATACTAACTTTAGAAATAGATCTTGATTAAGGTCTATTTTTACTTAGAACAACATCATTTTAAGATTGGTAAAGGTTCCAATGTAGCAATGGTTGCTAATTAAGTCATGATACATCTTTCATTTAATAGAAATGATTAATTGGATCAATAAGTTCTTTAATAAACTTGATAAAGTTCCTTGCATTGTTCAAGACAGTAATGTATTGTGGAACATTAGAGCCATTGGGCATGTAAAAGGAGCTAAGGTCTCATCAAAGATCTAAATATGTATTTAGGCAATTATTATGATAATAATCAAGATGAAAGTTGTAAGATTTAAGCAAGTGCTGATTATAGAGAATCTTATATATTTCTCTCATTAAGCCACTTTCCTAGCAGTAGCATGTTCGTCATATGATGATATAATATAAAATACTTAGACGATTGGCTTAGTGCAAGTAGGAGACTATTGGTTTATGCCATACAGCCAATTGGTTGGTTGTAGTTTAGCGATACAATAACTAAATACATTATTTATCTTTTACATATTTAGATGTAAATGATAAAGTCCATGGGATAATTATACATTGTAGATGAAATTATGATGAGATTATAATTATAAGATTCATATTGCATTTATGTACTATCCATAAATTGTTCCTAGTTATTGTTATATTAAGAATGGACATTAATATAAAATAAAAGGACTATCACAAATTATATTTTTTCTTATAAAACAAGTAATCGATCTCATTCACCAAAATATGAAGATATTTAAACAAATATGTGGGTACTTATTAGAAAACAAGTTTACTGAACTGATATGAGAAATCCATTTTAAATATTAATTGTATATCTATGGAAATTCTCATTGTGATGATTGTGTAAGTGATCCTTTAACTTGAGATCTCCAAAGTTATTTCGCATAGGGATTGCTATGGTTTGATATTATTTATGACCTATTCTAATCATCAGTAGTTCAATAATATTCATTATATATAACAAGAACTATATGGAGGTAGTTTAATGATTAAGATAGTATCCAAAACTCTAAAGTAATTAGCGTTAATATTTATTGTTCTTAATTCGTATTGATTCGACAAATCTTTGGGCCAAGGGGAATGACATTTTGTAAATAGTTTAGTTTACAAATGTCATCAATTGAATTAATAACTAATGGTAGAGAATTAATATGATTGGACTCCAATTAGAGTATACATGAATTCCATGCTCTATGTCTAATCGGAACATTGTATGATGGAAGGATTGAACAAAAAAATCATGTAGAAAAAGATTATTCAAAACTATTTTAACATTCCTAAATATTTTGGTGGTCATAATATATTGCTAGATGTCAATTTTGATCTATGAATATAAATTATTTAATTGAAGAATTAAAGATAAATTAAAGGAGTTTAATCTATCTAATCCTAAATATGATTTAAGGTTATAATTTATATTCATTGTCAACATATTTGGGAACCTAATAGGTTACATATAAAGAACAAGTTGAAGAGAGAAAATATATTTTAATCAAGTTGGATTTAATTGTAAAATTTGAAAAATTTTATGATTAAATATGAGATATTTAATAAATAACGATAAATGCAAGATATTGGATCTTATTTAGATATAACTGGTATTTGATTAGAAACATATGTAATCCTAATAAAAGTTTAATTGAAATTAGAATTTAATTTCAATTAAATTACTAAAATGTCCAAAATCTATTATAAATATTATTAATCTCTAATAGAGCTAGTACTTCTTGTCTAACCTTCTTTGCAACAATTGCAGAGTTTTCTTAACTCATAATGTGGATACAGTTAGAAGTTGGATACTTGTACGGCTATAGTAGTTGAGATAAGTCAGTTTCAGAAACCGTTCAAGAGATACGACAAGAAAAGAATGAAGCTTTGGAATAAAATACAAATTAAGATTCATGCTTTAATATGATTTAATTATTAATTTTATAGAATATGAAGTGATTTTGATTTTTGATAAATCAAAATACTTAAAAATATTCATAATTATTTTGCTACATACAGGATCGGATCCGGACTCGATTTGCCAACACTTGATACGCTAATGAGTGAAGAAATTGACAATAGTGTTTAACGAGGTTGAATGAAGGAACAAATAATTAGTCAAGGTCTAACTATTTTTTAAAGAGTTTGCTTGAAGATCAGGAAGCAAATTATCGATCATGGTGTAACTAGTGTTTACGGAAATTTAATGACGATCTTGGAATAAATTATCCATCACGTTCTAGACTCAGGAAAGTTGTTTTAGGAGCCAAATGTAAGTTAGGCTTCATCAATGGGAGAATTCAAATTCCTGTTGATCGTATGAAAATTTCTTTTCGAGCTGAATATAGATTAGGCTTCATCAATGGAAGAATTTAAATTCCTTCAAAAGATATAACAAAATTTTAAAGATGGTTAAAGAGTGATTATAAGCTTACATCATGAATTTTGAAGTTAATCAGCAAAGATATTGTGTAATATTTCATGTACACAAGTAACACAGCAACATGTATGGAATGAAATCAATGAAAGATATGAGAAAACACAATGGACCTGTATTGTATCAAATTTAAGGAATATTTCTTCTATTAAAATTACAAAGGATTATTTTAATAGAATAATTTGAAATAATAATTAAAAATAAATTTGATTGAAATATCCTTTGTATTTTTTCTTCTTTAATAAAAGAGTCAACTACAATTTATTTAAATATCTAGCTTTTAATCGTACCGAAATAAGAAAAAAGAAAGAATTCTATTCCTTTAATACCTTTCATTTTCTACAATAAAGAGTATGTTAAATTCAATTAAAATTAAAATTTAATTCTAGTTAAAACTTAACTCTAATTAGAAATTACTAGTTTAATTTTAGTAATACCAAATATATTAGATTTAGGTAATAAAATTTTTTAAACTTCACAATTAAATAAAATTTTTCTTTAATTACTCTATACGTGTGATCCATTAAATTCTTAAATGTTATAAGTATTGTTTCTTATATGTAAACTACTTCTCCTCTTTGAAAAAATAATTAGAAAAGTATAAATTTAATTTTCATAAAAATAAGAAAAAAGAAGACTAAAACATATAATTTAATGGAGTAAAATGTGAGGAACATAATGTTGGAAAATCAAGCCGCAATAGAATAATAATGAAAATTTTTTGTTTGATTTCTTGAAAGCCAAAATCACTAAAATTTTATAAAATGATTAATATATAAATCATAATATAGCATAAATCTTATTTCGTACCTTATTATGAATCTTGATCATTTTCTTGTCGTATCCCTTAAATCGTTTTTGAAATCATTTCATCTCAACCATCCTAGTTGCACAAGTATCTGACCTTTAATGGCATCTATATAACAAGTTGAGAGAACTCTGAATGTTTTTTAAAAGGTGTTAAATGAAGATATTTTAGTGGATTAAATCCAACTAGTGGATTACAATTGAAAGTTAATTTTGAATCTTGAAAAAAACTATTGGATTTAAGGCACCAAATTGTATTTTTCCCCCCCACTTTCTTTCATTTTCTTCTATCTTTAACCCCTATATCAACAATTAAACATTAAATCATCAACATATGGTCCCTAAAAATTATTATATCAACAAGAATTTTGGGAAAAAGATGAAGAAAAAGTAGATGGATTTTCTAGATGAATAGTATCCAAATTTCTCAAGGTAAGTTAGAGTTTTGGTTGTTTTTAGTACATGATTTTAGTGTAGATGCATGCATTAATGAATAAAATGTATAAAATTAAATTTTTATACAATATTATAAAGATAAAGAAGATGAATTAAAGGAGAGAGAAAGAATAAGGAATTGATGGTTTAATTGAAGTTTATTGAAGTGAAATGGACATTAATTTGGTATGTGTTCATGCAATTTTATTTTTCCTAAAAATTGTATATTATGTAATTTAGGGTTCTTGAAATAAAATTTGGGGGTTTATAAAATTAACGTTAAAAAATATTAAATTGGATGCTAGATGAAGTAGTATATATGATTAATTTGAATTTTGGACTTATAATTTGTATTTTCGTTAATTGGTATACATTATGTTTGAATTTAGAAATTTGATATACATGTTATTTTGACTAATTGATGAGATGAATATATTTTGAATATTATATGAACTAAATTAAAACCAATAATAAAAGAAAAAATGACATTAAGGAGTGTCATTTACTTTACGTGAATAAGGAATAGTTTGAATTGGCTATACTAAGATGATATCATTAAATTTCAATGAAATTTTAATTAGATTTGCCCTTAGTAAAAATAGACTGGAATTGGAAGAATGTAAAAAAGGTGGCATGACAATTAGGGAGTTAGTAATACTATGTTATGATATGTATTACAAAACTGTATAACTCTGAGAGCTTGGTTCCGGTATAAGATATTTGATTTGCGTTATAAACTGTATAGCTCTGAGGGCTCGGTCCCGATATGTATATATAAAATAATAATAAAATAGAGTAACAATATAAGATATGCAAAAGGACTATATGATTATGAGAACTCGGTCCTGTATTTTAAAATCCCATTTATTTGGCTCAACGATGCAATTCCATTGGATTTCACCAGGGGAAATTGCAGAAAAATATATAAATGCATAACTAATGATTAAGGAACTTCAATTGGAAGTTGTAATTGATTGAAAAATTAAATTGTAACATCTATTTATCATTATGTAATTATATATAAATTAATATGATAGATACATGCCTGAATTTTATAAATTAATTTCAGTGCCTATTTATGCTTAGAAATAAATGAAGATATTTATATTTGAAAAATATTATATTTTATGCATGTTATGGTTGAATGAATTGAATTGGATGAGAAATGGAATTGCTTGAACACCACAAAGCCTACAGTTTAGCGTGTGGTTTTCTTTCTACTTGTAAGTTTTGAAGAAAATTAAAAGAAAGTTGTGACGAATTTATTACAAAGACTAGGGTCACATAAAGGATTGCGAAGGACTTGGAGGTGTATGTATTACATAATTATGTTTTGTTTTTGGTTATATCATGTACATTTAAAGAAATGAAGAATCTTATATAATTATATTGTGAATTATTTATTAAAGTTATATGTGAAATTTGATTTAGATGAGTTGAAATGTATTAGAGGATGGACAAATTATTTTGTCAAAGAAGTTTGATGTAGAGATGGATGGTATAGTAAAATGAATGAGAAGTGTAATTAAGTTTCTTGTAGGAGGTTTTAAGAAAATATAGAGAAAACTATGTCAATTTTTTTAAAAAGTGAAGAATATTTGCTAGAATAATATGGATTTAAATACAAATTTTGTATTTAGAAATTTTAGGTAATTAATAATATGCTAACACTCAGTATTTCAATTTCATTATCGGGTATGAGATGTTACACATAATTCAACCATAAACTCACAACTATAACTCATTTTGTGTGATTACATAATCCAACCCTAACTCACAACTATAACTTATTTTTTGTGATTACATAATTAACAATAACTATAACTTATATAGTATGATTATATAATTCAACTATAACCATAACCATACCTATTTTTGTATGATTTCAACATTTCAACCATAAACTTATAAGTAAAACTCATTATGTATGATTATATAATTCAACCATAAATTCACAACTTTATTTATAAAAAAAACCATAAATTCGCAACTTTCTAAATTTTTAATCAATATTACAAATTTAATTTTCCTTAAATATCATTCTTTCTAGTTTTATTCTATAAACCATAAAGAAAACACACACACAAATAATCCTTGAACTTTAACTTTTATATTACAATGAATCCTTTGAATTTAGTATAAGATTAACTAATTTAGGAAACTAGTTAAATATATTAGAAATGAAAGTTTAGATATAATGATTAATGAAATACAAAATCACACTAATTTGTATAATTTAGTTATAATTCTTGAGAAAATAGTTAATATTCACAAATTTTAAATTTAATTATTGATTCATCTCTAAATTCTATAACTAAACAAATATGTAAAGTTTGTTTATTAAGTTCAGTTATAAACTTGTAAAATGTAAAGTTGTAATCAATAAAAATCATAAATTTCAAATACTCAATAATGTATCACCTATAACAATTTTTCTTTATTCAAGCCACAAATATCAATCTATTTTCTATTGGAAAAACTGGATAATTTTTCACTCAAATTACAACTAGTGAATTTTACTGATTCGGTAATTCCTAAGAAAGACCGTCAAACAGATTCCTAAGACAGAATTACCATTCCAAATAAATTCCCAGTAAAGCCTGGAGGGGTCACATGTGGTCCCACTTAAAATCCAGACTACTAGACAGAATTTACTTGCATAGTATATTATCACAACCTAGACCTGTGTACAAATCAACAACGTACAAGAGAATATAATTATATACTTAAACTAATTGTACAAATAAACCCGACAAATAAATATTGAATACTATAAATGCGAAATAAATAAAAGAGATAAGGAAAGAACACACCCGAAAATTGATAACAAAGTTCAACCAATTGTGCCTAGTCTCCGAGTACCACTTAAGGCAACATATTTTTATTAAAAAGAGAATACTAAATTTGATATGTGTATAAATTTTGAGGATGTATCAAATTTTTGGCATGATTTAGAATAGGGGGAGGATTTATTTTATAACTTGAAAAGTTCCTCCCATTTTCATCTCTTCCTAATATGAGATAGAAATTGGGCCGTCAAAGCCACCAAAAATAACAAATCTCCACCTTGACACAATTTTGGGTCCCACCAAATGTAAGCATCATTCATCCTCCTAATCAAAGAAAACAGCCTTTGTAGAGCTTCCAATTTGCACCCTCAGGCGCCAACTCAAAAGTGTAAGATGTTGACTAAGTCTAAACAATGTTTAAACTTAGCTTTTGTCACCACTTTGGTCATCGTATCTACAGGATTCTCTATAGTCTGTATCTTCTAGAGAAGTATCTCCCCTTTTTTGAGAATCTCCTGCACAAAGTGATAGCGAATGTCAATGTGCTTCGTCCTTGCATGAAAAAAATGGTTCTTTACTAAGTGAATAGCACTTTGACTGTCATAATACACCACAAGGTGTTTATGATTAACTCCCAAGTCTTTTAGCAATCCATGAAGCCAAATCGCCTCCTTCACAGCCTCTATAATTGCCGTATACTCTGCCTCTGTTGTAGACAAAGTCATTGTTGACTGCAAAGTGGACTTCCAACTAACTAGCGCCTTATCATAAGTGAATAAGTAGCTAGTTATAGATTGTCGCTTATCCAAATCACTTGTATAGTCAGAATCACAATATCCAACTATGTATTGACCAAGTGATTTATCTTGCTCAAATAATAAGCTAACATTTACCGTATGTTGAATATACCGTAGAATCCATTTCACAATTTGCCAATAAAACTTGCCAGAATCATGCATATATCTGCTCACAACACTATCTGCCTGTGAAATATCAGGTCTCGTACACAGTATTGCATTCACCAAGCTTTGTACTGCATTAGCATAAGGGACTTTCACCATGTGTTCCCGTTCTTCATTTGTCTTTGGAGATAACTGGTTGCTAAGTTTCAAATGAGAAGCAAGCGGAGTACTTACAGGTTTTATATCTTTATTCATACCAAAACGTTGTAGTACTTTCTTCAAATACTACTTCTGAGTCAGCCAAAGCTTGCTTCCCTGTCTATCTCTGCTTATCTCCATGCTGAAAATCTTTTTGACGTCTCCCAAATCCTTCATCTTGAAGTCTTCATTCAACTGAGCCTTCATTTTTTTAAATTTCATCTTGGCTCTTGGATGCTATTAACATATCATCAACATATAAGAGTAAGTAGATGGAGGACCCATATTGAAGTCTATGCAAATACACACAGTGATCGTATTTACTTCTTGTGCACTTCTGGCCCATCATAAACTTATGAAATCGTTTGTACCATTGCCTCGGTAATTGCTTCAATCCATACAATGATTTGTTCAATTTACAAACCCAATTTTCTTTACTAGCAACTTTGAATCCTTCTGGTTGAGACATATAGATTTCCTCTTCCAAATCATCGTGTAAAAATGTAGTTTTCACATCAAGTTGAGCTAGTTCCAAATTCAACTGCATTACCAAGGCTAACATAATTTTAATGGAGGAATGTTTAACAACTGGAGAAAATACCTCATTATAATCAACTCCCTCCTTTTGAGCGTAACCTTTAGCTACCAATCTTGCCTTGTAACGAATATCATTCTTGTCAAGAAATCCTTCTTTCTTTGTAAATATCCATTTGCATCTAATTGTCTTCTTTCCCTTTGGTAGTTTTGTCAACTTCCACGTCTTGTTTTTCTCAAGGGATTTCATTTCTTCTTCCATTGCACCTTTCCATCTACCATTTTCTATACTTTGGATGGCTTTTGAAAAATTGGATGGAACATCATCAATAACTGGAAGTGCATAGGCCATCATGTCAGCAAAACGAGTAGGTTTCTAAATCTCTCGTCTTATCCTTCTAACGACAATTGATTCTTGCTACTATTGAGATTCTTGGGTTGGAACCTCTTCTTCATCTGACTCTTCTTCTACTACAGAAGAGTCACTGATTATACTTTTGGCTAGGCCCACCATCATCTATGCAAACTCTACTTGCTTCGGCGTACACTCCATCTGCTTTGACATATACTCCAATTGCTTCAATGTATCTTGTGTCACCTTATTAAACATGGCAGATTCATCAAAGGTAACATCTCTGCTAATGATAGTCTTCTTTGCCTCTAAAGACCAGAGATAATATCCTTTAACTTTAGCATTGAAGCCCATAAAAAATGCCTTATTTGCTTTTGGATCCAACTTTGATTCATTAACATGATAATATGCAGTAGAACCAAAAATATGCAAAGACTCATAATCTGTTACAGGTTTTTTAGATCATACCTCTAATGGAGTCTTGCCACCAATTGCAGATGATGACAAACGATTAACGAGATATTTAGTGCATGTCACTGCCTCAACCTAAAACTTTCTACCTAACCCAACATTTGACAACATACAATGGACTTTCTCTACCAATGTCCTGTTCATACGCTCTAACACCCCATTCTTCTGTGATGTTTTTCTAATTGTAAAGTACTGAGCTATGCCAGAATCTTGACATACCTCCAGGAAAGGATCACTTTTGTATTCTCTACCATTGTTTGTTCGGAGAACTTTGATCTTTCTTCCTGCCTGGTTTTCAACTTGAGCTTTCTACTTAAGAAAAATTCCAAGCACAACATCTTTGTTCTTCATAGTAAACACCCATACTCTGAAGTAAATCACACGTTAATATAGAACTCACGTACAATATATGAAGTACACAAGAAGGGGGGTTGAATTGTGTAATCTTTTTGTGAATACACAAAACCTTTGATATTTCTTGAAAAAGAAACTTTTTCAAGTATTAAATGAATACCAAGAGTGTTATACAAAAATAGTTACGTAGTTAAATCGCAAATAGCTTCTATAAACTTGTATAAGAACAAGAGAAATTAAAAGTGAAGAGTTAGAAGATGGACGCTGCAATTTTTATACTAGTTCACCCCAAACCTTAGGCTACGTTTAGTCCTCAAAATTCCTCTGAGTTTTCACTATACTTCGTCAAATTTACAAGTATTCTTTCTTCCCTTCTAGAGCCTCTTCAGGTCTCTTACACTGAGTATTCTTTCTACTATCTTAGCCTCTCCGGGCTCTTAACCTTTTCGTTCTTTCACTAGAAAGATATTGTGAGCTTTTTGTTATAGTAGAGTTCGCTCTTGTGTATCACACTTTGAATACAGAATTTTTGTAAGTAATAACTTGAAAGCTAAAAGATTGTTCAGTCTTTGGCTACGACTAGTATTTATAGCCTAAGTCTTCAACTGCCTCTTGCTTCTTGATAACTGTTTCTTACTTCTTACTTCTTGTTTTTTGCTTCTTGAAGAAACTGTTATTCAGTTGAGTTCTATAACTAACTCAAACTGCTTCTTCTATGTTCTCAACTTCTTATGTGTTTTGAACTTCTTCTGTGTTTTGGACTTCTTCTGAGTTTTCAATTTCTTCTGTGTTTTGCGCTTCTTTTGTGTTTTGAATTTGTTCTGTGTTTTGCGTTTCTTCTGTATTTTAAAATTCTTCTGTATTTTGCGCTTCTTCTGAGTTTTGAATTTCTTCTGTGTTTTACGCTTCTTCTGTATTTTGAACTTCTTCTGTGTTTTGCGCTTCTTTTGTGTCTTGCCACTTCTTCTGTGTTTTCAACTTCTTCTGTATTTTGCGCTTCTTCTGTGTTTTGAACTTCTTTTGTGTTTTGCGCTTCTTCTGTGTTTTGCCACTTTTTCTGTGTTTTGCGCTTCTTCTGTGTTTTGCCATTTGTTCTGTGTTTTCAACTTCTTTTGTGTTTTGAATTTCTTCTGTGTTTTCCTGCTCGCTTAACACATACATCAAAACAGTTCATTTATTTCTAACATTATTATTATTTGATTATCAACAAAATTATTATTCGTGAAGTCTTTTT
>JANVCQ010000006.1:8425580-8439012 GCA_025531925.1 Erythroxylum plowmanianum | reverse complement strand
AAGGGACGTGTGTGACAGCTGCACAGCGGTTACAAAGACGTTTCATTTCAAATTTTGAAAATCCACCAGTGGACACGCGTTGTAAATAATGATTAAATCCGGTGCTTTGATTAGGCGTCTATGCCCGATCGATCGACCCTATCTCTTCGCTCGATCGATCGACCCTGTCTCAATGCTCGATCGATCTGCCTTATCTCTACGTTCGATCGGTCGATCCTATCACGAGCTGTCATGCGGATGAGCCACACAATCCCTATATACTCCATCGATCCTTCTCCTTGCTCGGACTCAAGGAGTAGGGAGTTTATGGTAGGGTCGGTCGTGCTAGGCCCAAGTCCAACTCTAGGATGACGTGTGGTCCGATCGGCCCATTCTCAAGATGTTGAGTTAAAACACAACAGAACTAGTTGATGTTGGATAAAACACGTCAGGGAGACCCTCTTTCTCCCTATCTTTTTATCCTTTGCATGGAGCGCCTAGGCCACGCGATCTCTCAGGCGGTAGCTCATCGTCAGTGGAAGCCTATTCATTTAAGCAGAAGCTACTCCCGACCAAGCCCTCGTTATTCGAGACACATTGCACTCCTTCTGCTTGGCTTCTGGACAACGTATTAGCCCGGCGAAATCGCGGTGCTTCTTTTCCCTGAATATTCCTTCGTCGTCGTGCCAATCCTTGAGCAGTGCGTTGGGATTCTCTGAGACATCTGACCTTGGGCGTTATCTTGGCGTCCCTATTCTGCATCAAAGGGTCGATAAACGCACTTACCAATACATTTTCGATAGGGTTCATCAGCGCCTGTCGGGCTGGACGGGCCGCTCGCTTTCTTTTGTCGGCCGACTCACCTTGCTCCACTCTGTTTTAGCAGCTGTCTCGAGCTACACCATGCAGACTGTCCGGTTGCCTCGCAGCCTCTGTGACGCGTTGGAGCAACTGATGCGCCATTTTCTGTGGGGCTCCTTTGGCGGTCAGCACAAGATCCCTCTAGTTCGATGGGAGGACGTGTGCAAACCAAAGGCTTTGGGGGGACTAGGCCTTCGTAGGATTCGTGAGCTCAATGACGCATTCCTCACTAAACTCGGATGGTCGCTGATTGCTAAACCAGATGCGTTATAGGTTCAAGTCCTCTCGACCAAATACCACTTCGACGCCAACGCCTTACCCACCACCATTAACATGACGGGCGGTTCCATGGTTTGGCGTAGCATCAAATCTATTTGGCACATTGTGACTAGAGGCCTGCAATGGCGAATCGGCGATGGCACGCGGACACGTTTTTGGCTCGACCCTTGGCTAGTTGGTGTTGGCCCGCTCTTAGGACATGCCACCCATCCCGTTCCCGATCTTTCCCTCCCCCTCAGCGCCGTCTACTTTGTGGATGACATGGGCAATTGGGACCGGAACATTCTCCATTCTTACCTTCCTCAGTCAGTGTGCCGGTTGATCGAGGGTACCTTTCCTCCTCAGTCTTATCTTGGACAGGATAAATTGACCTGGGAGGCTTCAGACACTGAACTCTTCACCATTGCGTCTGCCTATTCCCTGATTATGGGCCACGCCGCCCTTCCTCCGAATGGCCTGTGGCCTGCCATTTGGCAGTGGCCCGGTCCTCAACGCATTAGATCTTTCTTGTGGTTACTTGCCCAGGAACGACTTCTCACCAACTAATATCGAGCCCGCCGCCACCTTACGACTGACAGCACCTGTCCCTACTGTCACCTGGCCGAATCCCCCCTTCATGCAGTCCGAGATTGCATCCGAGCTCGCCGGGTGTGGGATACCTTTCTCGTGGACCTCATTCCTCATGACTTCTATGCCCTGTCGACTCGCCAATGGGTCCTCACGAATCTCCAACACCATCGCCGTGTATTGGGACATGATTGGGCGCTTCTTTTTGGCATGACCAGCTGGTTCCTTTGGTCGTGGCGGAATAAGTCCATCTTTGATGCTGATTTCTCTTGGCCTTTGTCTCCTAATGTTCTCATTTTATCTTTTGCAGGTCAGATACTCCAGGCCTCCCATTGGGCCAGCCAGGCTGCTATAGGTCAACGTCATCGGCGCCAGCAACTCGTTAGTTGGTCCAAACCGCCCCCAGGTTGGGTCAAACTAAACACAGACGGAGCCTGTAATAGCTCCTCGGCTTCAGCTGGTGGCATTTTGCGTGACAGTGAGGGCCTCTGGCTTGGCAGCTTCTCCCAGCAACTCGGGTGGTGTGATCCAGTGTCAGCTGAGTTCTGGGGCGTTTATACTGGTCTTACGTTCACATGGGATCGGGGCTTCCGCCGCGTAGAGCTCAAGCTGGATTCTCTCGCGGTGCACCTTCTCCTCTCGTCCGCGGAGCGTCATTCCCAGGCCCTCAACCCCATTGCCCTGGGAATTCATGAGCTTCTCACCCGGAATTGGACTGTTGCAAATCGGCACGTTTATCGAGAGGACAACAGATGCGCTGACTTGCTAGCTACTCACGTCGATTCTATTTCAGTCGGTCTAACCATTTTTGATACTACCCCTGTTGGGTGCCAACACCTCCTTGCCGAGGATTTATCGGGGCTTTGTTTCCCCCGCCTTGTTATGTAATCTTCTTATTTCTTTTCCCTTTATACAAAAAAAAGTTCATTATCTTCTCACAATGCAGGTACGACTCTCATAATTCTGATAACCCTTGTTATTAGATAAAAAACCTAGCGCAGTAAACTGACTTAAGCATCGGAGGGGCTATCCGGTGATCAACCACCAGCGTGCCTTTATTGTTTTTGCAGGTATCTTCCAATCCAAGCCAATTGAAATTATGGATCCAAATAATGACGTCCAGCCCCAACAGAATCAGACTGAACCACCTTCTATCTTATCATTTTAATTTCCAATTTGGTTTTTAAAATGTTAGTTTTTTAGGAAGTGTTTTGTTTCATTTTCTTCTTTTTGTTATTCTATTTGGTATGCTTAGATCACAAATATGCTCTCGAAAAATCCAAAATGTTATAGTATTTAAATCGCCAAAATGAAAGTAAGCATTTTGTATAAAAAACGATTGTTATAGATTATGAAATAAATTCTGAAATTAAATCTTCTTCTAAAATTTAATATTATAAAGAATGTCTATATAGATTTTGCTTTCTTAATATTAATTTGTCTTTTAATTTATTTAAAGTTACAGTTAATAAGATTTAAATTTAATATTTATTATTTGAGAACTATAATTAGATATCCTAATATTAAATATCAAGTTATAAAAATAATTTATTAATTTTAAATTTAAAATAAGTATATTTATGGACTCTTCTCGTTATAATATTTTTTTAAAATATTATGTGTATTATAACTACGAAACCTATGAGAACTTTTTCTTTGCGAGGGGTTTGCCTAAAATCGATGTCTTAAACATCCTTTTTTAATACTTAGTACTATACTACCAAATAAGGCTAAAATTTATTAAATTCCTCATTTAAGTTGTTTCATTCTAAAATATTCATTTATTCATTGAGATATAAATTTGTTTTTGAAAAGTGTGAGATATAAAATTGTTGGGAGCATTAATGTTTATCAAAGCATTAAATTCTTTACATACAATTATCATATTAGGACAAGGCCAGGCTTCAACCTTAAAACGTATAAAAAACATTAATTTTCTTTTTCTACTTATATTTAATGGTGCCTCTGCGACGTTGCCGGACTTTTTGTCTAAAATAGTTTAATATTGAACAAAATGGGTAATATTTAAACCTTAATTAAACAGATTAAAATATTTAATTCTAAATTGATCAAATTTAAAAACATTTAAACTTTAATTAAGGAGGTTAAAATATTTAACTTCAAATCCAAAATTCGGCATTTAACCCTTACAAAATGCCATATTTTATTGCCGTTAGTTGGTGCACAAGAAAAGATAAGCTTCAAACTGTCTAATATTAAACAAGTGTTTACTCGATTGGCGTAACATAGAATGATTCCAATTTTCAACTTGGAAGCTTCAAAATGTCTAATATTAAACTTTACTTAAGGAGGTTGATGATAATTGGAAGAACATTTTCTTTGTTTTTTGAAGGAGAAAAAGGGGCTTCTCTTTATCAGTCAAAGCCCAAAGGACAATGCCCATAGCGTTCAAATTTCAAACGATATCTTCGACCTAAAAAGGAAAATGGTTGAATGATGTTTTCCTGGCGAAAGGTCAAAAGTACACATTTCATTTTACTTTCTTTAGCCAATGCTTTAACCTCGAGATCCAAACACCCCCCAATCCCACCCGCACGCCCAAACACACCCCAATCCCACCCGCACGCCCAAACACACCCCTCACCTTAATCTAACGGCCAACATTCCATCTTCTCCCAAGGATCTCCTCCTCCAACGCAATCATCGCCCCCCCACTAGCCCCCAAAATTAGCCTCCCTCTTCTCACATCTCTCTTTAACCTCTCCTTTTTCTCTTCTCATTTCACCAAAAAGCCAGATCTAACCTCTCTCTCTTTTCTCTACATCTTTCATTTTTTCTGTTTGTTTCTTTGTTTTAATTTGTCTAAAAATGGCGGTTGCTCCATCGGCTCGGGAGGAGAACGTGTACATGGCCAAGCTAGCCGAGCAGGCGGAGCGCTACGAGGAGATGGTCGAGTTTATGGAGAAGGTCTCTGCCTCCGTCGAGAACGAGGAGCTCACCGTAGAAGAGCGAAACCTCCTCTCAGTCGCTTACAAGAACGTGATCGGAGCTCGGCGTGCCTCTTGGCGGATTATATCCTCCATCGAGCAGAAAGAGGAGAGCCGCGGCAACGAGGACCACGTGTCCATGATCCGCGACTACAGGGCCAAGATCGAGAAGGAGCTCTCCTCGATCTGCGATGGGATCTTGAAGCTGCTCGACTCTAGATTGATTCCCTCTGCTTCGTCTGGTGACTCCAAAGTCTTTTACTTGAAGATGAAGGGAGATTACCATAGGTATCTTGCTGAGTTCAAGACTGGTGCAGAGAGGAAGGAGGCTGCTGAGAGTACTCTCTCCGCTTACAAATCTGCTCAGGTTTCTCGTTTCTGATCTGCTTCCGAAGCTTCTGGATCTTTCTTTTAATTTTCGATCTGGCATATTTTTTTTGAATTTGGTTGATTTAGCAATCTGTAGGATGAGAAAGATGATACATGCGTTTGTTTTTTTCGATTCGGGTTGGATCTCTTTTTTGTGTACGTTTTCTTTTTTAAATTTAGTAATGTTGGTTTTGTGGTTTGCAGGATATAGCAAATGGAGAGCTGGCTCCTACTCATCCAATCCGTCTTGGGTTGGCTCTTAACTTCTCAGTTTTCTATTATGAGATCCTTAATTCTCCTGATCGTGCTTGCAATCTCGCCAAACAGGTTCGAGATTCACTTCTTTTTTGTTTACGTTTATACATTGGTATATTGCTCTTTTCCTGTTTAACAGGTGAGAAATTGGACGAAATAAGAACTTTGAGAGAGTTGTGGTATGCTGGTGGGTTGCTTTGTGCTTAAAATGTCGTGTGCCTCTCGAATTTGACAGGCTTTTGATGAAGCAATCGCGGAGTTGGATACCCTGGGAGAGGAGTCATACAAGGACAGCACTTTGATCATGCAACTTCTTCGTGACAATCTCACTTTGTGGACCTCTGACATGCAGGTTTGTTTACTTGACTCCCACCATGTTCAGTTTATACCCACATCAAATTTCCTTTCACTTGCAATTGCATGTCAACATTCTGATCACTGAATCATTTAGGATGATGGAGCTGACGAGATTAAAGAAGCACCCAAGCCCAGTGAAGAACAGCAGTGAGAGTGCCCTTGTGCAAATTAGGGTTGAACTTCTCCTCTATATGTTTTTAATAGGAGAAGATGCTTGTTGCTAATTTGCCGGTTGTTTCTGAGGTTTCTTTAGATTTTCTTGTTTTGATTATGATTTGTGGACGTATTAAGCCAAGCCTGCTCTACTTTTTAGTTTGTCATATCAAGCTGTGCTTTTTGAATGCCCACTTTTGTTTCCTTGGTATCAGCAGTTAGCATTGAAGTCCTGTTTTCTTTTGGTAACTTACCTGTACTCTTTAACGTCTTCTTGGAATAAGGCCCTGCAAGGTTTTAATTATTTTCCACGATAACGTTAACATATGCAATGAGATGGCTGGATGGATGAATCCTATTTCTGTAACTAAATAAGTAGTGCCTTCGGGTTCAACTGACGCGTTGCCTTTCGAATTATCTCTGCTACTTGTTTATTTAATAGGGCCGTGGTTGAATGGCTTTAAAGCTATAGTCTAACATCAAATTCGATCTTTTTACTAATTCAAAAATTGACATACAACTTGTGTGTAACTTGGTTCTCTAAGGGCCAGTTTGGTGGGACCTATGTAAATAGTCCTACCAGGTTGAAGTATTCGCATGGGATCATACATCCCGCCAAACTTCGACGGCTATTAAATACATTTAAATGAAGAATCCAATTTATTAAAGATATAGAATGTAAATTATAGAGAAACTGAAGGCAACTTATGATTTCGGGCAATTGCACATAATTTCAATGGAACTAGACATTCTTTTCTTATGCTGTAGAAAAAGAGTGGCATTCCGCAGAATGCAAGCAAATAAGAATGCGTATCAACTTGACTAGAGATGCAGGGCAACCTGAGACCAGTTCAACAAAGGTCATCAGAGGAAAACAGTGGTTCAAAGAATCACCAGTCAGTCTGTCCACTTTTCACTTCCACTCAAATGGAAAACTCTAGTCAATCAAACAAGGGGAGGAACAATTCCAGTGGGAGAGAAATCAACAAGTCAGAAGAACAGACTTCGAGCTTTCTCTGCCACCTTAGATTTACACACACAAGCTCAACCAGTCGACTTACTTACTGTTGTACCGCAAGATCAGTTTATGATATGAAATGGGGTATGTACGCAGCTAATATTCTAGAAGACGGTTCGGATTACATGACCTCATAAATACATACATACATACTGAGAAAGATATGCACAAAGTTGGTAAGTAATTCCCCGCAGAAATGATTCATCCTTTGGGTCTTCCAACATCAATAGGTTGAGTATTTCACTCCTGTATCAAATTTTATCTTTGTAGCATCAGATGAATAGAAAGCTACAACCCCACGAGAACCACACCCAAACTGGAAATTGATGATACAAACTTTTCTAAAAAAAATGGCTTAGTCAAATTGGTGCAAAGTACATGAGTATCATCCGCCTACAAATAGTCCATTAATCTTAAACTACATTATCTAACATATCCAACAAAGCAACAAATGGTTTTCCTATTTTCACTTGCTTTGTTGATAAGCCCTTATACAACCCTCTCTCTCAAATTAACCACTATGTGTAATTAAAGAAAAGAATCCTAATCCTGTTGCTCACATTAAACGACGACGTTTGTGTCAATCAAAATGAACCCTTACTTGAAGAACAATAAATTGAAGATGATCTTTATAGACCTCTCCACGTAGGACTTGGCACAAGCAAAGTGGGAGAGAGTGGGAACGAAGATGGCGAAAGTAACATACTTGGGGAAAGTAAAGGATACTGGGACCGTGGCGAATTCAAGCAACCAAATGGTATCGGTGACGTCGGTAACTCTAACAGCGTATGTGATTGTACCATTCCCGACGACTGCGGTGGAGCTAACTCTTGCTGACTCTGCTGTTGCTGCAGCGGAGGGGGACCTAGATTGTTCTCGCGAGGCGACACCAGAGGAGCCAACGGCGATAAACCAGCGAACTGTTTGTTTGAATCGATGGTGAAGTTTGAGCTTTGGAGGTAGCGCATGTCGGCTGAAATCGACGATTCCTCCGCCCCATGGACCTCCAGAAATGGTAGAAGAGAGGACGGAGGGGTTGTCGGGCGGTGGATGAAAGCGCCGGCAGAGCCAGATGCTTCAGGGACCACGTGGTTGCGACATGGAGGGGGTACGGTGTTGTTTAGCAAGGGAGGAGGGCGGTTGCCAACGTGCGCCAAGGGAGGGGGTTGGATACGCTGCAGGCGAGTGCTTGGAGGTTTGGGTGTTTGAGTAGGCGGAGATGTGGAGATCCTCTCGTGAGTGGGTGATCCGGTGAGCTTCTGGACTACGTCCCTGAATTCATCCTTATTGATGTTGTAGACCGGTGGTTGATGTTGTTGCGCCTACAGGTTTTGGTGATGCGGCTGCGTCGTTTGTGGTTGTAGCTGTAGTTGTGATTGTTGTTGTGGTTGATCAAAAGTAGGTTTATTGGTGTTGATAGGCTTGGAAATCTTGTGGGATAGTTTGTTCAAGTGCTTGAGATACTGATCCTTGTTGATGTTGGTGCCACTGCCACTACTATTACTGGGGGTGGTGATAGCACTCGTAGGTGGGATCAGCACTCAGTGTACTGTTTATGGCTCTGATACCACTGAGCTACCCCATAAGGCCTTATGAGGTAACGGTGAAACATTACCTAAATGTACCCCCTGCTCGGAAGTCCACATTCATGATTGGGAACCGATAGCGCCGTAGCACGACCCCCTTACCATTCGGGGAATCGAACTTGCAACTTGAGGCAAACCTAGGCCGCAACCTGGTGGCTCTGATACTACTCGTAACTCCTATGGTCCGTTATAGGGTAGACACAGGGAATTTACCACCGAAACTATGACCTCACTAGATTAACCCTCACATGGCTAACGCTTCTCTTTTTAAACCACTCACTGGTTGAAGACATCGACTAACCAAAGTCGGATTGGAAGTGTGTATCACTATGTAGCTGTTCTAGTTATCGGAGACTTACACCCCTCAACGCCTTCTCTACGGCTTACACGAGCCTTACTGCTCACGCCTCTTAGGAACCCTACTTCACTCACACACTCTTACTCTTCATTCCTCGTTAATGCTTTTGACTCAAGGCAACAGAATTTAGAAGTTAATGGTGTTTCCAGACTGTCATAGATGTTCTGATACACAAGATCGTTTTACAAGGCAAGTGTAGAGCATACTTATCTCTGCAATCTTTCCACTCAAAGGAGGAGATAACAAGGTTTCAAAGAAGAGACTATTTTTTGAAGAAAGGATTCTTCATTTTCTCATATCATTTACAATCTAATCAAAGCTTGAATACAACTGAAGACTAACCTTGCTTATATAGGCAAAGGCAAGGGTAGGAAACGTAAATCTACCTAGAGACATAATCATACTACTTTAACAAAAGCAAACTAATCTTATCTCTAAGGAATCTACTTTACAAAAGTAACGATAACTTTCACCTAACTTTCCATCGAAAGTAAACTACTTTAACAAAAGTAAAATGCTTTCTAAAAGCAAACAGTAGTAAACAGTACTACTTTACAAAAAGGTGAAAGAGAATGATGATGAGAGAGAATCCTCATGATGTTGAATTTGATATGTGGAACCCATCTATCATCAAGTCAGTTATCTCTTCTACCCATCTATCATTAAGTCAGTTATCTCTTCTTATTTTACAGATGTAAAGCAAGATCCTCATTGTCTGTCAACTCCATATCTCGGTCAAGTTGTTCAATGAGTTCATGGATGTTGGTGTCTACCCATTCAATAGGCCACGGGCCTATCACAGAAGTGCCAGGTGGACTGATTGCTTCGTCTGACTGTGGGCTTAGATCCATAGTAGGCCTAGCAAGTGGATGAGGAATAGGCTCGCCTCGAATGTTGATATAATGATCATCAAGAGAAGCCCATTCATGAACTGGAGGTGTCCTCAGAGGCTGCTATAATGTTGTATCTCCAAAATAAGGTCCTTGTGAGGTGCAAATAAGAGAAACATCAGCTTGTGGATTTTGATTGTATTGGTCAAGAAGTTCATAGAGTTCAGTAGTGAGATGATCTTCTTCATCAGACCAATTGAGACTGATACGCCAACGTTGAATATGACTGATTGTGCACATCATGCTGTTGTTGGTCATACAGTAAGGACGATGCAACAAGTAGAACACATATGTGTTGGTATTGGCAAGTTGGCAAGTGTTGCATTCCATAGACGATGTTGAGATAACAGAAAATACATCTCAAGACGCTATTTGTCAAGAGGCTGGAACCATTCCAGGAATGTCCATAGAAGAGAACCAGTATTGGTAGGATCTGCTAAATGACGATAAAGATGCAGAGGAGAAAGAGCGATTGTACATGTAAACAAAGCACTAAAAGACCAGAGATGCCAAAGAACATTCTCATCAAGAGAATCATAAAGAAAATAAATATATTTATAAGGCGTTAGCATGTCAAAATGACTTGGCTTGGCTATGATGTCATTAGATACCTCTTTTTACTGCGAGAATCTCCTTATATGAGATATGGTAGTGGGATTCAGCTGTGCTAAAAGCTCCACTAGCATTTCCACAATAATTACGTTTGTCATTGAATTCTTCGATGAGTACAGCATCCCAATGAGTGTCACTAGCATCTGTTTGAAGGACACGTTGTCCATTTTCAGGGATCTTCAGAGGGGGAGGATCCTGACAAATCTGCGTAAGATGCTTGACAGCTGTAGCCTGTTCTTTTCCCCAAGTTGGTGGATTCTTACGTAACAGCTTACATAAGCTTGAGGTATAGGCTGCCACATGTGGAATAAAATCTCTAATATAGTTAACAATTCCAAGAAATTGTTGAATCTGTTTTATCGTGAGATTTTCATCTGAAAATTGCAATAACTCTTTTGCAATATATGAGCTTGGCTGGTAGAATCCATTTTTGAATTGCATTCCAAGGAATTCTATTTCCTTTGTACCAATAACGCTTTTTGATGCTGAAAGCATAATACCATACTGTTGTGTAAGGTCCAAAAATCTTTGAAGTAGGGCCTGATGTTCCTCATGGGTCTTTGAGAATAATAAGATATCATCAATGTAGATCAAGGCACTGTTGAGGATAGGCTCATAGATTTTTGTATGGACTTTTGAACGCTTATTGACATAGAACGCTTATTGACATAGAATGCTTAACATAGAACGCTTATTGACATAGAACGCTTGACAAGCCCAATCCGACTTTGTGAGCTCAATTAAGCCTTGTTGCAATAACACGACACAATTGATATCCTCGTTCTTTTTAAATGGCAGATTTATAAAAAAGTCTGGATTCTTCTATAGAGGATTATCATGAGTAAACTGTGCATGAGACTCTGGACAGTAGCTTAACAGTTTATCTCGAAGTCTAGTGTAGCATGTAGGAACCTGTGTCAGTTCAAACACGTTTTTTAAATCAGTGTATGGAATCATAAGGTTTCGATACCTGAGGCCTGTGGGTAATATCTGTAGACGTTTGACTTGACAATAAACATCCATCCCAATTAAGACATCTGGGCTTGGTAGATTGCTTCTAAGAACTTTAGTTCAAACTGTACACTGTGGAAAGAAGCAGATGCCAATTCTGCTTCTTGTACGTAACCCAATTTTAAAAGTATTCCCATCAGCTGCAGTGAAATATTCATCATATGATGTCCATGCTTCTGCTGGTAAGATGTTGGGCTTCATGATCGTACGACTTGATCCTGTATCCATAAGTCCAATAGCCTTAATGGGCTTATCATACTTATCCTATTGGAAGATCTAGATTTGGACATATGGTCGTTAACATTTGGTGTACGATCCAACTTCATACAGCTTTGTTGCATCATGCAGAGAGAATCATCATCAAATTGAGTAGATGAACTTACTGATTCTTCTTCTGATGTAGACACAGTAACAACAAACTGTGTTTCACTATCCTCACTCAATTGTTCTTCGAGTACTTCCTCAATGGCATTATAAGGATGTATAGGCAAAAGTTTATCAAGTCTCTCCAGGAACTTGGCATCTTTCCTGGTTGCCTTAGGACATTTGTTAGCTAAGTGCTCAGTGCTTCCACAGACAAAACATCGAAGTCTCCCTTTCTGTCAATGAGATGACTTCTTGAAGAACCTCATACGTCTATACTTGTTCATCTTGTTCTTCATTTTAGAGTTTGCTTCCAAGGCTTCTTTCCTTCCTTTTTGTGGAACTTCTTCCTATGTCTCCTTTCATAGTAGACTTGAGATTGATGAGCTTTCCTGCTGGTATGACACTTACAAGTCTTTTCATCTTAACATTTGATCTGGAGATAAGGTTTCTTACGAGCTTGTTTCAAAACTGGACCTCCTTTGAGGATGTTCTTGAATAAAGTATGTTGGTCACATAGTTTGTCAAGAGAAGCTATAGCAAGCTGATAGATCTCAGCAAGAGAAATTGTTGACATATCTCTTTGAAGAGAAGCTATAGGCCTTTGTAGTTCTGGTTATATTTCATCTGAAAGGGATGAGATAAAAGTATAACGTAAGTTAATATCATTCCATCCATTCAGAAGATAATACCTTTCCGTCATGCGCTTATAAAGCTTTTCAAGATCACACTTGTCAAGAGAACAACATTTCATCTTGAAATATTGCTGACAGATTTGCTTGTCAATCAACTGGAAGTCACCAATAAATTCCTTGTGAATTATGCCAAGAAGTGCTCCAGCTGTTGTAACTTGGATATACTGAAGACGTTGATACTCACTTATACTTTGCCACCATTCTCACAAAGTACCAGTAAACTTGGATGTAAATTCAGACAAAATATCCTGAAGAGGATGATTAGGTCTAGTCATTTGTGGATCAATCCATGCACTGAACTCATGAAGTCTATCTCGCCACTTCTTTGGAGGTAGATCATCAAAAGTAAACCAAGGTCCTGAAGTAGTCTTGGTGGTCGGCTGTACTGCTGCCGCAGCTGGTGTTTCTTGAGGTGCAAGTTCTGGTCTGAAAGGTTCAGTACCAGTGGATTCAACTTCACTGATTTCTGGTTCATGTACTTCAGTATATTGAGGCATAGTCATCAGAACATTAGATAATTATGAAAGATCAACAAGATTTGTTGAGCTGTTAGTCTCGACTGATTCTTCAACTAAAGATGAGACTAGTTCATAGGATGACTCTGAAGAGTTAGATGGTGTTACGGAGATTTCAGATGTATTGCTTTCTGAATCAGTTTTCTCTAATTGAGAATTGGAAGTTTCTGCAGGAGGCTTTGAACTTAGAGGCTTAGGTGTCAGAGTAGCTATATACTCTGTCTACTTAGCTTTATCTTTCCCAAGACAAGTAGTGGAAGGTTGTACTGGTGTTGGTGGTGGAGATTCTGGAGGAGTATGAATCCTTAAAGACTTTCTCCACTGTTCTTCTAGTTCGTAAGGTGTATATGAACACGATGCTTCTGAAACCTTTGAAGAATGAGCAGAAGAAAGCTCAGAAACTCTAGACTTATGCACACGATCAGATGTACACTTGGACTTTGATCGTCGAGATTTTTCTTGCGTTGTCTGAGGCTGAACATACTGTCTAATCAAAGGGTAATTAAACTTAAAAACCTTTGAGTAGTTAGTTTCTTCTAGATACCGTTGATACATAGGCGATGGATATATGGGCTGAAGAGTAGAGAACTCTGAAGATGTTGAGCCATATATCTGC
>JANVCQ010000006.1:8406864-8420680 GCA_025531925.1 Erythroxylum plowmanianum | reverse complement strand
AGCATCATTATGTATTTTGTTTTAGCCTTGGTATGTATGATGTTGTTTAAGTAAAGTTTGTTCGAACTCATGGGTTCTGTAATGGTATGAAGAATTGAAGTCTCTTTTGTGTATGAGTATGCTTAGCTTGATGTTGGATGTGAATGTATGTGTTTATTTTGAAGGGTTGAATGTTGGATGTCGGATTTCGAATTTTGAGCTTTTCGCCGCTGCGACCTCCCATTGGTTTGCCGTGACGAACCAATATGTCGTCGCGGCGAGCACCCCCTCTTTGTGACTTCGCTGCCGCGAGGAATGCCTCGCCGCGGCGAACTCCTCTTTGCTGCCACGCTGGAATTTGTTTTAAATTGAAATCCTTCTCTTACGACTATCCCGACGGGTTACCCCAGGTTCAGCCTTGGGGGTCGGGACTCAGGCCCAATGTTCTTCGGTATCCAGGAAGCGATTGTTGGATTTCGAAAACGGGGTCCAGCATTTGGCAACTGGGTATTCACCCTGAAGAATGTTACAAGACTGCATTCTGCATTCTTAATACACAGTACCAATAGACTGTGATGCCTTTTGGATTCAAGGTTGCACCATCACTGTTTCAAAAATCCATTACCAAAATCTATGAGCCTATCCTCAACAGTGCCTTGATCTATATTGATGATATCTTATTGTTCTCAAAGACCCATGAGGAACATCAGGCCCTGCTTCAAAGATTTTTGGACCTTACACAACAGTATGGTATTATGCTTTCATCATCAAAAAGCATTATTGGTACAAAGGAAATAGAATTCCGTGAAATGCAATTCAAAAATGGATTTTACTAGTCAGGCCCACATATTGCAAAAGAATTATTGCAATTTTCAAATGAAAATCTCAAGATAAAACAGATTCAACAATTTCTTGGAATTGTTAACTATATTTTAGATTTTATTCCACATGTGGCAGCCTACATATCAAGCCTATATAAACTATTATGCAAGAATCCATCTATTTGGGATACAGAACAGACAAGAGCTGTCAACTATCTGAAGAACATCTGTCAATATCTTTCGCCTATACGACTTTCCAGTATTCAAACACTAACAGTTGTCAAACATCTCGTTGAGAATACTGCAACTTTGGCCACACAACTTCGACAACATCCACCTTAGCCCCCAGATACTTTTTCTATCTATAAGTATCATTCTTCACTTCAGAAAAATCACAAAAAGATTTGCATTTCTTGTTTTGAGCCTTCTTATTTCAGTAGCATGGATAGTAACATTTTTGCTCTCACAAAGAAAACTTTTCCACCTTTTTTTAGGCCTCCTCGTAGTGTTTCTGAAGTTGCCTCTACTGCACGTAGTAGTTTATTCTACTATCTGCATCTCTTTCTGTTTGAACATAGTTCTCATGGCACCGCATTTATGTTCAACATAAAAGCACCTTACCAGAATGTGATTCTTTTGTAAGAAACTTTAACTGAAAACACATTATGGTATCTTTGGGCAATGACTGCCTTATATGCATGTGTTTTTACAGTCTCACCTCTTCATATGTACCAGCATCTTTGTAATCCAGACAATGGCAGTTCTTTATTGTGGACATTCTTGGAATGGTTCCAACCTTTAAGCCAATGGAAGCAGTAGTTTGGAATTATCATTAACCAACATCGTCTTTGGTCTGCTGTAGCAAGACGAAACAATACACAATGTTTCTTCTTTGTGCATCGTCCTTACAGAGAAAATGCTACTGGAGTTCTATATACTGAACAACATGTCCAGTTTTGGCATACAGCCTTGTACTGGCCACGACATAAGGAGAATGTATTAAACTCTTTAAGAAGACAACTTAAGGAGATTAATCACTTTCCAGAACTTCCAGAGTTAACGACATCTATTGGACCATTAGTTGGAGAATTCACGTTTGGTGAACCAGAAGCACCAGAAGTTAATATTCCATGTCCCAGTAGTCCTGAATATTCTGATTCAGGAGAAGATAAGGAGATAGATATCTCACAATTAGTAGGACAACCTCAACCGTCAACCTCTGCTTTCCAAGATGCTCAAGATCCCAATGACAATATTGATAGCATTGATGAAGACAAGTTAGATCTCTTCCTGCATAAGTTACACATGGAAAAATTACGTCGCCTCAAAGGTAAAAGACCTCATCAGACAGATTCTGACGATTCTAGTGATCCAAGTTCTCCATCCAATCTGCAAAGTTGGCATTCACCAAGTCACCATCAATAATTTCTTGGATGCTTTGGAACTGTGAGATAAAGCTAGAGAATCTTGTTTTACACCTGTAAAATAAGAAGAGACAACTGACTTGATGATAGATGGGTTCCACATATGAAATTCAACATCATGAAGATTCCATCTTATCATCGTTCTTTTTCACCTTTTTGTAAAGTAATACTGTTTACTACTGTTTTTTTTTAGAAAGCATTTTACTTTTGTTAAAGTAGTTTACTTTCAGTGGAAAGTTAGGTGAAAGTTATCTTTACTTTTGTAAAGTAGATTCCTTAGAGATAAGATTAGTTAGTTTTTGTTAAAGCAGTATGATTATGTCTCTAGGCAGATTTACGTTTCCTACCTTTGCCTTTGCCTATATAAGCAAGGTTAGTCTTCAGTTGTATTCAAGCTTTGATTAGATTGTAAATGATATGAGAAAATGAAGAATCCTTTCTTCAAAAAATAGTCTCTTCTTTGAAACCTTGTTATCTCCTCCTTTGAGTGGAAAGATTGTAGAGATAAGTATGCTCTACACTTACCTTGTACAAGGATCTTGTGTATCAGAACATCTATGACAGTCTGGAAACACTGTTAACTTCTAAATTCCGTTGCCTTGAGTCAGAAGCATTAACGAGGAATAAAGAGTAAGAGTGTGTGAGTGAAGTAGGGTTCCTAAGAGGCGTGAGCAGTAAGGTCCGTGTAAGCCGTGGAGAAGGTGTTGAGGGGTGTAAGTCTCCGATAACTGAAACAGTTACGTAATGATACAAACTTCCAATCCGACTTTGATTAGTCGATGTCTTCAACCAGTTAGTGGTTTAGAAAGAGAAGTGTTAGCCATGTGAGGGTTAACCCAGTGAGGTCATAGTTTCCGTGGTAAATTCCCTGTGTCTACCCTATAACGGATCATATGGGTAACGAGTGGTATCAGAGCCACCAGGTTGTGGCCTGAGTTTGCCTCACATTGAGGGTTCGATTCTCCGAATGGTAAGGGGGTCGTGCTGCGGCGCTATCGATTCCCATTCATGAATGCGGGCTTCCGAGCGGGGGGTATATTTAGGTAATGTTTCACCGTTACCTCGTAATTCCTTATGGGGTAGCTCGGTGGACTTTTATCCATTATACAACGCCTACTTGCTCGGTTATCTATAGGACCCTATAACAGGCAAAAAGCTGCGGATTGACTGATCTGCGCACCTTCCTCTTTGTAGATGGGGACGGGGATTAAGTACGTGACAGGATTCTCTGTCCAATTTTATGGTATTTTATCCTGTCTCATGAATTTCAGTCATTTATTTTTGCGGATCCCGCCTTCATTTATGCTGGATTCACGCGAGATCCATACAAATGAATAGCTGAAATTCATGGGACAAAATAAGACACCATAAAATTGAACAAAAAATTTAGACTCAATTAAGTGCCTGTTAGTGTAATAACATAAGAAATTATTGATTTAAGCTTTTAAAAAGGCTTGGGCAGCTACGAGTATTTCAAGAACCGGTATTGCGTTGGTATTTGAATAAATCATGTTAAAAATTAAGTTCCGTCCATCTGGAATTTACCTGTGCTTATTTCAGTCAAATAGACCCAAGAAACGATCACTGGCTATTCTTATGCTTGATTTGTTGTTAAATTGTGTGCTATTCGTTCAGCGCATTTTTCTAATTATTACTTTGGTGGGGTGCTGCCGGTAACAATGATTAGGAGGCAACGGAATCAAACGTGGGTTTGGATTTGAAATGAAGCCGTTTAATTAATTACTGCTGTTTGTCTTGTTATTTATTAATAATTATACTTGCACCTCAGTGCTGGAAAGTGGAAACCGCTGCTATGGTCAAGCCACTTTACCGTCTCTGAAATATATGTACATGCTATGTCATGGATATCAACATCCGTGTCTGACATTATGGGTGTATTTGTACATGAAAGCTTACTTTTCTTTGTGAGTTGGGAGTGTAGTCCAATGTTTACGGTGTACATACACAACACATATGCCCTTTAGGAGACATTATTTTAGTCAGCAACAAAATTGCGAAAGCAAGCTTTGACCTGAACCAGATGCTTCTTCTTTTCATTCTTTCCCGTTATTACCCAATTATTCAACATCATGCAATTTGTACAAAAAAACGATTAGACCAATGATCATGAGCCAAAGTTGTAAATTTCACCCTAGAACTAAAAAGCTTAAATAAAATTTTGTCTTCATATTTAATATTACGTTATAATTTAATATTTTTAAAGTGATACTAATAGCATAGTAAGTTTTGACCAAGTTATGTTCTTTTTAGTTTCAAATATTTGAGTTATCAATTTAGTCTATATAGTATCACAGTTGAGTAATGTGTATCTACCAAATATTAATATAATTTTAAAAATAATTTATTTAAATATTAATTAAATATGTGGTTTTCATCTCAATATTTTATAAAAAGTGTAAATAAAATTCGTAACGTTATCTTTATTGCCATTTGTGCACCATAATTAGGGTACATTAAACACTATTTTAATAATGTTAGAATATATAGGATTACCAGAGTTAACGATAGAGACTTTCGTTTTTGAAAAACAAGTAATCTGCATCAAAGAAGAAGTTTAGTACACCAACAAAGCTGTTACATCCAAACCAAAGAGCTCTATACTAGTATCACCATAAATTTTTGCTCAAAACAAGAAATAAGCTACAAGCTTAGTGATCTTATAAGTGCTTTCTTTCCCTTATTTATGCAGTAGTATTATTTTGATGATCTCTAGGCATAGTAGCAAGTCTAATGTGAAGTAGAATCTTATGATAAATTTCATTGTTGTTTACTAGTTCAACTCTAATCAATCTTCTATTTCTCTCCGTCTAAATGTAATATATCACATCCCCAAAACTCAATTTGAACAAGTTTAAGTTGCCGCTGTTCTAAAATTTATCTCACCATCTATTTTTAAATTACATTAGACTTCAAGGAGAGGAGATTTTGCCCTAAAGTTGTGAAGAGAAGTCACAACAGAAAAATATGTGATTGAGAAAAATTCACACTGTAAGCTAGGAATACTGAATTTAATTAAATCTTTAGTAGGAAGTTGATCCCCTAATAACAAGCCTAAGTTATGAACGAGTAAGTATGACTTAAACTTGAGTCCTATACCAAATTAGAACATTGTACTTTTATCAGATTCAAGGTTCCCTGTATCAAGTTCTTATAGAACCTCAATGTGATTTTTAGTGAATTGTCTGCAGTCCAGTGAATAATGTTTGTAGTGGAGTAGTTCAAGCTATAGTTAGGAAACTTGATAATATTAAAGGGTCCCCTAAGGTCAAGACCACTGATTATTTTTTATCAGCTCCTAAACTTTGGTCTTGGGATGAATTAGAGTCCTCAAGGAATGAAATTCCCTTAGCTTGTATAATGGACCAAATGTAAGCTAGTGATCCAACTAAAAAGAGGTGCCTTTTCCATCATTGATTTTATGCTTAACTAGTAGTTGCACACAATGTTCGGTGCTTAGGCTTTTTTGAAGGGTCTAGGATATGTTGGCATTAATATTGATACTCCATAAATTCCCTTCCACTAAAGTGATATAAGTGTATCCATTTAACCCATAAATCCTCTTTGTCATTGCACAATTTCCATAGTCCTTTTGCCAATAATTCTTTACTTATGATTTTGATGGAAATTATTCTAAGTCTCCCTGAATGCTTAGGGGTATAGACTAAAGGCCACTTCATCCTTGGTATCTTCCTACTGCTACTTGATCTACCCCGTAGAAAATCCCATAGCAACTTATCTATATTCCTCACAGTCCTGTTCTGAGGTGTAAGATAGGAGCACCAATATATGGATAAACTGCAAAATATAGCTAAGGAATCTGTTACACTAGTTATCTGCCTTCTTGTTAATGAAATCTAATCACTATATGATGGATTGATTAACTCTCCCATATATTTCCTTATTTTGTTTGTTAATAACTTTGATATGACTTTGTATGTCACATTAAACAAGCTTTAAGACAATAATCATTTAAGGATTTACAATAAGGTTTTTCAGAAAAAAGAAAAAGTAAATTTTATTCCATTCAGTTAGCAATTTCTTACTTTGAAAGAATTCATGGACTACCTTTGTAAAAATTTCCCCTGTCAAGTCCCATATCTATTGAAAGATTCTCCCATTGAACTCTTCTGGTCCTAGCATCTTATTATGTGCATGGAGAATAGGGTGTTCTTGTCCATAATCTTAATATCGAATTCTTGTAAGAGTAACACCCATCGAATAAGCCTTAGTTTTGCATCTTTCTTGGCAAAAAGATACTTAAGTGCAATATGATAGGTAAAAATGATCACCTTAGAACCCAAGAGGTAAGACCAAACTTGTCACATACGAACACCACTACTAACAACTCCTTCTTGGTAATGGTGTAATTGAGTTAGGGCCCTGTTAATGTTTTGCTTGCATAGTAAATCACATGCAATGTTTTTTTCCTTCCTTTGGCCCAACACACAACCCATAACATGGTCGCTAGCATTGCATGTGACTTCAAAGGATAATGATTAATCCAATGACGTTAAGATCAGTGCTGAAATTAGTGCCCTTTTAATTTATTAAATGCAAATAAGCAAGTATTATTAAAAATGAAAGGCACGTATTTTACTAACAGATTTGTAAGAAGTCTAACAATTAACTAGAAGTCCTTAATGAAGTGGTAATAAAACCCTGTATGGTTAAGAAGTGCTCATATGCCCTTGACATTAATTGGTGGTGGAAGCTTCTGAATGAACTCTATCTTAGCTCCATTCACTTCAATACCTTCATATGATATCTTATATACCAGTACTACTACTTTGTGCACCATGAAAGTGACATTTCTCCTAGTTTAGAACCAAGTGTGATTCTTCACATCTTTGAAGTACTCTGCTAAATTTGTCAAACAATGTTGAAAAGAGTCTTTAATGATTGAAAAATATTCATAAAATTTTCCATTATGTCCTCAATCATATCTGCAAAGAAAGACATCATACACCTTTGAAATATTGCTCAAGCATTACATAAACCAATAGGCATCTATCTATAGGAAAATGGTCCATAAGGACACATAAAAGTGGTCTTTATTTGATCTTTCTGATAGATAAAATTCTGATTATATCTTGAATATTCGTCCAGGAAACAATAGAATGCATGACAAACCACTCTTTCTCTCATTTAATCCACAAGTGGAAGAGGAAAGTGATCCTTTTTAGTCACCTTGTTAAGCTGATCCTTTTTAGTCACCTTGTTAAGCTTCCAATAGACAATACACACTCTCCAACCTGTAACTATTCGAGTGAAAATTATCTCCCCATTTTCACTCTCCATTACTGTCATACCTCCTTTGTTAGGTATGCTTTGTACTGACCCATTTACTATCTGAAATTGGGTATATGATGGCCACATCTAATAGCTTAACTACCACTTTCTTGACCACTTATTTCATGTAAGGATTTAATCTTCTTGTTGTTCCCTCATTGCTTTACTTCCTTATTTAGGGCTCATCTTATGAATGACTACATTAGGACTCATACCTTGTATGTTGGATATCTGTAATCCTATGGCCTTTATCCATGTTGTAATGATCTTAAACACTTTACTCTCTTGTTCCCCATCCATCTTGTTTGAGATAATGATGTTTAGAGTTTGGCCCTCACCTAGAAAGGTATACCTAAGGTATGTAGGTAAAGGCTTTTAACTCAAGAGTTGGCGACTTTTTAATAGAGGGCGGTATGAGTGCTTCGATTCTTACTAAAATGTCTTGATGTGCTGGAACACCTGAATCCTTCGTCTCTCCTTCATACCCGATCTTAACTTCCTCATAACTTACTTCTTCCTTATAGCTCTCCTCTTGCTCTTTGATACATTTATCCATTATGTCCATCTTCTTATAAGAGCTACTTTCTTTTAGATTCTTTAAGATTTTATTTATATTGAACTTTACATGATCATCACCAATATGAAGAATTAGTTTGCCTTTATGATCATCAATCAGCACTCTTCCAGTATTCATGAATGGCCATCCAAGAATGAGTGGATAATTCCTGTCCTCTTTAAATTCCACATGAATAATGAATTTTTCCACCTTAAAGTTCTCTACCACATAATTTCTTTATCGAATGATCCATCAATTGAATGAGCAGTAAAGTTGGCTCCATATCTCGTAGCCCCAATTTCTTAAAAATAAAGAATGGAATAAGGTTAATACTTATTCCTAAAATGCATGGACATTTTGTGAAATCTAAATCATCAACTACGTTGGTTATCGTAAAACTCCCTAGGTCCTTTAATTTGGAAGGCATATGATTGGTGATAATTGAATTGTAACTTTTCGTTAGTACTGCTGTCTGGCTATCTTGCTAAGTCTGCTTGTTTAATAATATGTCTTTAAGTAACTTTGCATACTTGAGCATACATTTCAACGCCTTCATAAAAGACAAGTTAATTTGCAAAGTCTTCAGTTTTCCACTAACGTTGCAAATTGTGCATCTAATTTATTCTTCTCAAGTCTTTGTGTAAAAAAATTTTTTGGTGGCTAAGGTAGAGGAGCAACATTAGGAGGATCCTCATCCTTCTCTTCATCTTTTTTCTACTTTTCTTGGTCTTCTACAAGATGGGTTTCAATTTATTTTTCCACTAGTTCTTCTAACTATTCCCACTTTTAAATGTGGTAGCCTTAAGCTGCTCCCATGGATTTACTTCCATATTTCTTGGGAGAATCCCCACACTTCTCATCGATAAAGCATTCGTATGTTGGCCCATTTGAACCTCCAAATTGGGAACAGAAGAGGTATGATCCTTTGCTACTTGTGTGAATTGCCCTTCCATCCTCTTCTGAGCCTCTTCTAGACTTGTGAATTTGGAATTAATCATTTCTATAAACTTGTCCAATTTTGAATCCATTACACTAAACTTGTGTTGTTGAAATCTCAATGGACCTTGATTTCTTAATTGAGTCCCTGCATTGTTAGACCAAGAAAAATTTGAGTGGTTCTTCCATACAGGATCGTAAGTGTTAGCATAAGGGTTATTCTCTCTTGACCAAATTACTCTCCCATGTAATTGAGTTGCTCCACATTGTTATTCTCCACTAAGAAGCAATTAGTTGTAATGTGGCTTTCTTGCCTGCATAACTCGCATCCATGTTAAATTGCTTTAAATGTAGGTGAATAGATGGCTTTCAGGTTATTTAGTTGCTTGGTTAAGTTGACAACCTCAACCTGTATTGCTATTACTAAATTTATAGGAATCACCCCCTTCAAATCCTAGAAGGTTAGCTACTGTGTACTTCGGTCTGACATCCAAAGACATCTATTGTTCACCATCTCATTTAGCAAATCTTCTTCCTCAACTATTTTTTATGTGAACAATCCTCCAACAGCTACATCAATAGTTCCCCATGTGGGTGGATTGACTCCGCTGTAAAAATTTTGCAATAGGAATTCCTTGACAAGTTATGATGAGGAAATCTCCTTTGTAACTCCCTAAATTACTCCCATGCTTCATAATGACTCCCCTCATTTTGTTGGAAATTAGTGATTTTCTTAAATAACTAAAAGTTAAAGAAATAATAATAATTCCATTTTTCTTGTTGAATCAATATATGCTTGATCCTAGATTTCCTAAGGTTTTGATTACTCTCTCAATATCTAATCAAATAACCCTAATTGAATTTGATATTTATAGAGCTGTAATCCTCAATTCACAAAACTATTTCTAACTTGTTCAATTATATCTAAAGCAATCTATTGGATAATTAATTTCACAATGAAGATCTCTCTTCAATTGTTTATTTATTTGATAATTATAGGTATACTAAGTTACCAACTCTCATTGGGCACCTTAACACTAATGATTTGATTCACTCTCTCATTTTATTAAGTATATGCACAACAATTATCATAACATTCATCAATGTATTGAATTCAGCAAGAAATAAGGTTCACAACATAATTCCAGAATAATTCTTCAATATGAATTTAGAAATCCATAATGATGTTATACATTATAAAAATTCAAATACACATTCAAGACTATGAAAGAAATAAAGGGAAAAGAGGAAAAATTGATTGAAGTCTTGATTTGTAATATTGGAATTTCTCTGAAGCTCTTTTTTTAATCCTTCCTCTTTAATCTGCTTTAATGTAGCGATTGCTGCACATTTTTGGTGTTTTTTTAATGTTCTTTTTATATTTCTTGAGGGTTCTAGGGATGTGTCTAGGGTTTCGCCATTTTTTGATTCCAAAATGGCCTTGAACCCTGAAACTCGAAAAAACTCACGCCTGGAAAAACCACCTAGCAAGATCGTGCATGGGGCTTGATTGTGCCCAGCGTGGTTGATTCCTCTATAACATGATTGTGCATGGTGATATGACTGTGCCAGAGAGCCATGCAGTGTTGCCACGATTGTGCTTTCCTGCTTACATCCACAATCTTCTTTATCCTTCAATTTCTTGTTTCTATGCATTCACAAACACATCAAACACCTTTTGAAACATAAAATTAAGATCAAATTCAAGCTTTAAACAACTCAAAACACTTATAACATATACAAACACTAACAATAATACAATTCTAAGACTATATACATTGTAATCATCTAAGAAAAACCTTAAAACATTGTTAAACACCTAGAAAACATACTATGATTTACACCTATCAGTTGTAATACAAGATAAGATTGCAGTCACTTAAAAACTAGGGTTTTGCTTTTTAGAAATAAAGGAGAAATCTTTTTTGTTGAGTTTATTGAGCATGATCCCTAAAGAAAAGAATGCCATCATTTTCCAAGTTGGTAAGTTATCAATTAGGTGCCACATCTTTTTTGTTGAAAAAACTTAGCACTAAAACCATCTACTCTAGGTGCTTTTCAAGTTCCAAGCTAAATAAAACATCCTTGACAACTTATTCACAATAGGAATTGATAATTAATGCTTGTTAGGAGGCAGAGATGGTCTCTAAAATGAGGAGTTTAAGATCATACAAAATTGAAAAGGAAGGATTCAGAGTGCCAAGTAATTTGTTAAACTGATTGAAGACTATACACTTAAGCTACGAGTATTTGCCAAAATTAACTCCATCCACCACTAAGGAATTTATCTTTTTAGTGTTTCTTTGACAAGGAATGATATTATTGTAAAATTTTATCTTTATATTGCCCTCTTTGAGCCAATTAACTTTACCTTTCTACCTTAGTAAAGAGTGGTGATTATCCAATGCTCTAGAGTAATCTCTAAGAGCATTCCTTTCTTTAGTTCTAATAATAAGGTATTTGAAGTAGGCTTCATCTTAAGCTTAAAAGAGGAAAAAAAAACCTTCTCTAGCTTCTATATTTTTTCTTGATTATTTATGATATTCTTAAAGAATAAAAGATTGAGATTAATTCTCACACTTTAGAGCTTCCTTATTGGAATGTATGCTTCAAAACCCCTTAACATGGACATCCAACCCTTTTGGGATTAAATCCTCAAAGCCTTTATAATTGGCTAAAATATTGGTGAATCTGAAAGGCAATTTATGATGAGCATTCCTTTATATTAATACAACTTTTATTGGTTAATGGTTTTAACATAGGCCTTACTGAAGTGTGCAGAACTAGACCTGAATTTAAATAAGCATAAAGGGTTTTAAGGTGCTTGATCCAACTTCTTCCTAATTAACCAGCTATCCATAGGTCTATTGGATCAAAAAGCTCCATCAAAATTTAGATCATTGAGTTAAGTGGATGAGAAATAGTTGAGAAAATCATCATTTCTATATATGTTTCTCACCTTTTCTCCATCTACTTCTTAAGAGAATAAAGTAAAATTGAAATATTGTACAACTAAGGATTGTTAATGGAGGACCCCAGTGATTTTAGCTCATTCCAAGGCAAAATAAAATCCAAAGTTTGGCATATATATAAAAGTAATCTCGAAAGCTTTATCTCCAAGGTAATTGAATAGATGAATGGACTAATCTGAAGCTCATTATTAAGTCACCTTTACTTTATTATGATCATTTCCTATTTAGATCTTGCCTTTAAAATGGAATAGATGATTGGAAATTATCTCCCAACATTTACCAAAAATCCCTTTGCATTATTGTAAATTGCCTAGCTTTATTTTAGTCTCTAAAATTTGTACAATATAAAAATTATTTAGTCACAAATAATCTCTGATCATCTTTTTCTTCTTGGGGCAATCTATTCCCCAGTTGTTCCAAGCAGCTAACATGGAGTTAAGTTAAGGGCTTATGACCTTTTCTTCTTAATTTTCCTCCCTATTTTCCTTTTTAAGCTAATATCAATGACTATAACCTTTTTCCTTAGGAACCTCTCCATATGGCTTTCCCTTAAAAACATCAGAAATGATTTATAGAACATCATTCTTCAATTTCTCAGTTTTACAATCCAAGTTAAGAGGAGACTCAAATACATCTTAAGAGGGATTGCCATTTGGCTTTCCCTTAAAAGCATCAAAAGGATTTTATAGAGCATCATTATTTAGTTTCTCAGTCTTACAACCTAGGTTATAAGGAGACCCAAAAGCATCTTAAGAGGGATTGGTTGGAATAGACTCACTCACTTTATCTTGTGAATTGGCTAATGTTTTAAGGAGATTTTTCTTATGATTATCCCAGTTATCCCCAGTCAAGTTATTAATAAGCTCTTTAAGAAAAAAAAACTTAACTGAATCTTCTTCTAGTGTCTTTCCATACCAATTTTTTTTTATAAATAAAGGTTTCCACTTATTAATAAGCTTAACATTATCCTCTATGATTTCACATTTTTATCTAATCTTATAATTGGTAAAACATTTGGTAAATCTACATTTAGCTCCACTTCTATACATATCCTTTCAAAACTAATTCTTTTTGTAGTTACAATTAATTCATTTGAAAAGTGAGGGCATTCAATGGTGCTAGCAAGGTGACTAAAGCTAGCTATAATGCAATACTCTATTGTGAATTTTAATCTATAAAGGAATGTGCTTTAGCTTCATATTCTTGAGGCTCAATCCTGGTCTCCATTTCACCATGAATAATGGTTTTCCTTGGATTTGTTAAGGTCTAGCTTGCGAAACTTTTTGTATTCCATAGATGTCAAAGAACTTGAATAAGAAAAACTCATCATTGTTAAGGAGTACATTTTCGAATCTAGACTTGAACTAATCTTTAATAGCTATAACTGAATTACATGATAAGCAATTCTTTTTCCTATAAAAAAACCCATAAGAGTGTTTGGCCACTTTGCCACTCTTTGTTAATGGATCTCAATTAAGGAAGGGAAACCATTTGAGTTCTAGAGGAGGAGAAGCTAGAGCTAGGACTTAGGAATTTAATCATATCAAAAAAGGTCGAAGCATTACCTATTACTTGGTTCCTTATTCTCTTTGTGAGAGGAGGAACATAATTGGAAGTGGTTAGAGCCATAATAGGCATCATTGAGGATAAAAGGGACAGGTCATGATCTGTAACATCCCATCATCGATGGGAAGGTTATATTGGTAATTTGAGACGGGCTAGGTTGTTGCACTGCATTTTTGATATGTTCATATATTTGGCCTCTAATTTTAGAGGAATGAGTCATTTGGCACATGCACATATAGGTACATGCATTCA
>JANVCQ010000006.1:8391874-8406764 GCA_025531925.1 Erythroxylum plowmanianum | reverse complement strand
AAATTGGATGTCTTCATACAAAATGTAGTCATATATCTCTAGTTTAATTCAAATTAAGAATTATCTCGTTTGGACAACTAGAGAAAACATTGTGGTTAAAATACTAAAGCATACCCAGTGAACATTTTCCAGATCAACTCTTTATTTCAAAATCTTTCCTTACACAACTCATACCCAGATCACATTTTTCTACCCTATACATTCTTCATTCGTAACTTCATTTCATATCAAAGTCTTCCATAAAGAAATCATAATCTGTGAATAATTATGAACACGAATAACAGAACATACACGTATGTATATATCCTTTATCAATTTACTACACAAATTCAACTTCATTTTTGCTTTTATTTCACTTATAACTTTCACCTTAATTCTTCTTTTTTATTTCAAAAATCTTTTATGCACCAAAACACCATAGCAAATCATGAATCTCTCCACTTTTATCATTCCCTACATTACTCTTGTCTATCATTTCCTAGTTCAAAAATTTTCATTCATTGGCTCTTAACTCGTGACTAGTCACCAAAATTTCTCATTCAATAGTTCTGATCTTTTACAAAAAGTTTGGGGTCCAACATGGAGAATGGAAAGTTGAGTTCAGAGGTTTTTATCCCTCTCGGTACACCTCCCTTGACTATCTTCAATTGAGAATGAGGATACTATTATATGAGTGTTGAACCGGAATAGCCAATTCACTAATCACTCATGGTTTTCCAATAGTTATACTACTGCCCTGGTTTGATTTATCGTAGAGACATACCATTAGCCCCAAGGCTTGCTTCATTACATGACTTGCAATCAAGAATATGTTTCAAACCTAGAGCCAATGGCATGGCAACATAGTTGATAATACTTACGTACTTTGTAATAGGGCAGCACAGGACTGTATATTCTTTTTATGTAACTATTCCAAAGCGATTTGGAGCCAAATACTGCACTTGTTAGCACAAAATCATTTTCAATACAATTGGGAGCATGTATTACACAGGATCATTAGAAAATCTAAGTCAGGACAAACTAACGCCTCTCTTTGTAAAGCAACCTTCACCCTCATGATTTACACAATTTGGAAGGAGCATAATAGCAAATGGTTCACTGATAAGAAGGAAGCAAAATATCTTGTTGCAGAGAGAATTGTTAAACTAATCTGTGAGTGCATTAGTGCATCTATGCAAAAAAAAGTACAACATACTCTCTTCATGGACACGCTTTTATATCATATGACATATTCCCTATACTATGTTTAGATTCTTTATTATTTTTGTAACATGAATGTTCGACTAATAGCCTTAAACTCATTATAATGCTTGTAATAGTTTCATCTATAATATACACATATAATGCATTTTCCAAATAAAAAAGGCTAACTTATATCTTTTTGTGAAATGTTAAAAGGAGTGATTTGTACAATTTTTTAACCTTCCTTAATACACTTAACCAGTTGAAGAAAATTTGATGTCTTTAATATTTGTTTAAGTGCAAGAAATTTAATAACAATTTATAATAATTTTAATAAGGTGTCTTTTTTTACTAAACTTTAATTCATTTAATTATATTATTATAATAATTAATTAATAACCAATAGAAATAAAATTTTCTAATAGAAATTGGAGCCTTCTTATGCTCTTTGCACCCTCTTTCTGGTTAACTTTTATTTGATACATGTTGAACACCGGAAATATTTACATGTTACTTTGGTTCCAGAGAGGGATAGTAGTTTCTTCTTGAATTCTTTCTAAAATTATGAAGGACAGTAGCAACATATGCTTATTTATGCTCTCCAGAGTGTCCTCTTTGTATTAGGTTTTACGTACACCTTTTAGCCAAGTTTCACAATTTCTAATTTATTTATTTTTAAAGCCCAAATTATGTTATTCTTCTTCTTATGTTATGTCAATCGGAGTTGGCAATAGTCATCCAACCTTGATATGAAAATTTTGTATTCAATTCTAACCTAGTTTGAAGTTTAATAAGACCCAACGCACCCCGTTCAAGGTCAAGCTTAAGTTCAATTGAGCCTACACGACATGAAACTTGGCCGAATTCTTTTTTTCAAAATAGCATTATTTTTTTAATAATTTTTTCACCAAATTGGACTCAAGCTTTTAGAAAAAATTCGAACCCAGTTCAAAGATTGATCAAATCGAACTTAATCCGTTAATTTATGTCAAGCTTGTTGATTTCAAGTTATCCTATTTGAATTATCATCTCTAACGTTAACTATTCTTAATACAGTAACAGTATCTTACGAAAATGATGCAAGAAAAACTTTAGCTACGAAAGTAATTCCGGTTACTTCATTATTAGTTTTTTATTTTTTATTCTTATTTTATGTTATATTAGCTTAATTAACACTCCATAGTAGTAGACTTAACTTATAGGTTAAATCTAAAATTAAATAAAATTTATGCAGTTAATTAATTTTTTGAAAATTATTTATACAAAAGAGAAGCGTGTCATAGATGCCAAACTTATAATACGAAAGAATGTTAATCTTAGCAAAAGAAAAAGTATTGTTTCCGCACTACTTTTTTTCACGAAATTTTAAATAGATTAATAATGTTTTGATATTTTAAATTAAAACTTAATATTAATGTTCTTATGCAAACTAATTTCTTGTGTAAAAAATTGTTAACAGCATCAAACTTAAAAAGTAATTGTCACATTGAATAAGATTAAATAAAGTCATCATTAATTATAGAATTATAATAACATTTAAGTTGCATAGAAATTTGAAAATTCTATTTTACTTTGATGGCAAATATGAAGGTGAGTCCGTACTTTTCGACTTTGGGAGAGATAAATGAAACAAGGCGGGTAGTCAATAAAGAAAAAAACATCCAACGCAGGCCTCTTTGACGCTCCCAAATCAGTCACAAAGGCCCAGTTCGGAAGACAATTGACTGGCAGTAACGGACGGCAGGACACGTGGGACACGGTGGATGGACTAAGTTTGAGAGTCTCTAGAAACCCTAAACCCAATCACCACCACCCTCTTTCTCTTCCGCTGCGTTCGCTTCTGCAGTTTTTGTCCTCCTCCGCCGAATGGCCACCGACACCGCTCCTTCTCTCTCTGAGGTGAGCGTCTATCCTCTTATCTCTTTCCATCATTTTCCGATCTATGACTTCTTAGGAGATTAATGTTGGCTCGGTCTAAAAATTTGCAGCTTTCATTGGTTTGCTGTGTTATTGGTAGATAAGTTAACGAGTTCAGTCTGTACTGATTGATGCTTGATTGGTGCAATCTGTTGGACATAATGCAACTTCTGAAAGATTGCGAACTTATCAGGAATTAAATTTAATATAATGGGAGCGAAAAGGGCCTTACTGTTTAATTATGTTTTTCCCCAATTCTTAGGGGAATTTGATGGAAATGCTAATGGGAGTAGTAAGTAGCAGTCCATATAATTGGCATTTCAGCTAAGAAAATGTCCTCTAGTTTGCACACTTTAATAGTTATGGATTCAGATCTCATACTGAATTTTCAATGGAAAAGAATATTTAGATCACAATTCTGTTACCTGATCATGTTTTATTCTCGATTCTAATGATTGCTCACATTGGTTGTTTGATTCTTGAGATTTTGACTTTCTGGCTTTCTCCCTTTTGGCTTACTCAATATTGCAAACTCTTACCTCAAATTGTCTAGACCAGTTTTCAGTAGCCTTACATCAAATTTGTTGTCTGTATTTTTCTTTTGCAGCAATATTTGTTGGATAAAGATGGAAAATCAGATGTGGGTTCAAAACCTGTGAAATTGAGCAAGGAAGAGAATGCTGAAGAGGCTCCAGCAGCTGCCATTGAAGTAAAAACTGAAGAACCTGCTGCGGCTCAAGAAAGCACTGAAACTACACCTGCTGCTGCTGAAGAAAGTATTGAAACTACTCCTGCTGCTTCCAATGAAAGTACTGAAGCTGCCCCTGCTTCCTCTGAGGAAAATAATGAGACAGCTGAAGATGAAAAATCAGGTGAAGGAGAAACCTCCGAAGAAAAGTCTGAGATAAAGGTATGACCACCAAGAATGTTTATGCATGATTTAATTCCACCATAGAAGTGCCTTTCTTGTCTATGCTTAATCCTTGGTCACTCTCGTAAAGGATTTGCTTGATTGATTTTCAGCTTGAGACAGCACCTGCTGATTTCCGCTTTCCAACCACAAATCAAACTAGGCATTGCTTTACCCGATACATCGAGTATCATCGGTAAGACTTAAATTTTCTGTAACTATTTCTGCAAGTTTTTGTCTATCTGATGAAGGATATTGCTTCCTGTGATCTTATCCAGGTGTGTTGCTGCTAAGGGTGAAGGTGCTCCAGAGTGTGACAAGTTTGCCAAATATTATCGTGCTCTTTGCCCTGGTGAATGGGTATGTCTTTGGAGTTCTTATGGGATGGTCTAATGTTTGTGATGTTTGAGCGGGGCTTGTTGTAAATTGGTTATAGAAGTTATTCATGTCAACTGTCAAGACAGCAATAATTGAATTTTTCAGTAGTTTAAAGCATATCCGGCAAACTTTGTGCGTCATCTCAAATTTTGCATCTCAGTTTGTGCGGAGTGAGATAGAGGGAGGGAGGGCTAGTTGTTACCCAATATATTGATATTCAATTATGACGCCTCTTGCCAACATGTCATATGTGCCTATTTCTCGTTGCAAGTTGGACACTTGATGACACTGTTATAGTTATTCTCTCTTTTGTACTTGAATTGATTAAATCACAACACGTATATGTATATACTCTTTTGTTCTTGTGATGATCTATGATGAGCATAAAAATCTAAATCATTTCAAATTAAGGCACATGAAGAGCATTCTCTTGGATGTGATTTCTGTGTGTGATTACTTGTGATAGCTTCCAATTTGCTCCAGTTTTAATGATAGGTAGATGACCTCGGTGATGTTAATGCTGCTTTATGTTTTTCATTTGTCGCTGCAGGTAGAGAGGTGGAATGAACAAAGGGAGAATGGCACCTTTCCAGGCCCTCTGTAGATGGCGCCTGTATGAAAACCCATACACGATTGCGTTATTAAAACCTGGCATCTATTCACCACATGAATTTCTTTGACGAGATGTGTATTCTCAAGGAATGGCCTTTTTAAATCTGAGAGTTAATAAGAAATTTTGGACTGCCCGTTAGAACTAATCCAAACCCGAATACATAAATTATGTGTCACGCAAGGTATGCTACTTGTCATCTGCTGTATTACATTTGGCCTTTCTGTTAACTGTTAACAGTTAGGAAAATATTTGCTGGAACTTAAAAATGCATCTGTAACGTTGTTCATTGCAAAATAAAGCTATACCGCTCCTTCACTGTTGGATGAAGGTTTCAGCTCTAGGAAGAGGAATTTGGGGTTGATAGTTGCTGCTTTAAAATTCAGATGTGATGGTTTTGTGAGTTCACAGAGTTAAAGAGTTTAAAAGCTAAGTCGAGTTGGACGAGGAAATTGCAGCGGAGGAGGCGAGTGTCAAAAGAGGGGGGTTAATAGTATTAATTTAGTGTGGTTCCAGTTAGATTAAAATTTAATTATAATACTAAGTATTTGGTTTGTGCAATTTTTGGAACTATGCTATTTTTTATCTTATAGCAGTCACTAGTTCTGAAATATTTTCAATAATTCCTAGTCAACAAAGCATACTAAGAGAATTTTGTGCCTGTTAATGAAATTTGGAAACATCATAAGCTTGAAACTGTTGAAATTTTCATAATTGGCTAATTTATCACATTGAATGGTAAATCTAGCAATGTGCTTAATGATTGATTGGTATCTTGATCAAAACAATAAATTAAAATTCTGGAGTTTTATAGTCACTAGATCAAGTATTCGCGTGGTTAATATGTTTCAGATAAGGCTTATAAAATTTCAAAGAACCAAGCTACTTTAAACCAAGCCTATACAATTCTTGAATTGCTTCTATTGCTTCTATGACAACTTTCACATTAACTTGTATTCTCATTTACAGAGGGTCAATAGTAAGATTATAGTTTATAGCCATAATGTTACCCTCTAAACTATATTGTAGTCCATTAGCCTCAGTTTCCAAACTAAATTATTGGCTACTAAAAACTTAGAGCCTGACCACTTGTCAGCCATGTCTAGGATTAATGTACACAGGTGCAGTAGGAATATCTTCTCTTTTATGAGGAGGAAGGTATCTTTCATCTATAAATGAAATAGCTGGGAAGTGACTATACTTACTAACTTCCATCATATTTAGTTCAGGATGCTCCTCCAGCCCTTTAGAGATTTGCCTTGCTAAAAAAGAAAAATTCTATCCAAAGATCTGTACTAAAGTGATGGAAAGTTTATCAACCTTCTCTATTAGTCTTGATTGCCTCAACTGTATACGTCTAGTTGGAATTCAATTCTATAATTTTGTTTATACAAGAAACATCATTTCATGTTGATGGTTGTAAAAATTTTAGATTTTTTTTTTCAGTTGGAGAGTTCGTGCCTTCTTAAGATTCTCAATCATTTTAGGATATATAACCCTCACTCCTTACAACAGTAGGGACTTCTTCATCTAAACTAAAGGCATAACAATTTCTTTTCTATTCATTGTATGTGGCAACGGTCCTATTAGGCATGCCAAATTATTAGTCGTTTATACGGTCAACCTAAAATTTAATAACGCTAAGGAAAAGTTCTCCCAAAATCTGTACTTGACATTTTGCCAATGATAAAGTTAGGCTTCCAAAACTCAAAAAATAAAAATCTAAATTACTAAGATGCGAAAGAGTGTTGAAATAAGGTTTAAAATAAAGAGAATAATTTATTTTTAACAACCAAAAAGTATAAGCAACTAAGAAATTTTGAGGTAATAAAAATGGTACACAATATAAAGAAAACTGAAGTAATAACAAGTTGTTGCTGGAAGTTGATCGTCTATGTATATTTTGTTGTTGTTGCTGGAAGTTGATCGTCTATGTATATTTTTTCATTTGATTGTGTGTCCTTGAGCCATGATGCTAGTGAATTTATATAATCCTCTCAACTCCAACTTCCCCAAGTAGTATTTTCTACTTCCCACATTCTAGCTAGCTACTTTTAACTCGTTCTCTCAGCTTCAGTAGCCTCAAGCATTTTTTCTCATAAATTACTAACTTACATATTTCTTCATCATGTACATTTAGCAGATTCATTATCTATCTGCCAAATTGTGGACTTTCATATGCCCATAATTTCTCTAGCTAAATGTCTTATCGGACTTCTAGCCTTTAAGCCCTTTTCATTTATAGGCCAACTAGACTGAATTCTTTTTTTTTTTTTGGTTGCCCACGAGATGTTCTAGGAGGGTTCCAACTATGGAAAGGCACCTTTAAGTCATCCACACCCAGACTAATCTCCGTTAGAGCCGGGTAGGTCCCTTGCGGGAGGCAAAGCTCTGACCCCAAGTTTTAAACGGCTGCATACATGAGGACGGTTCGAACCCGTGATCTCACTTAAGCCAGGAGAGCCCCTTACCAACTCACCTGCGCCCTGGGGTTTAGACTGAATTCTTCTTAACCTATCAACAATATGTACTTTTCCCAAGGACGACACTAACTCCTAACCATGAAACATAGTTCTCACAAATAGTAGCCACTCCTTTGACATTGTTAACTACTAATCCATTTGTAGTTAGTGCCTTCAAGAGAAGCAAACCAATATATGAAATACTTACAATTGAAGGTCATTTTTCTTTGCAACAACAATAATAATAATAATATCCCAGTAGAAATATCTTTAAACACGAGATATTTTAGGGAGGTCTAGAAGTACGTAGTCTTACCCCTAATTAGTAGAGATGATAGACCCATATGAAGAAAAGAAAAGGAAAAAGAATAAAGAATAAAGAACAATATAAATAAATAAATACATACATACATACATACATACATACATGTCCTAAATTAATAAATAACTAATATTCAAAAATAAAATAAAATAAAAATGAAGAAAAAGATCAATAAACGATACATATTAAAATAATTAGTGCAAAAAGAAATATAAAAATAAAACAAATAGTACGCTAAATATAAAGCAAGGCAATGAATAAAAATAAAAGATAAAATAAATAAATAAATAAACAAATAAGAAAGAAGACAAATAAATAAATAAAACAAACAAGTCATTATAAGAAAATGTTTAGGCTAGTTAAGAAAATATTTATGCTAAATAACTGAGAGAGAAGGACAATATATTAAAAGTTTTGGATAAATATAACACCTAAGATGCAAAGGAAAATTTGTAAAAGAATTATGACAAAGAGAAGAACCTCTCTATATAAGATGATTTAGTCATATCCCAATATGCCAAACTTCTTATTGAGGGTTATAGCCTCGATAAGTTCCAACAACACCATATCATTCTTGATCACTTCTCCTTAGTTTTTCTTAAGCCTTCTTTTTTTCATCTTACAAACTCCAAGTACAATCTTTTTGTATATTCTTACTAGAGTATCATGATGTCTCCTTTTAATATCTCCAAACCACTTAAGCCTTGTCTCTCTTAATTTTTTGTTAATATTAGTCACCTTTAATTTATCTCTTACTATTTTATTTATGAACTTTTCTCTTTTAGTAAGGTTGCACATTCAACGAAACATCCTCATCTCTGCCAACATTAACTTATGACTATGCACCTATTTGATGGGTCAACACTCTCTCCGTAAAGCAGATCGGCCTAATCACTAAATGATAAGATTTACCTTTGAGTTTGAGTGGTATCTTCTTTTCATATAAAACTCCTACTAAACATCTCCATTTAAGCCATCCTAATATGATACAATGAATAATATATTCATCAATCTCTCCATTGCTTTAGATGATAGATCTTAGATACTTGAAACAATCTTTCTGTGATATTACTTCTAAACTAATCTTTACCTCCATATCAAAATCCACCATATGGCCTAAAATGTTACACTTTAAGTACTTATTATTAGTGCTACTCAATTTAAAATCCTTCGATTATAATGTATCCCTCCAAAGTTCTAGCTTGACATTGACTCCTTCTTTTATCTCATCCATTATAACAATATCATCAGCGAATAGCATATACCAAAGCATATTCATATTCTTGGTAAGCTCATCCATTACTACTACAAATAAAATGAGTTAAATGAAGAGCCTTGGTATAGGCCAATATTGATTAAAAAATGCTCTGTATCTCCTCCTATAGTCTTTAATCTAGCCTTAATGCCTTTATACATATCGATAGGATGTTATTTTTCCTAGTTAGTCTTATGCCTCCCAGTAAATTTATTCTACTTTTTCAATTTTACTTTCAACAAATTTAACCTTCCCATTAAACTTATTAATATCTATGAGGTTACTATTTCCAATTCCATTGCATTTACAATTTCATTATTTCATCCATAAATAAGTTAGCTTTTCGTAGATGGGATAAATGTGATATGAATGAAGCTTTTCACAGATGGGATAAATGTGATATAAATGAATAGTAACTAATTTCTTATATTACTATATTAAATTTTTATTAAAAAAGAAAAATTAAGTAAAATTATTAAATTTTAATTTATTAATACCACAAGAAGTATGGCTATTGGCTATTTTCTTGCCAGTTTTTAAAATTCTTAACTAATAATAAGTATTTCATTATGAATTTTCTAAATTGTAGCCTAATGAAGCAATAACCCAGAAAATATTTTGCAATTTTTTTCAAAAACTATTAACTTCGTTTATTTTAACTATGAATTACTTTTGACAAAAAAAACTTTGGTGAATAGGCTACATCTAGATTTTGTAGCTAATTATTTTTAACTATGTCTATTTAACTATGAATTGCTTTTCGTAGTGAATGGGCTATCTATATTTTCATAGAAAAAACTTTGAGCCACAATTTCACTAACTTGGTGAAGTTATAGCTAAAACTCAAACATGTCCCAAAGTAAAAAAGATTAATTAATGATGTCGTAACTTCTCATTCTTCACATAAATCAAATTCCTTAGTCCCTAAGGAAAGGAGTAAAGCCAAAAACTAAAAACTTAGGGGGAGTTTGATTTGAGGGTTTAGGAATGAAGGAATGAAATAATTGTAAAAAACAGTGCTTGCTTTGGGGTTTTCAATTCCAGGGGAATGGATTTATCCCATTAAATTTGAGAATATACTAAACCCACCAAGGGGGTGGCTATTGAGTTTTCATTCCAATCTAACGTTTATTTTTTACTCTTTTATCCCAACCTTTGCCCTACTATCCTCTTTACTTCCTTATCGCCTGTCAATTCCTTACGATCTCCCATCCTGCCTTATTGCGTCTCATCAACGAAGGAATTTTTTATTATGTGCCTCCAGGTATATTTTTTGAAATCTCTCGTTTTAATTTGATGTTAAATGAACTGGATAGAACTTGGTTTCATCTCATTGTAAATGGGGCTTTTGTTCCTTTTTTTCTTATATATTCTCGTTTTATGATTTAATTAAGAGAATAACCAATCTGCTATATGGTTTGATGATGTGAAAGTGCATATGGTTATAGATTGAACGAGAATCATAAAACCAATCTGCTCCTTATAATTATTGTTTTGTGATTTAATTTGATTTTTCGTATATGGTTTTAACTCTTAAAAAAAGGAAAAACACATAACGAATTGTTTTCTACTTTGGTGTTTGTTTATTTGTTTTGTAAAGTTGATTAATTTTTTTACAAACATATAGAGATAGCCCCAATAAACATATGAAGGGAAAATTATTTTCATTTTTATTGAGGATAAAAATGGTATTATATTATCTTTCATTCTCATTAATGCAACAAACCAAACAACATTATTGGTATTAATACAAAAACCCAAGTTACAAACCAAACATCAATTTTTTTTTTAATTTTTCATACCCATCCCCATCCCCTTTTACTATTATACCCATATCCATAGTCAACCCCGCGCTCAAATCAAACTCCTACTTAATTATTCATACCTAAGGTTTCTAGATTTTGATCAAAGCGATATATGGCGTTAGAATGGGTTACACTAGGCTATACTACCGACGTGAAAGAGATCATGGTGCTCCTCACAATCTAGGCCTCAATAGCCTCCGTGAGGGCCAGATCACTATCATGTGCAACCTCTTAAAACTATTCCTTTCTGTGGTTTCCCTCTACCTCTTCCTTCTTACAGACATCTACCAGAAGTACAAGATGTGACCAAGTTATGACGGTGAGTCATGCACTCCGTTGGAGCACCGCTATCACTAGAAGTCCATCATAAAGAGATAGAAGACACACTCTTGACCGCTGCAGTGCTTATCTTCTATTGGTTACTCTATTCTATTACTAATTCGGTGGTTAGGATATAATAGTTGAATCATCGTTTGGAGAAGCTCAAGAAAAGTATTAATGGATGTATCCACTTCTTGTTGCTAGATAAGTGTCTTGTTCCTAGATTATAATGTTCCTTCATTAGATGAATTTTGGTTGTGTAATTTCACTTATTTATACTATATATGAGATTTATTTAATATATTCTAAGAGGGATTTAGTATTTGTAGCAATCTCATGGTTGAGAGCTGGCTACTTTTCAAGGATTATCAAATATTGAATAGTTACATATCACAGTCAATAAATTACATATCACAGTCAAGTTATACTTACTAAACAAAATGTTTCAATTGTATTTCTTTTTGTTTAAAGTATATGCCAAATAAAATTTTTTAAACTAGCTTAATTTTATTTAGTCCTTAGAATTCAATTCAATTATAAAACTGATACCAAGAAAGTGGTTCACTACAAGAAAATAAGACATTCTGCAAAGTTTTTAAAACGTCACAGAATGTCCAAAAATAATCGCAGAATGTATTCTGCGACTTTTAAAAAATGTCACAAAAAACGTCGCGGAATGTGGTATAGACAAAAGCTTTCTGCGACGTTTTATGTAAAACATCACGGACAATACTGATATTACGCGACGTTTATAAAAATGTCATTGAAAATTTGGATAATCCGCGACATTTTTAAAACTTCGTAGAATGTTAGAGATTTTGCGACATTTTTTTAAAAACGTCGCGGAATGTCTTTCGCGACGTTTTTATTATTATTTGTATTATTTTTTTTCATTGTTCAAAAATCATATTAATTTAATTATTTTTTTAATTTTAATAATTATTTTTTAAAATACAATTTTTTAATCTTGTTTGTTTAATAACTATTCAATATTATTTATAAATTTCATTTATTTAATAATTTTTCAATTTTTTTAGTATATCATTAATTTTAATAATCATTCATGTATCACAAGAACTTCATACCTGCAGACAATGTATTATTTAATTGCAATTCACAAACATATCACAATACAATAATTAATATCAAAATACACTAATTAATATCAAAATATACTAATTGTAATTCGCAAACATGTCATAATATACTAATTAATACACTATTTGTAATGTCAAGTTGATTCCTCCTTTAACCACACAATTAACAAGGAATGCCATGCTTCATCAAACTGTCAGAAACAACAAATTCTCAGTAGAAAAGGGATTATGCTTGAAATATTTGATGAAACTGAAGATTCGGGGATTGTGCTTGTCGTTGGGTTTGGCTTGGATTTCCTGAAACTCTGAGAATTAAGCAACTTTGTCCTTGTAGTTGTTGCTTCAGAAGTTGAATGCCCTTGTGCCTCTTCAACAAGTTTTCTAATAAGATTCATAACAGTTGGAAGAAACTTTGAAGAGATGGATAATAGCCCAGCCAATTGCCAACAAACCAATAGTAGAATGAGACAAATAACATGATTCTAAGAAATTTGTGCAGTTAGTATAAATACAACAGATTCCCCACGTATAGGAGTATAAAATTAGTAGTAATTGGGAGGGAAGATTTTATCTTCACAATTCATAGTGCCATGTTGGAAATCCCCCGCAATGTCCATCTGTACCCATAAAGCTTTTGAAAGTAGAAATCCAACAAATAGAATCATAAGGTAAAAAGGATTCCTGCCACATTAGGGGAAATGTCACAAATCAAGAACAAAAGGAACGTAATGACTTTCAAAACATGTGTGCAGGAGTTAAGATTTTAGGTTTGGAGTAATTACTTCAATAGAAGCATAAACTCATTAAAGCTAAGGACAATCAAAGCAACCATTGCCCACGAAGGTGGTAACCAATTATTACTTCGCTTATAAGCCTTTTGAAATAAAAAATCATCCACATGAAAATACTTAAAAACTTCAGCACGAACAAATTATAAGCAGTAACCAATTTCTGGCATCACAATTAAAGAATGTTCAACACATGGAAATAAATCATACCTAAGTTCTAAAATCCAACCATTTTGAATATATTCCTCTCTCAAAACAATATTTAAAGATTTGCATGACTACATCTATCAATCATAGCATAATCTCAACTCTAAAAATGGTAAGAAAACACACCTGAGTAGAAATAGCTTGAGTGACTATAAACTCGGTCTCTGCTTTGAATTACCTCCATATTGCCTTGCACTGCACTGGTGTAATCAGGGTATCTTTTGGAGAAACTTATCTCATATTTGAGTCCTCTGTTAAATTTGATTTTACACTTCATAGCAAAAGGATAAATGAATAACTATCACTTAACTACTACAAAAATGCTTATCTTAAGAAACCAATCTCCACCACTCATTACCTCTGCCCATATGTTGGATGCAAGGGGATCTACAATAGTCAAGCTTCTGTCCTGGGATGATGCAGCAATAGCACCATCAATGAGAGAAGAAGAAAGAACATTCTCAATTTTATCCGATTTCTCATCCAAGCGTATGATTGCCACTGCTGAGAGAAGGTTTAGAGATTGCAAAAGGATAATACAGAGAGACAAAGTAAGTGTTAATTAAATGTACCACCGAGATAAGGGTGTAATCTATGTTGATCAAGTTGCAAGTCCTACTTATTAGTCAACACTGTGGACTCATCAAGTTGCTTCCTCTTTCTTGGCCTCCATTGTGGTTGCTGAACTTGTGGAGATGAGCGAAGAGCAAGATCTGGTGATATGACCCCTGAAATGGTGGAAAACAAGAACAATACTTTAATAACAGGTAGAACGATGGTAAGTAAATGAGCAATACTTTACATTACAACAAAAAAAAGTAAATGATAAAAGCAATCTACATAATAAAGGTAAATTAATAAAAATGATGTAGGTGTATGGCAATATCATGCAATCTCACAAATTCAAAGGACCCAAGAGGCCACAATAACAAAACTACAGTTTTATCATCACTGATGAGTGACAAGTCCATTTCAAAATGTGAAGTTCATAGAAAAAATAAATGACTTATACTTGAAGCATAGAAAAAATGGAGAAGTAGAGAGATGAATACATTCTTGGCATGTCATAAAAGTATTTTTACAATTATCAAGACTGCAAAAGAGATCCAAAATAAAAGAAAAAGGTATAAGACACCAAATTATTTGCACCTCAACAAGCAAATGAAAAACCATACTGCCTTTATCTTTAAAACCTTTAAAGGGAAAAACAATATAGTTCTAGCAGTACCTCTCAACAAGGGACAGAATCAGTATCGAATCACCAAAAGGCCAAAACCTTTATTTCTTCACAAACCATTAACTTTACAAAAATAAAAAATTTAAGCACCTTTTTAGGGCCAAAAAAGTCATCCTCGTCATCCTCTAGATCTCCAAAGGACGACCTCTTAACGCCTAATTCCCAAACGCAACAGAAGAAAAAATCAATAGAAAAAAAACAAAATTACAAAATGAGAGAGACTTGTCATTTGATTATTGAGAAAACAGTGAATAGAAGTAAAAACCAGGATGCCTAGAACTGTGACAACCAGAAAATCTCCCCCAAAATCATCGTCCTATCACAAGTCAAATTGGTAATGAAAAACCCTAACATAGTAAGAATACAAAAACTTTCTACATTAGTGTAAAATGAGTTGGG
>JANVCQ010000006.1:8322941-8338332 GCA_025531925.1 Erythroxylum plowmanianum | reverse complement strand
ATTTGTCTTAGGCCGGGCTCTGAACCGCAACCACGTAAGCCGGTTAACCTACCCAAACCACAAATCATAAATAATCTAAATATGGAAGATATTGATGTACCTCCTGTAATTGATGTTCTTGCTCAGAAAATTTTGAAAGTTTTGCATTTTGAAATTTTTCTAAGTTCTCGGTCACCAATTGATGGTGTATTTTTTAAGGATAAAAGGAACTTAGGGACCCAAAACTCTACAAGCGTAAAAAAATATCAATGTGCTCCCATTAAGGACATTGGCAGTTGCCACAAAATCAGGAAATTATTATCTATTAATTACTAAACGTTGGACCATTTAAGAATATTAAAACTACCCAGTATATGAAAAATGATTTCCTATATACACCAAAAGAAATTGGCTTAAAGGAGTCTTACATCAAACTCTCCAAAAAAATCAAAATAAGACAACATCATAAGAGGACTTGACAAATCTATCTACTTACACAAGAGTTGCAGTTAGCCTGAACTTATGTAGAATTTGATTGAGTGGCTTGCATCACATTCTCCATCTCCTTTTTTTTTTTTTCCATATCATGAACTTGTGTAGAATTTGATTGAGTGGTTCGCATCACATTCCCCATCTCCTTTTTTCCATATCACTTATGCAAGTAGCCTAAACTTTTATAGAATTGTTCTTAGTTTTATATTTATATGACAGTTAAACAATCTTTTTCTTTTTATTAATGTTGTGGCTGTTGTTTATAAAAAAATAATATTAATAAAAATAAAATAATTATTATATCAGTTTTATATAATTATAATTTAATATATGGAAAAACTATTTTATAATTTTAAAAAATCATTCAAAACGATATTGATATTAATTGATACTAATATTGTATCGTATCAAAACCAAATTTAATATTAAATTTGATACGGTATTCGTAACTTTGCTTGGGATACAATCATGATTAATAATTTTGTCTATTTGAGACACTCCTTATTCAAACTTTATACAGAGAGATCTGGTACCAACCCATTATAGACCCCTAACATTTTACTTCTATTGAAAGTAAATCTAAACCGATCTGGATGATTGACATAAGAATTCCTTGGAAGATAGTGGTCGCTGAATCTTTAAGGCTTAATTGTTTTTGACGGAAGAAATATGTTCATGAGAAAAAATTTAGATGGCCACAGCGAACTGACAAAACGCTGACGTTATTTTTCAAAAAGCGGTAGAAATAAACAGAAGAGACAATTACGCCGAATAAGCTACAGATGTACCGATCAATACAACTAGTCATATTTCTCTATTCTGATGTCTATGTAGAAACCTTGAGAGTACTAAATACCACTATTCCTTGAATCCAAAAACTTTATTTAAAGCGCTTCTGTAAATTCAGGTTGATGTTTGGTTTCTCTGTAGCATCAATATATATGAATTAAGCTTGGGGCACTACATGTTTGAATGTTGTGAGAAGAGGATTGGGATATCAAACCGAACGAATGAGAGAGAACTAAAGACCCTTTAGGAATTAAAAATGTTTAATGCGATGTTAACTAGATAAAAGGACGTGATATTTCGATAAGTTTGGCATCTTCATTGAAAGGATTTTGGGCCTGGGTTACAATTTCCTGTGGGTTTCATGAAATCAACTCATTGTAACCTATATACGCAAGGGTAAATTAGGTTTCTCCCTCCACAGCTTTGATTGGCACTGGACGGATCAGCCTACTAGATGCATTGCATATTCTTTTTTTTTTTAATTGTCTTTTTACTTTGAAAGTCGTGTTCTTACAGAACTTATTAGTGCATTGCGGCCATACCAACTCCTAAAATTTTAGATGTTACATCAATTAATACAAAGCACTATTATCCGAAACTATTACTCTTAAGACATCACAAACAACGTAATAAGTTGTGGGGCTTCCGCGAAGTTCGTTTATGTAGTCAGTGAACTTGTGACATAGAAGAGGCTGTGACAAGTCTTTTGTGATAAATAAGATGATAACAATCTCAATCAATTTTCAGTAATCAAGTTCATTGATTAAGCGATATAATAAAACAGCAGAGTATTGTATTGTATACCTACAACCTATAATATCATACACGGTGTACATTAGAGTATAAGGGCAAAAACTGATGTGGCCCTTTGATTCTTCACTCTCAGTTTCAAGTAATAACCTTAACGGAATGTTAACATACATAGCAGGGCCAAGAAATCCCACAGTATTTAAAAGGACAGTAGGTTCTTCATTCTTGACTTCGACACTGCACGTGTTCTTGCTTGTGGAATTTATGTGAAGTGTCCCTAATCTTCTTTTTCAATTTACGGAAGACTTGTGTAGCGTAGCCACCTTCAATTTCCGGGTGCTCATCTCAAGCTACAGAAACGGTTACCTCTAATCTAACCGTTTGGTTATTCTGTTTTTTCCACCTCAATTTTTAGCTTTTTTGTTTCTGTTTTTAAAAATAAAAATAAAAATATATTTAGTTGTTAATATTAATATAGTTATATTTTTATCACTGATAATCATTACATTTTTTATAATTATTAATAAAATTATGTTATTTTAATAAAATAAATAATTTAAAATTTATTTATAAATTAATATTTATTTGAAATATATTTTAATTATTAAATCAAAATTTATTTGAATATTTATATATTTTAAATTTAATTATATATAATTTAATTATAAAATTAAATAAAATTAAATTATTCATAGTTTTGTTGATAATAAATTCAAATTTATTAAATATAAATATATGTTGAATTAAATTATTTATAATTTTTACTAAAAATAAACAATTAAATAATATATATTTAAATAGTAGTAAATTAGATTATAAAAAAATAAAAATAAAAAACAAAAATTACTCATAAGAAGTCACAAATGTGATAACTTACAAGCGTGACGATAGTGAGGTAGAAGATAAAGGAGCCGTTGGATTAAAGGGACGGTCTAATGAAAAATTTGTGATCTTCGAAGTTCCATCCAAAGTAGCAAGAAATAAAAAGGTAACAAGAAATAAAAAGAAAGGTAACGATGAGATGGAAGATAATGTAACCGTTGGATCAAAGTGGGGTGGGATGGAAATTCGTGATCTTCCTTCTCATTCGTCGTGAGTATATATACTTAAAGGAACATTTCCGTAATTCCCTATCGAAGCCATTAAACCCTGCAAAATCCCTCTCCCACTCTCTCGATCTGTAATTCTCTGCAAAATCCCTCTCCCTCTCTCTGAATCTCTAATTCAGAGAAATGAGCAGCTGGAGAAGTCTTCTGCTCCGAATCGGAGATAAGAGCCCCGAGTACGGCACATCCTCCGACTTCAAGGACCACATTGTCCGTACACCCCTCTCTCTCTCTCGCTACCTACACCCTAGTCAAAATATTTTTTTGTTTTTTTTGCAAATTGTTTACCATGTTCACTTCCAAATGCTTTTTTCAGGAAACGTGCTTCGGTGCTGTTCGGCGAGAACTGGAGCACTCTGAGCATGATATTCTATGTGTAACGTCCTTTCTTCTAGTCTGTTTTCTTACGATATAAAAAACAAATATTTGACCTTCATTTTGCTGCCCAGGTAGTGTCTGTTATCTTGCTTTTAAAAAAAAAGAAATTTCTCATCCACTTTTCTTTTGACGCATTATACATTGAATGAATTTGAGTTTGCGTTGGCTTGCTTTGGAGGCGGAAGTAATCAAATTTATTTTGGGCCTGAAATTCTGCGTATGTTACGTGCTTTCCTTAGCTTCAAAGATACAACGACATTATACGTTCCTTTTTATTTTCAAAGATGATTCCTGCTGAAAAGAGCCCTGTTTTGTTCTGTTCGATGCAATATAAATGCTGGCACCCTCGTAGTTTCTGAGGCTATTGTACTTGTTTCTCATTTGGGGTTTAACGTTTTAGGCCTATTGTATGGACATTCTTTTATTTGTTTTCTGGAAGAAAACAAACAAAAGAACGAAAATAGGTTAATAAAGTGATTTTGCATTCTTGTGGTCATGTTTGATGAGTTACAATTGTGAGAAGAGTATTGATTGAGGAAATGGTGTGAATTGTTTCTTTTTTTTCATGCAAGTTATTTTTATGTTAATCAACTACTGGTATTCATGTCGTTTTATTTCATGCTGACAGTTTCTTCTTCAATGTGTTGAACAATTGCCGCACAAGATTCCTTTTTATGGGACACTGGTAGTGTATTTCTTCATTGATATTTTATATCTCTTTCTCTTTTACATTATGTGAATATTGATGGATGTGAAAACAGTTTCATTCCCATTGACCCATAGATGTCTGTATGTAGGCAAGCTTTCTGTAAACCCAAAAGATTTCAAGAAATGAGTGCTCCAAGTTTATTTTGGGAGAAAGATCTTGCAATACAGAGAGAAGATGACTGAACTTTTTCTTAATAGTCTACGTTCTTGTTTTCTTAATGGGTTTGGCTTATTATTTATTGTTGGTATATCATGAGTGGACTGGAGAAAGATTATGGTCTCCTGAAAATCATTTCTTGTCAAGTTAATGATGCTTATTTAACATTTCTTCAGTAAAACAAATCTTTGGCCTCTAAAGCCGTTTTAGAGGTCGTAGGAAACAAAATCATGGTGCTCTCGTATATTGTTAATGTGCTGAGGAAACTAACCATCTATGAGTTTTTCTTTGCCTTTTGAAACTCATCTTGTTACTGCCTTGTCATTATCCATCTTTGTTGCTGGTACTGACTCTATCTGTCTTAATTTCTTGCTTCATCTCAGATTGGATTGTTGAACTTGGAAAATGAGGAATTTATTGAGAAGATTTTAGAGAAGACTCGAGATAATTTCCAGGTGGCTAATCTTTCAAGTTGAATTGGTTGTGGTTCTTTTATGTGAAGCATAATCATAATATACTTGGAAGATTGATTTGATTTATCTTTCTAATTTGATTGATCATAATGTGATGACATATGACTACTTATATCTGCTGGATTTTTGTTGATAGTTGCCTTTGTGTTTGTCACTCTACTGATTATATATTTTAAAGATGTATTTGGAATAGCTTCAGTTACTTTTCTTGTTATGCATTTTGTAATATGTTATGTATCTGGTGTCCACAACAATGGCCAGTGTGTATCAAGTGAGAAAGTGTTTTACCCACTTGAAAGCTGTGCTTGCCATGTGTATTGTGGCATTCACTTCAGTTGTTGATCATTGAGAAAATTTTAAATTTTGAGCACATATATTCTATGATCAAATAATTGCTGAGTGTTATTCAAGTTTGAGACTGCTTTGCAAGTGTTCTTCCTAATGCTTGTGAACATTTCAGGATGCCTTAGATTCTGGAAACTGCAACAAGATTCGTGTTTTGATGCGATTTCTCACTGCTATGGTATGGTGATTTTGCTATCCGATCATTCAAAAAGAAACATAGGAGATTGTTTATGAGGAAAATAATGTTGTTTAGGACTTTCAAGAACTTGTATTGATTTTTTTTAATTATTTACAAAAAGATAGGCTATGACTGACTATTTGCTGGAACTAGATTACCTTCCATGCCGTCCATTGAAACTAAACAACCTGTCATAAGGTTGTTATGTTAGGCATCACTTACTTTGGATTTTGTATGAATATCCTTTTTGGAAGTTGAAGATTTGGTTATCTGGATATGGTTTGTAGATGTGCAGTAAAGTGCTCCAACCTACTTCTCTGGTAGTTGTCTTCGAGACATTATTGTCATCTGCTGCCACAACAATAGATGAGGAGAAAGGAAACCCTGCATGGCAAGCTCGTGGTGACTTCTATGTAACCTGTGTTTTATCCTGCCTTCCATGGGGAGGATCAGAACTTGCTGAGGTAATGCTTTTCTGTTCCATCTTCAAATTAAAAGAAAAAATCTGTAAGTGTCCTGATCATTATTTGAAATTGACAATATATCTGTATTCACATTGGTTAAGCAGTATCTGTGTCAGTTCACTAACATAGCATCTGTTGCAGCAAGTTCCTGAAGAAATTGAGAGAGTGATGGTTGGTATACAAGCCTACCTGAGCTTTAGAAGGCATAGTTCTGATGCTGGCTTGTCATTTTTTGAGGAGGATGGGTCTGGAAATGGTATTGTTGAAAAGGTATGATTTAATACGACACATTCCATTGGGCATGGAGCTCATAAAATCAGAGAAGAAGAAAGATTCAGTTGATTAAGTTTCTTGCAATCGATCCTACTTTAACTGTGATTCTACTTATGTGATATTCTTATTTGGCTATTTCATTTTGTCATACTAATTTGTATCTCTATGTCAGGATTTTTTGGAAGATTTGTGGGAGAGGACACAAATGCTCTCCAACAGCGGATGGAAACTTGATAGTGGTGAGAACTTGTATTGTCTTTCAATTCATTTGGTCTCACTCTTTTATTGGAATATATCCTGCAAAAGCTATAGATTAGGGAATAAAGCTATAGAGAAGGACTTATGCAAATGATTATTGCCACCTAGGTTTAATCATCCTTCTGTCTGAGCTGAAGGAATTAGGTGGCGTAGAACTCATTCGATTGAGAAGTATAACGATTCAATGATTTCTAGAACTTCAGTTCGGACCTTCTATTCACTTTTGCTGTTAGGTCTGAAGTTGATAATCTTTCCTTCGACTGAATTTAATATCCCTCTTGTCCTCAGCTCAGACCTGTGCTTAAAAAATCAATTACAACTCAATCAGTGTAATTTTAAATGTATCATTAATCTTGCAAAGTGTTCCTTTATTGAATAGTACATTGCCAAAGAACTGATCAGAAAAAGAGAACTGTTGTCATGTGCAAGTTACTTTCACATCTTCAATTTTCTTTTTCTATGCAGCAGTATGTAGGAACACTACTTGGGGCTATAGGCTTTGATGTTTAGGTTGATTGGTGCTGATTGGTGGATTGGATGCTAACATGAGATATGGTTCTTCTAATGTGCTTATATGTACACATATATTGATATATTCCCTGTGTAGAGCTCATTGAGTGCCACATGCTTCATGTTTTTTATTTCCTATGTTATTATTGCTCTAGTTAATCATTGTTTCATACTTCCACTTTCTAGTCCCAAGACCTCATCTCTCATTTGAAGCTCAGTTGGTTGCTGGAAAGTCTTACGAATTTGGTAGTATCAATGCCCCTGAGCAACCAGAGCCACTTTTACAGCTTTCAGGGATAAATTATGGCAAACAGAAACACAGTGCAGAGCTGAAGTATCCACAAAGGATACGCAGACTCAATATCTTTCCTTCAAGTAAAACTGAGGTAGTGTATGATTGACTATATTGCAGCTTGTGTACAAGAGGAGAATCACTTTTTAATGAAAATTTTTGAAATCCTTTCCATATGTAAAAATCACCTTTGAATCCATAGCACACAACGACTACATTTTTCTTATATTGATCTCCATGGATCGTAGGAATTTCTGAAGTCTTATTAATGGAACAATTTGCAGCATAAATTAGTTAATACATGGTCAATGAGTCTTGTAGCTCATGTCACATGACTGGTAGCATCAACCTCAAACATATTAGCTCTATGAATCTTTGGATTCCCCTGGTTTTGCATCTTAATTCTTCAGAATAGATGCTAAGTTTAAATTGATAAATTTTGATATTTACCTTTATTTCCTTTATGAGTTCGGTATCTGTTGTAGCATGAGAAGTGGATGGGCTAATGTGGGAAAACAAAATCCTAAAGCTCTACTAAATTGAAAGAGAAAATTATTGAATAACAATTTTGAGTGAATTCAGGATTAAAGAGGAAAGTTCAGTCTAATAATAGTAGCTCTTAGTATTTCATGCTACCTGCCTTTAGTATTTGAGCAATTTTTTTTCACATTTTCTGTCTTAATGAGGTGCTACACTTTGACGTCACAAATTGAGTTTTAGCATTACGTGGAGTTGAGGTTGTCTATGCATTATATTGCTATTTTCCTTATTTATTTAATTTTGAAATTGTAGTTAAGTTATAATTTTGTTTGGTAGCAGGATATGCAGCCTATTGATCGCTTTATAGTGGAAGAGTATCTGTTGGATGTGCTTTTCTTCCTAAATGGCTGGTTTGTAAACTACCATTCACACATTTTGGCTACTTTGCATTGATCTCTTTCATAAACATAATCAGAATTTTGCTAATTTTCTCTCCATCAGTAATAAGCCCTTGTTTATCGATTGTAAGAACTCACAAAATGCATGATTATTAAACCAAGATGACATAGTGTACAGTGGGACACTAAGATTGATGCGACTTGAATATTGGACAGAGAGCTTAATTGGGCACTACTCCTGGAGTAACTACTTGTTCTTGCATGCATTCCCATAGTTTTATTTGGGTGTGGTCCAGTTTGATGTCATTCCATACTCCATTGATTTTTTGTCTTGTCATCAATGTATGTGATTAAATAATTGCTTGTTACTTCCTGATATTTTCTTTATCTTTCCTATATGTATTTTAAGTTATTTCTGTTTCTTGGTTTATGCAAAGCTAGTCGAAAGGAATGTGCCTCATACATGGTTGGTCTTCCTGTGCCTTTCCGCTATGAGTATCTTATGGCCGAGACTATTTTTTCTCAGGTAACATGTTGTATACCAGATGCTGTTTGCAAATTTCCCAATAATTTCTCTTTCAGTTTTGTTACTCCTACAAATATGTGGTTTAGATGAGATTTTAGTTGCCCAAATTTATGTTACCATTACCACTAGCATGTATGTTATGTTGGTTCACTATATTGCCTCTTTATGCATTATTATTTGAGGTTTCTATCAAAATTGCCTTCACAAGTTACTTCAAGGTATTAAGCTTCAATACATCGTACCTCTTTCCTTTTTTTTTTTAAAAAAAGTGTGATCTCAGTTTGATATCAATATGAAATACTTGAATAAATTTAAATGGCCTCTACTTTAAAGTGTAATTTTTATGTTTTAGGGTGGTGGAGAGACCATTTGTTTTTCTTGTTAGTCAAGATGCACTTTATTAAGAATTACAGATCATAATGGTGTGCCATATGATCTTCATTCCTTTTGCAGTTGCTTTTGCTGCCGAAACCACCCTTCAAGCCAATATATTATGCATTGGTTATTATGGACCTGTGTAAGGTAACTGGGGCTTCTCCTTTCCTCATTTTTGTTCTTGGGATATGTTGTCTAATTATTAGACAAGCTATACTAAATGTGACATCTTATAGCATTATAAAGGTTTTTGACAATATTCTTAATTCTTAGGCTCTTCCTGGGGCCTTTCCTGCAGTTGTAGCTGGTGCAGTTCGTACACTTTTTGATAAAATAGCTGAGTTGGATATGGAGTGTCGTATACGATTCATCCTTTGGTTTTCACATCATCTGTAAGTCTATAATTTAGGAAGTTGGCCAATGTACAGATGCCAAATGTCATACGCTGACCTTCTTTTCTAAGCTATGGTGTTTTCTGTCATGTGATGCACTAGGGTGTTTCGTAGTAATAAAATATTATTGTTCCCTTGAAGGGCACAAGCTATTTTTAAACCTTAATATAATCAATGATGTTTGGAACTTCTAAGTTGACTGAAATTTTTGGGTCCTGAAAAGGTAGAAACTCTTGATGTAGGTTTGAAGGGTGACTCTATGAAAGTGTGAATTGTCTGTTAAAACTTTAACAGTGATAGATGTGAATTGTCTGTTAAAACTTTAACAGTGATAGAGTCCTTGTCTTAAGGCAGACAGGCAGTTAGTTGAGAGAGTCCTCGTACTGTTAGTTATTTTTAGAGCTGAGCATGGCTTTGAACAATCTCAAGATAATTGAAGTTTTGCACATCCTACTTATGGATATCTCAAGATAATGGATGCTTGTGTTATGAAGGGTAGATGAATCTGTAGTTGGTTTGATATTTCAGAAACTTTCTTATATAACAGATCAAACTTTCAATTTATTTGGCCGTGGGAGGAATGGGCTTATGTCTTGGACCTTCCCAAGTGGGCTCCACAACGTGTGTTTGTTCAAGAGGTTTTGGAGAGAGAAGTACGTCTGTCATACTGGGATAAGGTTAAGCAGGTATATACATTGAATTTCAATATTTATTTGCAGCAGTTTTCTGTGAACTCATTAGTCTGCCTTCTACCCTGAAAATCAGCTTAGGCTCTTTTACTTTCTGTGAAGCAGGTGCCTTGTTTTTTGCTTTCTGCCAAACTTTGCTTCTATCCATTGTCTTTCACAGCCAAAGAATTCAGATTTGTTTGTACTGTTCCCAATATATGATTGGCATTTAAGGTCCATCAGTGCTATATTCCCCAATGTATCCCTTTTGGGTCCTATCTAACATAGTTTGGGCAGCATTTTGGTCTTTTTCTAATGTGGTTTTTTTTATGCTTACTTTGTCGTAACCTTTCTTTGTCGTGATGTTACCATTCAATGTAGAGCATTGAGAATGCACCTGCTTTAGAAGAATTGCTTCCACCAAAGGGTGCTCCGAACTTCAGATACAGTGTTGACGATGATAGGGAAAGGACAGTAGAGCATGAGCTTTCTATGGAGCTCAACAATAAGGTGAAGGGACGCCAAACTGTCCGAGAAATAATCTCATGGGTAGAGGAAAGCGTGATTCCTAATCATGGTTGGGAAGTTGCTCTTAAAGTTGTTTCTCAAACACTTCTCGACATTGGTTCAAAGAGTTTCACTCATTTGATCACTGTCTTGGAGCGATACGGACAAGTTATTGCGCAATTATGCCCTGATCATGATAAACAGGTCTTGTTAATAGCAGAAGTGAATTCCTATTGGAAGAACAATGCTCAAATGACAGCTGTAGCAATTGACAGAATGATGGGTTATCGACTTCTATCTAATTTGGCTATTGTAGCATGGGTGTTTTCTCCAGGAAATGTTGCGCAATTTAATACTTCTGATCGTCCATGGGAGGTACATCATGAGCTCTCTCTTATGCATGGTTCTTAGTGTTGCAATAGTTCTATAAGTTGTTATCACACAATGCATGGTGTTGGTCATTGAAGCCAATTATTGTCAAATAAATACTTGTGATAATACCAAATAAGAACAACTGCAAAATTTTTGAGGAACCATTTTTAGTTTACTTGGGAAGTTCATTCCTCAAAACTATTTTTAGTTTACTCGGGAAGTTCATTCCTCAAAACAGTGGGGCATTAGACGAGAACCTCTTGTGAAATGGTTAATTGTATATATCTCGTAAGTTTGAAGTTCTATGGTAGGGCTATGATATAACACCTTCATGCAGTTGACAATTAGTCATCATTTGGTATGATAAAAAGTATAAAAAGTGAATGAAAAATGTTATATATAACCAATAAAAACTATTAGAAGCTAAGATAATTATATTTTCTGGAGTTTGTCTAATGTTTGATGATGCTAATTGTTCACCTTTATAAAGAAAAATGTTATGTCCTAGCGGAGAGGAAAATCAGCTTAGGCTGGATCTGTTTTAACTTCTCACACAGCTTTCATGGTCTGCTATCAACTTTAGTTCGTAAGCCCATTAATAGTTTGATTCTAACCCATTTCTTGCGGTTATACAAATTCTTTAAATTTCCTTGTTAGTTTCTGTATGTATATGACTATAGGCTTAAAACTACATGATGAGAACAAGTTGTGGGATTCTGCATAACAGGGTCGCCTGTTCCTGGGTTTTCTCTTCCATGCCAATAATACTATGGATTATGTGATTATAGATTTTTGGAAACTAGACCTTAATGTTTCTATTTACTTCTTTCTCTTGCTGCAGGTGCTTAGAAATGCTGTAAGCAAGAGTTATTACCGTATATGTGATCTAAGGAAAGAAGTATCATCTCTTAAGACAAGTGTTGTAGCAGCTGAAGAAGCTGCAGCCAAAGCAAAAGCAGATTTGGATGCTGCCGAGTCAAAGCTCACATTGGTGGATGGTGCGCCTGTTCTTGGTGAGAATCCTGTGAGAATGAAGCGCTTGAAGTCACATGCTGAAAAGACAAAAGAAGAGGAGGTATCAGTTCGTGAATCCTTGGAAGCCAAGGAAGCTCTTCTTGCTCGAGCCCACGAGGAAAATGAGGTAATCATGAAAGATGAGCCGCAGCATCCTTCTGCTCTACACACTTTAATTGTTGGAAATATAACTACTTTTTGTGTCATATCATCCAATATTCACTTTAGATACTAAAGGATAAGTACGAGCCTTCTGTATGCAGTGAAAAGAGATGTGGAGGTAAAGGTGGATGTCACTCTGTTGGCTTGCTTGAACCTCAGGCTCTTCTTGACTGTTATATTTGCATATCTAGATTACGTCATAAAGAAATGAAAGAAGTCTTGCTAATCTGATCCATCTTGTATTCTTTATCTTTGAGAATCTCTGTCCCTACAAGTTATCATCTATAGTAAATTGTTTAACCTTTGATTCATGTGTATCATATTCTTTTTTTTCCAATTCACTAACAGAGAGCATGTAATTGAAATGAAACTTTAATTTTCTTTAAATTGACAATTCATGCTTGCAGCTGTTTGATGAAATACTTGTGCTGTCATTTTCTTGTCCTTACAAATGTTGTGATTTCCAGACATTGTTCCTTTCTTTATACAAGAGCTTCTCAAAAGTTTTGGTGGAACGCCTGCCTGATGCATCTGAGGCTCAAACATTGCGTGGATTGAATTCAATTCAAACTGATGAAATGTCAGTTGATCTTGAAGAATCATCAGCAATGGAGGTGGATAACGAGAATGAAAGAACCAAGAAAAGGTTTTTTGGCATCCTGACTCGTGCCCTCCTTTTCTTTTTCTTTTTCCTCTGAATAATTTATTTAAAAAGTGAAAAGAACTGCCCATTTTACATTTGTCTTGTCATAAAGTCAAATTTTATTTGACTCTATTCTTGCAAAAACTTTTGCAGTCAGTCAAACGGTGGGAAGGCAAGTACTGCTTATAATGTAGGTGAAAAGGAGCAGTGGTGTCTTTCGACTCTAGGCTATGTCAAAGCATTCTCAAGGCAGTATTCTTCTGAGGTGAATCTGGTTTCCCAACGAACTGTTACCTTACGACTTCATTTTGTAGTTCTCCAGCAGCCACTGGAGTTTAATGTGTATTTGTGTCCAATGTGTATGCTCATGATCGTTGCATTAATTTGCTATCGTCAGCTTATAAAATTAATTAGGTGATGTGATACTTGGAAATTTTTGTAAGCAAATTTCATGAATTTTAAAGTTTTTGTAACCTCATTTCATGAATTTTATTATGAATCTCGGTGGTAATTTTTTTTCCTGTTATCATGTGGCAGATATGGTCTTACATCGAGAAGTTAGATGCAGAGGTGTTCACTCAAAGTAAGCATCCTCTTTTTTTGAAAGCGGTTTATTCAGGTTTATGTCGCCCTGTAAATGAGGTTTCATCTGGCTGAAGCTTTAAATTTGGCTATTTATACCAAAAATCTGTTGATGTTTATTATACTAAACTAGAGAAATGTTAGAGCAAGAAAATTATATGTGGCCTCAATTATTTAGTTGAATGAGCTCTGAAGCTCTATTTTTGTAGTTTACTGTGCTATGTAAAAGTTCTTCATGAGGTAATATCTAGGACGGTGGGCGTCACAGGTGGAAGCTGATCGTTAATGCTGAAGAAGGGGTAATTACGAAAGAAGTGTATTTGATTTGTCTTTTGATAAGATCGGCGAAGTTTGAGTTTGAGTTTGATGAAGTTTGTGGTTTAATAATTAATTAAACCGGTCTTTCTCGAACATTATCATAGGAATCATATATGATTTGAATAAGTTCTATAGAAACATAATCAACTAGTTTATAAAATTGAAGGTAAAGTATATTTTAATTCTGGATATTGTCTTTTTGCAATATTAATTAGTATTATACAATGTTAATTAAATATAAAAGTTTCAATTATTTATCAAATTCTTTTTGAAGTTGACATAAATCCTTAAAATAAATTTATATTTGTGCACAAATTTTAATAAATGAAATATGTAATAAATTAAAATTATAGGTTTTAATGTTTTAGAATTGTTCTTGGTAAGAATGGATTGGTAGTCAATTGGTTTTTATCTATCTTTGTTTTTGTTTTTATTATTTGTTTATTTTAAATATGATAAAAGACAGGTTCTTTTATAATTTAAGAAACTAAAAAAACTCTAATATCTAAAATTTTCCAAAAAGTATATATTTTAAATTTTAAAAAAATTTCTTAGACTTCAGCTAAAAAAATAATGATGAAACACTCATGGTATGTAACATTATATCTATTAATGAAATGTTAATTAACATTTGATTCATGGTATAAACATTATATATAGATTAATTAAATCTACAAGAATCAGCCATGAAACTGCCTCTATCTTGTTAAGAATCGAAGGAGAATCAAGAAAAGCCTATTCTGTTCGCGATACCCCTTTGTTGTCACAACATATTGCCTTATATGGTAAATTTGTCATGGCCGTGACAAACATCTCATGCCATGACAAAGATTTTCTTCATTAGTTTTGGTACTTTCTAGTCTCATCTTCATTTTAATCCTTTTCTTTCTACTCTACGAAGATAATAGAGTATGAAACTACATTGAGTGTTTTAAGCATTTTAAAGCATTAATTACTAAGTATTATAGATTAAATGTATCAACAATTAAACATATATCAAGTTCTCTTACACTTAACTTTTGATCATCCTCGGGCAAGTCGTCAAAATCAGTCACATATTAAAACATTTACTTATTTTCTACATTTCCCAGGAATAGATAATCACAAGTAAAGATAAATAACTTTCAAAAATTGTCTTAAGAACTCAACATTCAACGCTTTTACTCATGATCAATCAACATTTATCACTTTTAAAAACTGAGCAATCTAGAGGTAGACTTAGAAAAAATGTGTTTAAACAAGATAGATCCATGGGTACACTTAACTACCATTTATGATCATGACATTTCACAACTTTGCATACTATTTTATTTCTCTACCACTAAGTCACATGCATAATCATAAATCAAAGACTTTTCTAAGGTTGTTATGTGGGCAAAGGTAAGATGAGATGTATTTTGGATAATGTAACATAAAAATAATCAAACTAGTGAAGCAAAAATAACATCAATGAAACATCAAGCGCATAAGCTAATATTCATTCAAAACTAAGTACCATTAGTTATGACGAATGCAACAATTATATTTGTTAGCTCAAATTCAAGTTCTCACACCATAAACCACATGAAGCATAATCTTAGCTCAAATTCAAGTTCTCACACCATAAACCACATGAAGCATAATCTATTAGAAGGAACCACTCGTAAAATCGTTGATAACAATACATTAAACTATAAGGAGTGATCCTTCAAAAACGACATCTATCTCATATGCAACATGTTGGGCCCCGAAAATTTTTTATTTATTTATGGATTTATTTATTTATTCGCCTACTTTAACTACATTTTATTTTGCTTTAATTG
>JANVCQ010000006.1:8159920-8170439 GCA_025531925.1 Erythroxylum plowmanianum | reverse complement strand
ATTCTTTTTTACAAAATCACAAGAATGCAATTGGAATGTGGAACTTTAAATTCCTATATTTGCAAAAACTGGACATGATGTAGGGTAAAGATAGAGCGACAGGACTCAAAGCTGAGGATATAGCTGAAGCAAATGCCAAGGCTAACGGCCTAAAGAATATGGCAGTGTGTTCTTCATTGAACAATGAAGATGAACTTGTTGTGATATTTGAAACACAAGGATCCTTGACTATTCCTTCAAACAACCATAGAGTAAAAAGGTAAAAAAAAAACCTGTCACCAAGAAAGGAAATTTCTTATAAGAAAAAAAAAACCAACAATACTTCATAATAGTATTGAGTCAAGGTTAGACAGCTTCACCATTAAGTTTGAGTCTATTTGCGAGCAAATGCCCTCACAATATGCAGTTATTATAAATGCTTTGATTGCGGATTCTAAATCTGATTTCCTAACTAATAAGAAGATGCAAGAGCTCATCAATGAGCTTCTTAATATTGGCATATCTCAAATGGATATTGGTAAGGCTGTTGTGTTATTATGTAATGATCCTGGTAAAGTTCAGCTTTTGTTCGCTTTGCCAAGCCATTTAAAAAGGTCTTTTGTACTTGTATTCCTCTATCCATCTTCTAGTCTATGAATCATTAGAGGAAGCATATTAACTTTTTTGTAAGTATTATAAACTTATGATGCAATTTATGTTGCCTAACCAGGTTATTTTGTATTAGTTGGAAATTTTGTAGTTGTGATGCAAACAAAGTTTGCAGTGTTAACCTCATTATTTTGCATCAATTGAAGGCTTTTGGTTAAGGTATTGTGTATAACTGTGATATTTTACATCATTTGCATTATCAGAGGAATGGAATGGTAGATATTATAGTTATGTCGATGAATTATACAATATTTTGGATAATTAAACTATATTTTGAGGATATTATATAACTAATGATATGTTGATGCAAGAAAATATTATAGCATTTTTTCTTCAAGAACTATTGAAAAGGAAATATCAAAATATACTTGATTTTAAACATTCTGTCATTATAAATAGGGTGTATAAATTAAATATAATGAATTAAAATATATTTAAATTTTGATATAAAACAAATTTTTATTTCTTAACATTTTTAACAAATCAACCACTATCAATGGAAATGATATCTTAACCAACCATCATAATTATAATGCTATATTCATTTTTATTCTTTATTATATTCATTTTTATTCTCATGTTTACTACCTTCTATGAACCAAGCCCCCTGATATTTTTAATTTTCAATAAGAAATACCAAATTTGCTATAGGAAATGATGGCATCAAGGATTAAAAAAAAAAGATATAGTAGTATTCTATATGAGGGGTAAATGCCAAATTTCTTATTGGAAAAGAGTGGAGAGATGAAAAAGTTTACAAACTTATATAAAAAGACTAGTAATCAATTCCCAATTATTTTCAATTATTAATTCTCTAAAACTCAAAATAAAATTTTTTTATTGAGTGTAGACACAATATTTCTTTATGTGAATGTAATGCAGGTTGGGTACAGAAGCGTTGGTCAGGCCTGCTTTGCTCCAAGTTAGTCCATGCAACAGGAAAGGAAGTATTAGGTGTCGGTCCATTCAGTTTATGGTTTTTACAACATCTTCAGACTTAATTCTTGACTTGCAACTGCTATCCAGATGCTTAGGTCTTCCCAAGAAGTAGAACAAACTTATAAAGTCTGAAAATGGCTGAGAAGATTGTGGCTTGTTTACTTTCCTTGAAGCCTTGCATAAGTTTTTGTTTAATGGTTTCTGCAGAGGGTCAATGCAAAACCAATCACAATATAGTAATCAGTAAAATTAATATCCCAGAACATCTCAATTTCTTTTTGGATCACCTTAGCCCAACATGGCTTTTTTTTCTTGAAAAGTAGTCCAACGTGGTTTCGTTTGGCGCTTATTGAGATTGTTGATACAAAACTTTGCAGGTGATATAAAAAAAGGTAAGCAAAAAGTGTTAATTCTTTAACTCTTCAGTAATTTAATACAATTATATTATATTATAATCAAAATTACAATTTATGTTGATTAAATATCAATTAGGTCTAAATAAGTTTCAGTATTTAATATTGATTCTTATTTATTAAATATTTTATATTTACAACTATATCCAATTTTGATTAAATTTTATTTCTCTCTCTTTAATCATTCCTTGTATGTGACTTATTAGTTTTTTTAAATATGTTAATAATAGAAATAAATTATAATCCTAAATTGTATTTAGTATTAGATAAATTAATCTTTTTTATTTTATTTCTAATTTTCTAATTGAATCATTTATATTTGTAAGTCAAAATTAATGTCTAACAATCCATCATGATCATTCAATTATTAGGAATGTTAAAGTAAATTTATTTTAATTTTTATATAATTTAATCATTTTATCACTCAATATTTCAATTAAACAAAAAGTATTAAATTTATATTTACTTTATAAGAGTGTAATTCTATTAGTTTTTGACATTAGTAATTAATTATTTTAATGGTGAAAAACTTTTTTAAAATTATCTTTCCACCTCAGTTAAGGATTTCCTAAATATTAATCGAAAATAGAGAAACATTCTCTCTAATTGCTTTAGGGTAATGAATCTTATATTGATTAATAAATTAATTCCACATAACTTATGTTACAACTAATGACTAGTAATTGAGCTACTATTGAATATGATAAGAAAATTAGTATCAAAACATAACATTTTTATGAGATATAAGTCAAATAATCACTTATGTAATTACAACAATAATAATAATTTATATAAACATATAAATAATATTTCAAATGAATTTATCATATTAAGTCAATTGAATGAACTCGTTCTCTAACAAATACTCATATTTATCTAAATATATTTATAAAATTGATTACTTGTTTTATTAAAAAGTATAATATATAATAGTCTTTTTACTTTATTATTATTTTTAACAAGTTAATAACAGAAGATAATTTTAAAAACATAAATATATATATTTCATATAGTTTTAATCATAAAATTTATTTATTTTATTACTTAAAATATATATAATGAAATATCTTTAATTAATTATATTAGGAGAAAAACCAACAATTAAAGATGTCAATAGGTCGGGCAGGGCCCGGGTTACTCTTGGTTTGTGACCCGGCCAGCCATATATTTTTTTTAAAGAAAAACTCAAAAGCGGTGTCATTTTTTATAATGGGCTGACCTATAACCACCCCAACCTTGGCCCGGTCGAGCCAACCACGATTGGCCCTACCTCGACCCTTGACCCTTGACCCGATCAGGTCTATCATGATCGGCTCGTGACCCGTTCGTGACCCTATCATGATTTGCCATCCCTATTGTTAGACCCTTAAACTTTGGAGCACTTCTCAGCGACTTTTCACGTTGCGCCTTGGATGGAAGATTAGTAGGATTACACACATGAAGGAGGCAAGCGAAAATACTAAAGCAATCATAGGTGAATGGGATCAGAATTGGTGCCATTTTTGGTAGAATCTTAGACCTTGAGGAGATTGACTCGATCAGGCTAAGGACTTGATGGACTAAGGATTTGGTTCATGCTCGGATGAATGGACCATGACTAGTGAACTTATTGTGGGAAGCATTGGATCAAGCCAGTGTGTTATGTGGGCTTCGACAAGACTACACTGTATCATCAGCAGATAGAGATCGTGGGGAAATTTTGGATGATGTGGCGACAACTAGGAGTTAGAGTTACAATAGGACTCAACATCTGAAGATAGCGGAGGTCTTCAAAGATAAGGATGTTAGTTTCTTGTTTAAATGTAAACTCTATCTTTTTATTATCTTGTAGATTCTATCTTATTAGTTAGAGTCCTACTTGGATAGAGGTGTCATCCAATTGGTCCCTGTGATGTAATATGGTAGAGATAGACGTGATCTTAGCAGGATCTTAGGCAGTTCAGTTTAAGTAGAATTCTAAATGTAACTTAGCTTCCAAGTCAGAGTGCCTATATATAAGCTCATTCAAGCTTTACTCTCCTCATTCAATCAGAGAGAACATTCTTTGTGTTCTTTTAAGGGAAAGCAATATAAAGGTTGGTTTTACCATATCTCTCTTGCTTTTTGGTTGCCTTTATTGTCTTATTGCCTTCGTAGCATTGTTTCTTCAAGGGTGAGAGGTAAACACCTCAAGGGTTGTTGAAAGTTGAAGTTTTGCTTAAGCAAACCTAAGTGAGACTGTCGTGTAAGGGGTGTTGACGATCAACTTAGGTGAAAGTTCGATCCCAAGGTGACCTTTGTAACAACTGGTATCAGAACCTAATTTCATTATGGCAGTAGGCAATTTAACAAAACAAGTGACTAGGGTGGAGGTACTCATTGGACCAATTCCTGCGGGAGAGAAGGAGGTCCCATCCTATCAATCACCATTCAAGGCGATGTAGGATCAAATTCGGCAATTGCAACAACAAATGGCAGATTTGTTAAAGGCACACGAGGAGGCCCAGTTCGAGATCGCAATGCTAAGGTGTGTCATTACAACAGATGCTAGTCGTGCAGAAAGCTTATCATCAAAACCTTCAGCGATGAAGGTACGTAAATCTAAGGTGTTTGAAAGCGTACGAAATGCCAAGGTGCTTGAGAATTTCTTATGGGATATAGAGCAGTACTTTGCAGCTACTAGGGTGTCCGATACTAAGAAGGTCAATATGATAGCCATGTATTTAGATGGGGATATCAAGCTCTAGTGAGGGATGAGGACCTCTACATATATCAGTGCAGGTAGAACTCCCATGAATACGTGGGAGCTCATAAAGAAGGAGTTGAAGCATCAATTTCTTCCATTGAATATTTCATGGCTTGCGAGGGAGGCCTTAAAGAAACTGAAACAAGAAGGTTCAATAAGAGACTCTGTTAAGTCTTTTAGTTTTCTATTACTTGATATTGAAAACATGTCAGACGAGTGCAAACTCTTCAACTTTTTGTCCAGGTTGCAACCGTGGGTGCAAATAGAGTTACGGAGGCAAAATGTGAAGGACGTGGTTGGTGCAATCATGACTACTGATGTCTTGGTAGACTTTCGTGCAATAAAGAAAACTAAGGCAAGCTCCTATAATTTTGGGAAAAGGCAAAGGCCATGCTCAATAGAAGAATACTGAGGGGAAGAAGAAAAAGGATTCCAAAAAGGGAGATTTCAAGGGGAAAAAGTAAGCAAAATGCTGGCTCCGAGAGTGGGAAGACGTCTTCCAAAAAGGGCAAGATTGCTTAGTATCTGTGCAGTGGATCACATTATGCAAAAGTATGTCCGAGGAAAGAGAAGCTAAACACCCTAATTGTAACATCCCGTTACCCACCTTAAGGATAAAATTGTAAATATGAGAGATTACGGAGGAATTAGGAAACACATTTCATGCTCATGCATTTCATGATATGCACATATATGTGAATAGTAAATTTTGCACAGATCAAAATGACTGCACGTGTATTTATTGACATTCCGGGTATAATTGTTTGTAAATGTGATTTTATTGGAAATTGTGGTTTGATTATATTGAAAATTTGATTTGGAGATTAGAATTCTTGATTTAGAATTTTTGAAGTTTTTGGGGAAATTTTCTGAAAAGAATTGGGATAATTTTTGGACTAGGAAAAATATCAAGCGACAGAACAATTGATAATGGTAGTAGAATTTACTGCCCAATGACAAAATAAATTTTGATAAGTGACTTTAGGATTTATTCATGAGTGCCATTGAAAATTGAGAGACAATTAGAATAAAAATTGGATTAAAGTTATAAGAATTGGACATGTGACAAGTGACATGTATCACTTGCGAAACAATGCCTTAAGTCCTCTAATCCTTAAATTTTAAAGACCCCCTTGTTATCTCTCACGATGCTTTTAAGTTAAAAGGCCATTAAGTGTTTTGGTTGTTTTCTTCTTCTCCTTCGTGGCTTCTCTTCTTCTTCTCCATTTTCATTTCTTCACTCACTCTCACCTCCATCAGTGTTGAACCTAGCACTCCATCTATCAATTTCTACTTTCATCTTGTTGTCTCTTCCATTTGACACTAAAAACTTACCTCTACCACCTTTGGAAGATGATGATCGTGGGTTGTTGGTAGAGCTAGGGTTAGTGTTGTTTTGAAGAGTTAGAAGCTAAATCAAGTAAGTAACTTGTTAAATATTATGGGTTTGGTTAATTGAAGCAATTGTGATGATTGTTAGAGGTTAAATGGCATATGATGGTGTTTTTATGTATGATGAACATGTTTGATGTTCTGTTTTTAGGCTAATGATCAAATAATGGATTAAAAATTGATTTGTGAATGTTATTGAGTTGAAATAGAGTTAAGAATGAGGAGTAAATGAAGTAGAAAAGGTGGTATTAGTATAAGTTGTGAATGGGAAAAATATGAAATGAAGTTGTTGAAAAACTGGGCTTGCGTCTGTGTATTTTCGTCGCGGCAAACTTTTGGAAGTTCGCCGCGGCGAACTTGAAGGATATTAGTGAGGATTTCTTTAGGGTGCAGTTTGCCGCGGCAAACTTGTAAAATTTTCGAGATAATTCCTCTCTGGAGGAGTTCACCACAGAGAACTTGCAAAATTTTCATAAGAATTCCTCTCTGAAGGAGTTCGTCGTGGCGAACTTCCAAAAGTTCGTCACGGCAAACTTTTTCTGCACTGAACATAGTTCAGTATTTTGGGCATATCTTTTTTTATAGTTATTCAAATTGACTGATTTTTATTTTGACATAAACTAGAGACATAGGGATATATATCATCTGAAGAAATAAAATTTTAAATCGGTCTTTAAGAATTTCAAATTATGGATGGAAGTTGAATGCAGGGCACTATCTCAGTATAAGAACATTTCAAAGATGTTTGTGGTATAACTTTCACAGTACTGAGCCAAATTGAGTGATTTTGGTGTCAATAGAAACATAAGACATACAGGAACACATTTCTAGAAGAGAGTATAACCAAATTTTATCATTTTCACTTTTTGATTGAAAGTAAATAGTAGACCGAAAGTGTGTCATGGAAAAATTTGAAGTGATTCAATGAGAAATGAAATATGATTTTAATGGGTTTAGTGAGGCGTAAACCTAAGTATAAATTTACTTAGATGAGTTTTGATATGGGAATAATTTTTTAATGAAATTAAACGGAAGATACCCGGGATTGTCATGAACATGCATTGTACATATTCCATATACACAATTGTGCATAAATGAATACTTATAATTGTGTAATTATTAATTTGTGTGCATTATGTGTATTACATAATTTTGATGTGCAGGATGAACGTCTGCATTCAAATGTTTCCAGATCTTGAAGCTAGTGCTAATCTGGAGTGTACTGTGAGTAGACCGAGATGGTCTCATTTTATTGTTTGTTTTGTTTAAATTTTGTATTAATTGACTATTGGATGATGTTATGAATGTGATTGAGTGTGTTGGTTTCTAGACAGAAGATCCGATGAATGTGATGTATGAATGAAATATTGAAGTGCTCCTTGTATGTGAATTGGATGAAATATATGATACATGACTTGGTTGTTAAATGCCAAACTTAGTTCCGAAGGAAAGTGGGATCATGCATATAAATGAAAAAGTGATACTCAACTTTAATGTTGAATGCTGGACTAAGGTCCGATGATATGTGAATGTGAGTGAATGGAAATATGCAAATATAATTGATGCATTCCATATCATGAATGCATGAAACTTAATGGTTGTTGTGACCAGAGTAGCCACCGATCAGAGCTTAAAGCTCAACGAGTGAAAATGAGCATTGAGCTCAAAGGTGATTCAGAGCCTCAAGCTCAACGTTTAATAAGCCCTATATAGGACAGTTATCAATGAGCCCTTTAAGGGACAGTTTAGGCACTCGATCACAACAAAATAACAAATAGAAAGTGGGTCTCATGTGCACTGCATATGCATAATTGAGTGATTAAATTGTATTGAATGTGAAGTGTGAAATGATGTGATGTGAATGTGAATTATGTGTTATGTGATTGGGTGAGCCATCGATGATGATCACTCATTGAGTTTGCAAAAATCACCCAAATTTTGCAAATATTTTTCAGGATCCGAAGAATATCCCGTTAGATAAACGGGAGTATACCTACAGCATACAAGTAAGGGACAAAGGTCGGAATCAGTTGGCGTCTGCATTGTATTTCTTTATTTTCGTACTGAATTGCATATTCCGCAAATTTTTGTATCTTATGTATTTGAATAGTATGGAATGTACTAACCGTTGAAATTGGAAGTGTTTTGTATTAAATAATTCTGTTATGTAACAACTTTCCAAACTTTTGGAAATGCTAGTAAATGATATTGAAGTGTAATGCCATCATGTTATAAGTGTTTTACCTTTGTAATGGGCCCAAGTGGAAGGTGAAATTTTATTGATTGTAAGGTATGGATTGAAAATGTTTATGAATGAAAGTGAGTCATATGTGAATAATGATTTCCGCAAAAGTGTGCATTGTTTTAAAAAAAACTTATATCGAGTTTTGACTGATTGAGTGTTCTAGTACGCCACCCTCGCGGGACACGAGCTTAGATATCACCCATTGATGTCAGGTTCGGGTCTTGCAGGAGTGGGGTGTTACACTAATAGCTGATGAAGAGGGAGAATCTTCGATGATGCGACATTAAATCCGATTGTGTTGTTGAATGATGAACCTAATCCCTATAATGATCTAATACATGTGAGAATACAGGTTAATGGGATAGAGGTGACTGCGATGGTAGATATAAGTGCGTCACATTCTTTCGTAGTGGAAAGGATTGTGCACAAGTTGGGGCTTAAAGTGTCCAATACCTCGACAAAGTTAAGAATCTCTATGAGTAAGGCATAAGCAGTGATGGGAGTTGTTTACATTGTCCCAGTAAACATAAGGAGTTGGCGTGCCAAAATAAACTACATGGTTGTATCACTTGAGGATTTCGAAATGATATTGGGGATCGACTTCCTTAAGGAAACAAAGACTGTGTTGTACCTATGTTTGGGAGGTATGATGGTTATACATGATGAAAATTTCTTCTTTATTAATTGTTGTAGATTTGTTAATGGGACGAAGGAGACTACAATACCGGTAGCACAAGTGTCGACTATAATCATTGAAAAGGAGTCAAACCATACTCAAGAAAGCCCAAAACAGAAGGCAGGTAAGGGACATATCATTACCAAGATCGCGGAGGATCAAGTTGACAAGGAAAGCTCAGCGGATGTAGCTCTTCTCAACATGTCTTTGATGGGCGCGGTGAGCCTTAAGAAGGCGAGTCTAAGTGGAAACAAAAACAACCTCGATAAATTGAGAAAATGATACATAGGTGAAGTGTCAATCGATATAAAGGCTTGCTACTGTCTTCAAAAGTTGACTAAGGAGTCTTCGAAGAAACTACTCCTAGAGGAGTGCTAATAAACTAATTTGACGAGGGCGTCGAATTCATCTAGTGGGGGTTGTTTGTTAAACTCTTAAACTTTGGAGCACTTCTCAACAACTTTTATAATGCACCTTAGCTAGAAGGTTAGTTGGATTGCACGCATAAGAGAGGCATGCAAAAATACTAAGGCAAACATGGGTGAGTGGGATCAAAATTGATGTGAATTTTGGTAGAGTCTCGGACTTTGTGGAGATTGACTCGACCCAGGCTAAGGACTTGGCCCATGCTCGGATAAATGGACCACGATCAACAAACTTATTATAGGAAGCTTTGGATCAGGCCAATGTGTTATATGGGCTTCGGCAGGATCACACTGTATCATTAGTAGATAGAGACCGTTGGGAGATCTTGGATGATGTGATAACAACTAGGAGTTAGAGTTGCAGTATGACTCAACATCTGAAGATAGTAGAGATTTTTTAAGATAAGGATGTTAGTTTCCTGTTTAAATATAAACTCTATCTTTCTGTTATCATGTAGATTCTATCTTATCAATTAGAGTCTTACTTGGATGGGGGTGTAATCCAATTGGTCCATATGATGTAATATGATAGAGATAGGCAGTTCAGTTTAAGTAAGATTCTGAATGTAACTTGACTTCCAAGTCAAAGTGTCTATATATAGCTCATTCGAGCTTTGCTCTCCTCATTCAGTTAGAGAGAATATTTCTTGTACTCTTTTAAGGAAAAATAATATAAAGGTTGATTTTACTGTATTTTTTTGTTTTTTGGTTGCTTTTATTTTTTATTGTCTTTGTAAGCATTGTTTCTTCAAAGGTACAAGATAAACATCTCGAAGGTTATTGAAAACTAAAGGCTTACTTAAACGGACCTAAATAAGATTGCAATGCAAAGAGTATTGGCAATTAATTTTGATAAAAGTTCGACTCCCAAGATATCGTTTATAAAACCTACAACCATAGGCTCATTATATTAAGTTGTACCTCGTTGTGTGAGGGTAAAGACATTTATGCAGGAATCATCCATTGCGTAATCTACGTTGATTTATGCCCTACAGCCAATCGCTCTGGTTGTAGTTTAGTGACAAATTATTTAAAAGACATTCTTTATCTTGTACA
>JANVCQ010000006.1:8137889-8159663 GCA_025531925.1 Erythroxylum plowmanianum | reverse complement strand
GAAAAGGTACAAACCTCGTGTTTCTAAAAGTTCCTAGAGACTCACTCTTCCACCTCCATTACTTAAAACTGGCCACGTGGCGGACACACGCTATCTTAGCTCTCGATTCTATTTTGATACTCCACATATTTACATCAAAAGCCTCCCAGTGACTCTTAACGCCTCTTGCATTTCTGGCTTGCTACAACACATGAATACACACTCTGTCTTCGTCTAAAATTAAATAAAGAGACAAATGCTTCCACCACCTTCTTCCTCTGCTTGTGATCGCGTTCCTGTCTTTGCTTTTCCTTTCCCAAATGGCTCTTCTGCTATCCTCCTTTGCATGGGGTACTCTCTACCTTATCCCTTTATCTTTTTTTCTAGTTGTATATGTTTTGTTGTTTCTTAATAGATGATTGAGGGTATTTGACTTGGATAATGTATGTTTTGACCTTGGTTAGTGTCTTCTTAGATTGAACATTTGTAGACAAGCATATTTCCACAGTGGTAATTTTGTTTTCCTATAACTAATTCCATGCGCATGCCAGTTTTTTCATGTCTTGATAACTTTATGTCCTTTATAATAGAGAAAGAGCAGCTCCAAACATGTCAAAATGAACGTTCATGCTGCTGGCACTCGAGAACGTGTACCTGACAAGGTACTTATACTGGTTTCGACCATGAAGCAAAGTACGTCTCTTCTTTTTTTTTTTTTTGTCTTTTTCAGAAATTCATAATCTCTCTTCTTTTAGGAAGATGCCCCTGAGATGCCGAACATTGCCCTGTCATCGAGGACTGCAGGTCAGGCATTTCCTCTTGGTGTGTCGGAAGTGGAAAGTGGGATCAATTTTGCCATCTTTTCACAGCATGCCACTTCTGTCACTCTTTGCTTGTCACTCCCTCAATGGTAATAATTATCACTTACCTTTAATTTGTGCCTTAATCAAAGGTTTCCACTGCTTGAGCGCATCCAAATTTTGTGGAGTTGAAAGAGGATGAACAATGTTAGACCTTCTATATACTAATGATGAGTAGACCACAAGTTGATCTCCTTATTTGAATTTTTATGACATCCCAAAGCTTACATTTTCTTTTACGCCTGTAATTAATCAATTGCTTTCCGGTGGCTAGTTCTTCCTCTTCTGAGTTTTTGATATGCAAAGCTGTGCCTGAGCTGACCGAATTTGTTGATGAAATATTCTTAGGGAAAAGCCTGCGGGGCTGGATGATGGAATGATTGAGCTGCCTTTGGATCCAAATATCAATAGAACAGGAGACATCTGGCACATATGCATCAAGTTACGCATTCGGTAGTTATACTATGAAGTGGATACAATCTGCTGTTTCCTCAGTGTTTTGGTCTTGACATCAATGCATATTTTGTTTTTCCTATTTGGGATTTCAATATGTATTTGTTTGTCGGATTTAGGATTTGTGCCATTGATAGCATAAAAATGTATCAACTCATTGGTTAAGCATATTAAGTTTCTACAATGGTATATGCACATTGCTGTTTCTGTATTCCCTTCTTGTCTTAAGATCCATCAGTTTGATTTTAAACTTTGGTTTATTACAAGTACCTTGGAGTGTGTGCCTATAATATAAGCAGCTAATAATATGTACTTCTATTATTCTTCCTATTTGATAGAACAAATATTGATGTGTTTTACCCTTTGATTGTAATTGTAGGACTTGCCCCGGAGTAATGTTCTTTACGGCTATCGAATAGATGGTCCATGCGAGTGGCACCAAGGACATCGATTTGACAAAAAGATTCTGCTTCTAGATCCTTATGCTAAGTTAGTTGAGGGCCGTCGATATTTTGGAGATGTTAGTCAAAAGTTTACTAAGTCCCTTGGGATTTATAATTTTGATAGCTTGCCTTTTGATTGGGGTGATAACTACAAGCTTCCTAATATACCTGAGGTACATGGAGTTTTTTTTTTTATGATTCTTACATAATGTATATATTCCATTTTCTCTTTGACATGTCTCCACAAATTCTTATCAGCCCCATTCAACCTCATCTCCCACAACTTCTTTCTCCTGGTCCATGTCAGTTGCTTATTACTCTTGCATTCATGTCTGTAAAATTCAGTCATCCATGCATTTATGAACATCAATAATTTATAGGCTGAACTTGTCTGGTATACTTTCAAACTACCCTTTTCAGATTTCATATTTTATTTTTATACACTTTTATGTCTTCGCAGAATAATCTTGTTATATATGAAATGAACGTATGTGCATTTACAGCTGATAAATCTAGTGGATTGGATCCTAGCATTTGGGGCAGTTACCTTGGTGTGATTGAGAAGGTAAACGTGTTACTAACTTTCGTTCAACTAAATAAATTTCCTCTAAGCAATTTTTTTGCCTGATCAATTGTACTTGTTTAAGAAGTTTACAGCAGTTACAGATGTCATGTTAGATACTTGTTCAAAATTATTCAACGATGGATGAAAATTAAAGTAATATATGCTCTGTGATTTTGATTTTCTGTGCGTAACCTTAGTTGTTGTCATTGTTCTAGTGATAATATATTTGTTCTTTCTTTAGTTATCTTCGTATTTGAATTTGCCTTATTGATGGGATGACCAGACATATCGTGGAAAGAAGACAGCATCATCTTGTACGGAGACAATGCTTTATTATTGATAGGTCTTTTGCTTTTTAATTGCCATTTGTTCCCCACTGCTCACTTTTTGGTTAAGCATATTGTAGCAATGATAAAATTTTGAAACCCTTATTAGTCCTAACCTTTTGTTAACTCGTGGGCATGTAGTTTTACTTGCATACCACCTGGTCTAGTTTTCCTGACCTTTATTTCCACATTTCAAGATTCCCCACCTCCTAGAGCTTGGAGTCAATGCAGTGGAGCTGCTGCCTGTTTTTGAATTTGACGAGCTTGAATTTCAAAGGCGCCCAAACCCCAGAGATCACATGGTATAGTAATACGCACACACACACACACACAAATACGTAATCTTTTCCTTAATGTAAAAGTTTATTTTCGAAACATTGAATTTTGCATGTCTTATGTTTCCTGCTATTTCCCAATTTTTATAATATGTCTGGTAATTAGCTGTGCTAGTGAATATTTAGAGAACTTCACTAAAGGAAAAGTTTCTTCTTTTAGTTATACAAAACAATTTGTTATAGAGTGGGGCAAAGCATGTTCCAATTTTATATAACCGCACACTAATGAAGAAAGTAACATCATAGAAAAGAATGAATATCGATCACTTAAGGTGCATAAACATTGGCAGTTTTCTTTTTCCAGCCTAAATGCATATGTTTAGTTTTGCTCATGTGCTTTGATTGTAGCCACTAAAATGAAGCAAAAGCAAAAGCATCAGTATCTTTTAGGTACTGTACCTCGATGATCATCTCCTCTATCCATAGAGAATCAAGAAAGTTCGATCATTTTGATTCAATGTCTTTTTGTCAAAAGGGTTGACATTAGAGATACAAATCAAGTTGCTACCTTAGGTGGAGAGAAATAAATACCTTGAACATGTTACTGGCAGCCTAGTGCATGCACTGTACGGCCATGTGGGAAACCAAACTTGAGATGCATCATATTGTTTGAAGAATTTTTTGGCAAACTTTAGTCTTCTTTTGATGCTTAACTATGAATGATAAGCTGTTATTTTTCTTTCTTACCTTCCTCTTGAAGATCAATACGTGGGGATACTCAACAATTAACTTCTTTGCTCCTATGAGTCGCTATGCTAGTAACGGAGGAGGGCCTCTGACTGCATCTCACGAATTCAAGGAAATGGTTAAAGCCTTACATAATGCTGGAATTGAGGTACTGAATATCTTAAATTTTCACTCCATTCCTATTTTTATAGCCCTTTATTGCAAGTTGTAGATATGATATGTCCAATTCCATCATGTATCCATACTTGTTATCTGCTTCTATGTGTTCAGTTTGGTACATGTTGCATGTTTATGTGTAAATTTAAGTTTATACTGTGCAAAACCTGATAAACTTATTAAGCCTTCTGCAAATCATTCTTCATTCTTCAGGTTATATTGGATGTTGTTTATAATCATACAAACGAGGCCGATGATAAAAATCCTTATACTACATCATTTCGTGGCATAGATAATAAGGTGCTTTGCTCACTTCTAATCTTTGCTGCTTCTGCATTATGGTTATAATGAGTTGTTAGTAGTCCACTTCATTGGAGATTTTCAAGTGGGATTGCTGGAACAACCTTAACCCTAAAAGTTAATGACATTGTAATTACTGATAGCTCTTGTTATGACCTTCAACTTAGGTCTTAGGCAATCTTTTCAGTAATTACAAGATAATCTCAGAGACTTTCCCTATAACGCTGTAAAGAATGAAGGAGTTCCAATTCCAAAAGTACGTTCAAGACTGAAAGGTCAAAAAGCACATAACTTTGGGGCTTTTGTTTCTCCCAGCTACATTTGCTACTATGATGTGCTATCTTCCTTGCTCCTCAATTATATATCTCAATTGCACCTACAGGTTTATTACATGGTTGACCTAAACAACAAGGGGCAGTTGATTGACCTCAGTGGATGTGGTAATTCTAAGTTTCCTGCTTTATTTTTCTCCTTTACATTGGAAATATTTTGAGTTTGTCCTTGTTCTACTGAGATTTGTGCTTTGTATGAAGTATTTCTGCTCTCCTCTTGCCTCAGGACTTGGTGCAAAACAGAAAAAAGAGATTATTTACCTTCCCTAGCTTTTTCCAAACTAGTCGTGGGCAATTAGATGGCCACCTTTTCCCCTTTTAAGTGATATGAGAGTTGTTGAAAAGTTTGAAGCAATTTGAATCCCGCAATGGAATTGATTCCCACTTTTGTTGACGTAGAATATTTTATATTTAAAATCATCAATAATCTTAGGAATATGGTAATTTCAAAGGTGGCTCATATATATAAATATAATGAAATCAATTGAATGAGTCATTTTTATCTTTTGACTTGTATCCTATTAATGGTATTAGAGTTCAAAAAAATCCTTATGGATGAAAATTGTGGATGCAATCAATTATAGCTTTCAACTTTATGATTATATTCCAGGCTTAGCACAACATCCTTATGCACCCATTTCACATGTTGGCGTAGCTGGTGTATTATAATGGCAAATTCTTCATCCACTTTCAACTTGTCAAAAACCAGTGTTCTACCTATTGCTTTTATAACCAACTGGAAGAGCTTTCAAGAATAGCTTCAATAGGTCATTCTTGTGATCAACATCTAGATATAGTACCATTTTATAGAGTAATTTGGTTACATAGAGAAGGAAGAAGCAATCTGTAGTTGCACGTGATAAGCATAATTCAGGGAAATCACCCAAGGAATTGATGAGCTAATTTGGTTGGAGAGGCTGATAGAGGATCTACAAATGTCGGGTTACCTATCCAACAATACTGTATAGTGATAGCAAGTATGATCCTACCGATTGTTAACAATCCAATATAGCATGATTGCATGAAATATATAAGGATTAATAGAAGTTCCATTGACGGAATGATAAAGCTCACTTCTTTGCTTATCAGATGTGTTTACAAGGCAGTGCCAAAACCATGGTAAATCATTGATTGGTAAGATGGAAATAATAGACATCTGCAAATTTTAAAAAAATTGACCAAAATTTTAGGGATATATTCTACTATCTTAAGAAGTATAAGATTTATATTTAAAATCACCGATAATCATAATTTAAGATGATACATTTAGAGAATACTCATATTTGTATGCGCATATCTATAGAAATAATGAAGTTAGTTGAAAGTGTTTTTTTTTATAGACTTTTATCCTATTTCACGAGCCTACTGTATGTAGGTCATGATAAGAAAATCCATCAGTGTTTTGTGCAAACTAGAATCTTACATTGATTAGTTGGCGCTTTTAATTTACAAGTTCTGGATCCATAATTTGTCCAAACAAAACATAAGAGTCTATTATTTCTGTCCAGAAGTTCAAGTCTTCTTTTTTCCATTATATTTACTAGATCAGTGTAGATGAAATAAACAGCAATATCTTCTTTTGTGCGACAACACAAAGATGATATGATACAGAAGTTTAGGGGGTGATAAGGATTTCTGATCATTGTCAATTTGTTAATTATTCTAAATTAGCTACAGTGGAATGCGTGTCAGACATGCATTGGTATGGTGTTATAGCCCATGATTATTGGAAGATTTCTAAATTTCTATACTTCGCAATTGCCAGGGAACACATTGAATTGCAATCATCCTGTCGTTATGGAGCTCATCCTAGACAGCTTAAGACATTGGTAAGGCCATTTTTTTCTACTGTGAGATTCCAGGTTATTATATATCATGTTACCTTAAAAACACTTTTGTTTTTATGCTTGTCAATTCAGTCAAGCAGCTTGGACAGAATGAACAATGGTATTCATATACCAGTTGTGTTACCACTAGCACATATTAGTTATCTCTGAGAAGTTTGGACTAAATTACTTTTCATGAAATCTTGTTCTTGTTAAATAATCCTGGATTGAGTTATTTTCTTTTGGTTTGATCATCATTTATCTATCCTTCTTTGTGAAATCAGGGTCACTGAGTATCATTTGGATGGATTTCGATTTGACCTTGCCAGTGTTCTTTGTCGAGGAACAGATGGTTCTCCCCTCAATTCTCCTCCAGTTATTAGAGTTAGTTTGCATACACCTAATATTTTGATATGAATGGTGGGTAGAGCAGCCAGTATATTGATCTGCATTTGTTTGATAAACCAGGCAATTGCAAAAGATTCTGTTCTGTCGAGATGTAAAATTATTGCAGAACCTTGGGATTGTGGGGGCCTTTATCTGGTTGGGAAATTCCTAAATTGGGACAGGTAACTACTTTTGTACATGGCTGTCCCTTTTAGCTTCTACTAGCTTGACAGATCCATCTGTTGGAATAACTAGGTGGATGAGCAAGATTGCAGCTCAATTAAGATTTAAAAAAATAAACACAAAATATATTATGAGTAAAGATGGGAGTTACAATGCAAACACTCACTAATATAATATTCATGAGTTTTTAATTTATAACCTATAAGATTGTACCCTTGTAAGCGCTACTCGTGAATGCTTGAATTTGTTTCTTGAATGAGAAGACAGCTGGGTATTTATAGGTGAATCAAACTAACTGTAGTCTTATAATTCAATTTGTTCTAATTATCACACATTGGGATATTTACTTTTGCACCTTACATTATTTATCTTCATCTAAATATTTTTGTCATAATATCTAGATGATTCTTCCATCACCATCTTAGAATTTATCTCCCACGGTTGCAATATTAAAATTCAATCATGTATGTGCAATATACCTCTGATTTTTGGAAGAAAATTGTTCCTATGGAGTAGTGTGTTTCTAACTCAAATACATTTTTTGCAGGTGGGCAGAATGGAATGGGAAATATCGTGATGACATGAGAAGATTTATAAAGGTAATGTGTGGAAAAGTTGGCTATTTAGATGGAGTTATATGTGCTCCACAATTTAAAGATAGCTTAACAAACGTGAAATCTAGGAGCAAACAATCTAACATTTTTCTTTTTTTATTTGAAATTGCTTGTCCTCAAAAACAGGTGACAGGTTTAATGATTACTGGTTGCTAATTCAAAACAATGAAGTTAACCAATTTCCTAAGACAGGAATGTTGTTAATACAATAAATATATTATTTAAGGCTTGAGTGCTGAAGATTCTCAGTTTTGTGACTTTTTCTCTAATATGCCATCACGACACCTGAATTAGTACCCTTTTTCTTCAAAGAGAAAAAGAATTTGATGTTTCCTTGACGTTTTATTTGCTGTTTGCTGCTTTATCATCTATGCCTGTTTATATCAGTGCTTTCTTTTTAAGATTGATAGAGGTTTCTTCGCAATTTTATTTATTTTGCTGGTGATTGCAATAGTGATATAATCTTAAGTAGAAGAGAACATTGTACTATTCTAACAGTCAAATCATAAAGTTTATTTACAAAATCAAATTTGTTCTTGCATCTTTTTCTGTTCGATTCACCATATTGGTTTGTCATTTACAGGGTGATTCTGGAATGAAAGGCTCTTTTGCTACTCGTGTTTCTGGGTCAGCTGATCTATACCAAGTAAGCAAGTCTGCCTTCCAATCTCTTGATAATCTCCTCCTGATTCATTAATATTGACTTGCAGTTTTTCTTTTTCTTCAGGTAAATAAGCGCAAGCCTTATCACAATGTTAATTTTGTTGTTGCACACGATGGGTTCACACTGTATGATCTAGTTTCATACAATTTTAAGGTGCTTACAAACTTCAAATAATGAAGTCTTTATTTAGTCAAAAATATATCTCCACTGGTTGACTGATTGTCGGTTTTGTAGCATAATGAGGCTAATGGGGAAGGTGGAAATGATGGAAGCAATGACAACTTAAGCTGGAATTGTGGTTTTGAAGGTAATATTTTATTTTTACTCTTTACTTTGACCATATTTCATGAGAATATTGTAGTTTCGTAAGTATGGTTACATGGGAACTAAAGAGAGGGAATAAAGTATATAAAATGTTTTGCTATTAATAACTTTGTTAGTTATAAATTGATTCTCTTTGTGGCAAAATTGCGTAAACCAATAGGATTCAGGCGTTGGTGAAGAACAAATCATTTTCATCTGCAAATGGGATGTTAAACGTGTGTCATTCAAATGGTACATCATTTTAAGCATCTGCATTGCTTCACAAAGAGAATTTTTAGCCAATAATCTCTATTTCTATCAGCTAAATTTTCTGCTTACACTGTCAACTCAACGGTTAGGCAAGATTTTGGGACTTGGGATGTCAAAACTGACTGATTGCTATTTATCTATTTTTCTGTGATTCTTACGGCCAATTTGGTCTTATGGTTTTTGTGATTGGTATCAACAGAATCTCTCTGGTAAAACTCTTCATCCTTTCCTTTCTTTTTTTCTAGGAGAAACTGATGATTGTAATATTAAAGCTCTACGATCTAGGCAAATGAAAAACTTCCATTTGGCATTAATGATATCTCAAGTAAATTACAAAATGTTCTTTGCATTCTCTTAACGTGAATGAAGGTTTTCGTTACTGCTGCACAACATTAATATGGTGCATTTATCGAGGTGAGTTATGGCAGATGGGATGAATTCAGATTCCTCCTGTGCAATTTTGTCAAGTTAATAACTTGCTCTACATATTTTCCTTTTAGTTATGCCTTTTTATTGGATTTTTCTTTTTCTTCTTCCTGTTAGAAAAATGGTCTACTGCCATTCCCTCTTCATCTCAACTCTGTCGATGTAATTTAGACTACATTGCATTTCAATTAGTATAGGAAAGGTTCCAGTGTTTGTATATAGTGCCCGTTGTCTTACTGCAATTGAGTAATTGTGGTATCAAGCAGGGAACACCAATGATGCTAATGGGAGATGAATATGGCCATACTCGCCATGGAAATAACAATAGCTACGGATATGACACACCTATCAATAATTTCCGATGGGAGATTGTAAGTGTTTTCTGTTCCATGTCTGTTTTTTGATACCTTGAGTCTAGATGGATAATGTGTGATTGTTGTAAGACAGTTGGATGCAAAAAGGAGTAGTCACGTCAGGTTTTTCTCCGAAGTGATAAAATTCCGGCAAACACACAGAGTGTTCAGACATGAAAATTTTCTCACTAGAGTAAGTCTTATTCAATAATCTGTGTCCAGGGTTGCGATCATATAACTAAGTTCTTATATTTGAAGTTTTGCAAAGGAGCTCCTGAAGTATTCTACTTCATACAGGATGATGTTACATGGCATGAGGATAACTGGGACAACAATGAAAGCAGATTCCTAAGAAATCATAGTCAACTTCTTTCTGAAATTGGTGGCAAATTTGTACCACTCTATTGGGACTTTAGTTACTTGATGAGAGGACCTTAATGTAGAAATTTTGATGCAGTCATCCATAGGATTCTGTTTCACCAGTCCTTCCAAATTATGATTCTTATTTTGAGAAGCATCTACTTTTCTTCTGTTGTATGCTTCGAATTTATGACTTAGAAAGGAAATTTCATGCCCTTCCACCTGTCTACCATTTCCCTAAAACATATTCCTACAATCATAGAAGTTAAGAACTTTTGAATAGCCTTCACTATATTACTGTTGCAGGCTTGAACTAATGGCCTGCATTTGGCACAGCCTTGGACCTAACGGTTGTACTTTTACAAAGGATTTCGGCTTCAGTGAGGACCTTAACAGTGTGCTTAACAGCTAAAGTTGTTTCTAATCAAGATGACTTTATCTACTAATCTGTATATATTCAATTTGGCCATTTATTTTCCTTCATGGGTTTTTACGTGTTTAATCGGTCTTCCTCATCACTGGTGACAATTATGTCATTTATGATATAATATGCCATTACTGGATATCAAGAATATATGAAAGTCCTCTTCAAGAGAAGATGAACACAATGGTTCCTCATCACATGAAATGGAATTGATGTTATCGTTGTGAACTGCTCTTAGTTTCCCTTGTTATATATTTAGTAGTGATATGCCAAGCTGGTAACGCATTTGATCCGATTTACCACATTGAGTCACTTGATATGTCTTTGCTGTACAGGCTTCATGATAATGATGGGGGAGATATCTTCTTAGCATTCAACGCACGTGACTATTTTGTTGAAGTTTCTATACCCTCACCACCACCCAACCGGCGATGGCTTCGTGTGGTTAGTTTCTTTTACACATCTGGCAGATGCTATAAAGTTGTCACAGCTGGTTTTTATTCTTTGATACCAAATCTGTGATCTTGTCCCTCTAGTATCAGCTTCCTGGCGATCTATATTGTTGTACTGTCTTCTGTGATTTATTATTCTAGTAAAACCACAAATTTACGTTAATCTTTTAGCCTTATTGTTGATACCAAAACTTAGAACACAGTATGATTTGTTACATGAAGAGTACTAGATTCCATACTTGTAAGATTCCTCTGAGTGCTTCTGCCAACTAATTCTCCGTTCGTTACAGGTGGACACCAATCTCGAATCTCCGGATGACATATTCCCAGAAGGCGTCCCAGGCATTGGCAATACTTATAACGTGGCTCCATTCTCGTCGATTCTTCTTGAAGCTAAACGCGTATGAGTCCCCACTATAGATTCAGATTAACAATAATTTGCACCCACATGGAGTGCTGGTCAACTAACGCAAATAAAACTCCATTGTCCAGCATGGTAATCGCTGTCGTGAGAGATAAAGCCAGCAAACAAGGCTAGGGAAATCAAAATAGGTACTAAGCCTCGTTACACTGACAACCTTTTTCATCATATCCGTGTGTGAATCAGAGGAATAGATGCTTAATAATCCAAAATTTCCAAAATGTTGGTACCGATTCATTACCTGTCATTGCAAAATTTTGGTCTATCCAAAAAAGATGGGAAAGCACATTTCAGGAACTTATTCCCTAATTGTCAATAGTTGGTATAAAGATACAGTGCTACAGCTGGATTATGACTTGCCACTGTAAAAGGGAAGAGAAGAAAATATTAGGCCAGCTGTCCACCAACTTTTCTTCAAATTTCAATACCAAAGTTCATAGAACCATCACTCCCAAAGGTTAGTTGGACGCCAATCATTGCTTCTAAGCTGGAAGTCGGTCCTCCAAACTCGTAACTCTTCGATAAATCATCAAAAATTGTGAAAAAGGGAATATATTTTAGGAAGCTACTGATCGGTCTCCCGGTGTTTCTGCTTCATTTGTATAAAAGCTTTTAAAAAAAGGAACATTTGTCTCACTCTCCCTATTTCGGGATTTTCTTGTGTAAATATGTAGATTGATATAGCATTCTAATATGTTTTTCAGTTTTAATGATTCTTAAGCACAAAAGAAAGAGTTGAAATCTTGTTATTAACTACGATTTTCGTTAAATTAAAATTGTTTAAATTTCTTGAGTGGAATATAATGTCTAGTTCAATTATATATTTTTTACCGTGATTATTTGGTCATCATTTTAGTAATCTTTATAGTTATTATAATTCTTCTTGGACATTAATCAATTATCAAAATAATGATTCTCTAACATTTTCCTTTACATAATGATATTTGGTTAATTAATAAGATGCCATTTGGGTTCCCTAAAATGGCTGTTTGGGATTTTTGTGAAAATTTTTACTTATTCTTTTTACAAGTTTGTTGGCTTTGTGATATAGATATATCGATTGGAATTATTATTTGAATATTAAAATTTTATAATTGTAGTTTCTTCGTTGTGTTACAAAATTAAACGATTTACAGATAAATAAGGAAGTTAAAAGGAAAATATGAAATTCCAGCTTTAATTGAGGTTGATGACTTATTCGCATAAATCCAGTGGAATCTGACGCCATTATATGCCATTTCGCACAAACCCTGCGTTGCGGCATTTATCGTATGGCCGAGGGCTGCTCTGAGCAGCGACAGGTGGTGTGTGCCTTGAACCTCAACAGACCAGACTGACAATCACATCTCGTGAGTCCTCCTGACGCCAAGTTATCGCTGTTGCCAAATGCTACCAACTTTTCTCCTTCCTTTCTTTATAAATTAGTCTATTGTTAATTGTCCCTAATATTATTCCAACTGTTGCCGAATTTCGGACGTGAAACTTGATTAGATCGGAGGTAAAGACAATGTTATTTAATTATTAAATATGATAATATTATTTTCTATTTTATTAAAATTTATTTGAACTAGATTGAATTCATTATTTAACTCTGAATTCAATATAAATTTAAATTGGGCTAAACTGACATTATCAACCCAATTACGACGTGTCTATTTTCAACTTTTTGTAGAGCAGCTAACATTTATGTTTGATGTGATTGGGGTTAATAAGAAAGTAAATAAAAAAAAGTGGAAATGGCAGCTGTTGGACATTAGTAAGTTCCGAATTGGACACGTAATAAATGGAAAACCTTCCAGTCTAGTTTGATTCTGCAGAATCACATCACGCAGATCATGTGGAGCAAGTAAGGAAATAAATTATAACAAGCGCCTGATTGAAGGGTCTAGGTCTAGCAAGCGCCAAGAAGCCTATTGTCATTTTTTATGATGAAAGGGACACCGTCTGAGCTGCTGTTTTATATGATACATTAAAGGAGAACCCCAAAAGCTTCCTATGCTCGGCATTACATTGCCAATTAACATGTTCATTATCTGTAAATGACCGGGCACTTATGAGGTGTTTGTTGTTTCTTCGGAATAATAAATATTAGCAATTAATTAATAATATGCAGAAAAACATGTCAGATTAGAACGTTACACTACAACCTAACAACATAACGGTTAGATTAGTGGAATTTTTGTTCCGTTATTAATTTGAAGCTCAAATTGTCTACATCTATTGGGAGCAGAGTATCTGTTACAATAACAATAACTCTGTTCCGCGTCCAATATGATGTCGTTTTGTAACTTCTGTCTATGTAATTTTTACTACAAAATGAAGCGCGAAACAGGAATAGGACAGAATAATAAGAATAGAGAATTTGATATTGCATGCTTCCATTTTTCTTTTTTCTCTCTGCATAATATGTTTTCATTTCGTAGACAATATTTTTAACAAGTGTATTCAGTTCAGACTGATAAAAATGTGAAAAAGGAAAGAGCGAGAGAGATTCCGTAGGAAAGCAGCTTAAAAACAACGCGTTTTTTGGAATCAGCCTGTATGGGGCCAATCGGACGGTCAAGATTCTCCAACCAGAACTACGTGTAACAGATCTACCACAACCTAATTTCGTCTCTAGCATTGTACTAACTAATCTGGCGTTTTCGTCGCAAGAGACAGGGACATTGTCGTACTTTCACCGAAGCAGAGGAAAGAACTCGGACCGACTCAATTCATACCTTCACCCTGTCACTATAAATATAACTTCCCGAGCAACTCTCTTCTTACTGTTGTGGCTGTGTACTTTTGGCTTCTAGCTTGTGCTGTCTCTCTCTTCTGGTGCTTAGAGAAGCGAGATTCAGAGTTTCCGTTCATCAATGGCGTCTAAGAGCTTCATTACTTTGATTGTTCTTGCTCTATTCGCCGCCTCCGCCTTGGCCCAGGCCCCGGGAGCTGCTCCAACCACCGCGCCCACGAAGTCTCCTCCTTCGGCTCCGACTCCGGCTCCGAAGACCACTGCTCCAGCTCCAGCTCCCACAACTTCTACTCCTCCAGCATCCGTTCCAGTTCCGGCAAATGTCCCCTCTAGCACTCCCACCAGCTCTCCTCCTGCTCCCGTAGCTCCAAGCTCAGGACCTTCGGTGGCTCTTACTCCTGGAGCAGGTTCTCCTGGAGCAGGTGCTCCTGGAGCAGGTACTCCAACCTCGACTCCTCCCAGCGGTGCCGTCGTGGGAAGAGACGTAGCGGTTTTAGCTGTTGTTGGAGCTGCTCTGTCATGGTCCTTGTTGCTGTAGATCTGAGCTCTTTGATGTTTATCGTCAGTTGTTTAAATCTAGCAGTAGGCTATTTATAATTTAATTTTTTTCCACATTTTATTGGTGTCTATGGACGGCTATGAGTGAGTTATGCCTCAGATTTCTACCGTTGATGATTTGATTACATTTATTCACATTATTACACTATTGCTTTTCAATTATACTGTTGATGTTTATAGTTATGAAATAACATTATTTTTAATGAACTGTGGTTGGATGAATTGTTGTATACATAGAAGAAGAAGAAGCATTAGTTCGTCTTATTTGTGTATCTCTCGGACAAAGACAGGGAGGGAGAGTGGAGAATGTGATTGGGATGTAAGTTTAAACAAAGTACGCGATTGGGATGTTGCGATAAAGTCGAGTGGGGTACAGCTGGAAGGAGGAGTTCTTGATGCTTTTGTACATTTGTTGTTGGAAAATTACATATGGTCTCTGTTCGTTAATACTAGTACTATAATTAAGAAACTGGAAAGATGAGAAGAAAAAAAAGGGCAGGAGGTGATGAAGCCGAAGGGGTTGGGGTTGGGGTCGGGGTGGAGTGGACAGCACATGGTCACAGCTGTAAAACGAACTCATTGTGTTTCAGATACCCATGTGCCTTGCTCGATGTGGACAAAGTTTGGAAAGAGTCCAAATTAGGTACGAGTTGCTTCAAGCATACGTTTTTGTTAAGTGAGACGTAACCGTTAAATCCTTGAGGACTTATTGGCGAGAAAAAAACAAAACATCATTCAATAAATAAAACAGAACTCTTAATATGGAATAAAGTTTTATATTGAGTTATTTGCCTATCAAAATCGTTGAGTAGTTAATAACTTCCAACCGAAGTTGTTACTTCTGGCTCAACAAACAGGTTGCATGTATATGACTTTTGAGTTATAAGTCTGATCAGACATATCTGATAAGTTTACGACAGATAAGGTGTTACTTTCAATATAATGGATACCACATTGTCTTCTTCCATACTTCCATGAGCAAGCATGTACGTAAACCCAAGTGGGTGAAATGTCATTAGAGCTCACGAAGAAGAGGTGATTCTTCTAGCGAAAAAACCAATGAGGAGTAGGTTTAGGTTCTGTTTTTTAACTACAAATGAAGAAATGCGCCATTAATTTATCGACCAAGTGCATGGGACGGCAACTTTTCCAACGTGGAACATTTTGATGGTTCCTACTCCAGATCAAAAGTCCGCAACTCCTCTAAACCATATTTTTTTCGTTGCCTATTTAATAAACTTGTTTTTGCCTATTTGAATTCAAAGCAAAATGATGTATATATAATTAGAGAATAGCGGGTGGAGGTGGATGAAAATAGAAATGGATGCATGACCAGTCTTCTTCACAAGCCAAGTGTGTTTATGGTGAAGTTCATTTACTGGCCATTCCGCACAGAGAGAATACTTGATTGGAAGTGGTAACGTCGTAATGAGCACGTTTGGACAAAGCTTTCAATAAATGAAGTCGTAGGATGTTGATGTTGATGTTGTATCCACCCTTACCCTAGGCTTACGCCTGATGAGTGATGATGCGGGAATAGATCTATTGTCTCAATTCTACGGGGATGCGATCTGTGGCCCGTTTTCCGTCATTTTATATTACATACCAGCAGTCAAGTGACATTTTTGCTTATATTCTCGTTCTTTTGTTTTGTTTTTAATCATTTCTGAAATTACAGCTGTCATGCAAAAATGTAAGAGAAATTTTGTCCCAAAACTACCTAACCCACTGAGTCTTAAACAGATTACTCAAACACAAAAAAGGGTTTAATTTAACTTAAACTAAATTAAACTTCACTCTTTAGTATTAGTATTATTATTATTTTACTTTTTCCAAATAAATATGTTTATTAAACTCGCTGATTATTATTGAATTTTCTTTCTTTTTGATTAAAAAAAACAATATGAGCAAAGTTGTTCGTTAACTTGTAGTTCTAATTACCTAAATCATTGTGGTGCTATGTCAACCGTCGTAAACATTAACTATGAAATTCGGCAGCTGGAAGGACCTTATAGAAAGTCCATGTGGACAGGGTGGTGGTCTCCTGACGGTGCCGCGTGATTCTAATTCTTCGGGGCTCAAGTCCCCCAACTTGAGACAAGATCTTCTGTTTAATTTTATGGTGTTTTATTGTGTCCAGTGAGCCTCAATTATTTATTTATGTGGGATCTGCGTTTATTTATGCGGGACTCACATAGGATCCACATAAATGAATGACTGAGATTCATTGGACACAATAAAACACCATAAAATTGGACAGAAGATCTGGACTCCCCCAACTTGGCGTTTCCACTCATCAATGCAGTGGCGTTAAACGACCACATGCAATCAAAATTTTGGAGTTAAAACAGTTGTTGCATCCACCCAATCTCTATCTTTGCCAATACAACTATTCTATTTCTACTCTATGTGTGTCTTACTAATTAACAAAACGGTAAACTTATTCTGAACTGAAGTACTATATCCTTTTTATTCATTACAAGACATCTTTAATAGTGGGGATCATTTCGCATATTCCCATCATTATGTTGCTAAGCATTCGTCTATTCAATAAATGGAACTACAAAAAATGAATAGAAATATGGTAATAGAGATCGGTGATTTGAACTCTTAATAGTGGGCCCACACTTGAGCCTTGAATATCAATTTGAACTTTTGTAAAATAAATAGATATAAAATATAAATTTTCTATATAAACACATTATGCTTACTTAAAATTTATATGTATGTTAATAAAAATTGTATTTTTATAAAACAGAAACTTAATTAAGTTTTATATGTATATATGTTAATAAAGATTGTATTTTTTGTCACTAAAAAATATAACATAGTACAAGTAAGATTGATAACAAAATGCATTACATTTCCTTATCTATTAACAACAATTGATATAAGTAAATAAATTTGTACCAAATATCGACACATGATATTTGATATATGTTATAAAAGTTACTATATTTTTTAAGAAAATTTGTATTAAATCAGACATACCTTTTTACTTTTAGCTTTTTTAGTGATAAGGCTGTGCATTACTCGATCTCCCAAAATCCCGCATGTCAGGGAAATTTTTATTAAATTGTTGTTGTTGTTGTTGTTGTTCAATATAGTTTAAAGTAGTTAATATTAATAATCATTATATAAATTATGTATTAAAATTAGGTAATTATGTTTAATAGATAAATTATTCTTATGTTTATTCAATTTTTTAGTTAACTTAATTGTATATAATTAAATATTATATAATAAACTTGTTCCATTTATACAAAAGCAACAGTTTGATAATTTCTTCGTATTGAAATTTATGTCTAATAAATGTTATCTTAATATTTAAATTTTATGTTGAATAAATGTTAACCAAATTTAATAAAAATTACTGACAATTTCCCTTTTTTTCATCTCAGTAATCAAGATAAATTTTACTTTATTGCATTATCAAGTTTAACATACTTTTCTAATTTTATTTTATATTAATACTTCATTTCTTTCATGATATATGAATTAGATGATGAAATAAATTTAAATTATAAAAATTTAAAGAGGTATTAGGACTTATTTGTAATTAAATATGAAGATAAATATTTCAAATTGTTGATTAAGTTACTATATGAATGTTGTTCACTAAAAAAATTCCACTCACGTATTTCTATAAAAGAATAATTAATTCAAGATTGAATTATCAGACACTATTATTCTTTATTTATAGGTCTTTAATTTACAAATTATAATAGCTTTTCCTATTTGATGTAAATTAAATTTAGGATAGGTTTATTAGATTAATCTCAAGTATAGTGACTTGTAAAGATAACTAATCAAACTCTGATGGATATTTCTAACAAAGACATTTTGATACTTATATTGTTAAGATTGAGTGTTAATCTCTAATGACACTCAAAAGGTGATGACTTGAGTGTTTATAAAATTTAACAAAAATTTTGAATTGATAAAATCAATTTAATAACACCTAATATATATAAAGATAAAGAAATTGCTTAATGTAAATGAGCCAAATAATTGAATAATAATTTAAAGAGGCAAAGGAAGATAGAACACGGACCAATTTATAGTAGTTTAGCAAATAACCTTTGCCTATATCAACTCCTTAAACTCTTATTAGAATTCCACTATAATTTTCTTTCAAGGTGAAGAACAAACTTTGTACAATCTTTATTTGAAAAAGAAGAATCATTTTACAATCTTGCTTCATGGTGAAGAGAAACTTCAATGCGACTTGGAATGCCCCTAAGTATAATATGAAAACACTTCATTGAAAGTTTACAACTCAAAATAGCTCAATTTATCACTTTGATAATAGTAAAAACGTTTACTCATTCAAAATGAAATAATGAATGCTCAAATGTTTAAAAATTACTTATATATATTTGTAAAAGACTAGCACCGCCATGCCTTAGCCACCAGCACCGCCATCGCCAGCGCCATCAGCACTGCCATCTTCACATCCCCGCCTTTTCCAATTCTCATAATAACTCCTTAGCCATAACAAAATAAACTCTGTTGACAAGGAGTCTCATTTCCCTCCCCAGAAAGAACCATACTACCATAGCTATAGACTCCATCACCACTACCCACACACCCCTGCCATAGCCAAATCTAAAATATTCCTCCTTTCCTCTTCAGCCATAAACAAAATATGTAGATAGAGAGCTTCCCTTTCACACCCCTAGTAAAAACCCTAGCTTCCACCCTTGCAATACCAGATCTGCAAAAATTACCAAAAGAATTAATGCCAAAATGGACACTGATTTTCCAACCCTTCTTTCAATGTTCAAACAAATCTTATCTCCTATCCCTAACTCCACCCCTCCCTCCCCCTCTAAACTTTATACAGCACCATCATCTTCCCCATCCTCTTCTTCGACTAACCCTCTACCTAACATTGCAGCTCCACCTAAGGGTTTTACCCCAACTACTGCTGGAAACATGGCTAGCGGACCTAGGAAAACATGGAAGCAGGTCGTGGGTGATAATTCAAACTCCTCCCTAGTGTTCATCCCTTCGGTAGAGATTGATGGTAAGCTAATGGTGGCTCCTAGATGTTTTACAGCAGGGAGCTAGGATATGGGTAGCTACCCTCATTGGATTTTTCATGGACAAAAGGCCTGCTTTTCCTGTCATACAAGCACGAGTTTCAAGAAATCGAAAAGGAAGTGGTCTAATGAAGGTATGCTAACTGAAGAAGATAATATAATCTTTACCTTTTCTTCCACATCGGAAGCTCAAAAGGTAATAGAAGAGGGTTCATAGCATATCTCTCAACTTCCCTTATTTCTTCAAAATTGAAAGCCGAGAATGGAGTTAAAAAAAATTAGAATGAAGAGAATTCCCTTATGGGTGAATATCCAGAATATCCCCTTGGAGTTTGGACTACAAAAGGGTTGAGTATGTTTGTGAGTTACTTGGGGAAACCTATATATATGAATGAAAATATTGTATTGAGGAAAAGAGTAGGTTTTGCTCGGTTATGTGTGAATATAGATATCTATAAGGAAATGAAGGATAACATCTCTATCCTAAGGTTGGCTGATGAAAATTTTCTTAAAGAAGACAAAGAATTGGTGACTTACCAATGGAAATCGTCTTTTAAAGCTCAAGGTAAGTAATGGAAACCAACGGGTAGAGTCTTCATTAAAGGGGACTATTAGGAAGTGATGGGTATGGAAAAGAATGAGTTTGAAGAAATCAAAGAGACTGAGGAGGCAGAACAAGTAGCAGAAAACCAAGAAATGATTCAGTCAGTTGATGTTTCCCATAAAATAAGGAAGTGCAATCTGAAGGAGAATAGACATGATTTGGTTAAGTAAAAAGAAGCTCAACACAATCTATCAGAAGAACTCTGCAAGCCTTCAATGAACAAAGAAGGAAATGAGTTGGAAACTAGTGATATTAATCCAGTAGAAGGAGTTTCAGCTAGTCAATTGATTGAACAAAACCTATCTAAGGTTGATTTGCAAAATGGTAGTAATTAAGAGGAACAGTTTGATCAGGTCACCTCTTAGAAAAGTATTAGGAGCAATAGGAAAAGCTCCAAGGAGAAAACAAACTGCCTATGACTTTGATTGTATGAAATGTGTGAGGAATAAATAATCCTTCAAAGCTTAATGTTTTAAGAGATTTTGTCCTAAAAAAAAGCCTAGGGTTTTTTGTATGTTGGAGACTAAAATTAGGGAAGTAAATCTGAATAAATTGGTTTGTCAATGTAGCAACTGACAGTTCATTACTAACCATCAAAGTCATGTATATGGAAGGATTATTCTAGCTTATGATGGTGATTCTTTGAAAGTGGAGGTTCTGGAATTAAGGCAACAACATATACACACTAAAATTCATTTTATAATGGAAAATTCTTAGGTCTAAGCTACCTTTTTCTAAGGATTCAACACTGTGTTCCAAAGATCAAACCTCTAGAATGACCTAAGAAGGATTAAGAATTCAGTAAATGCCCCTTGGGTGGTGTGTGGAGATTTTAATACCACATTGTTTAGATCAGAGGTTGAAGGTAATTGCAATGGATAGGGCTTTAGTAAAAGTGGAATGGCTACACAATTTTTCAAGAAGCACTGCAAAATTCCTTCATACTTCTATAAAGATTGATAACTTGTTTACAACCTCCAAAGTCCATCATCCTTTCAAATTTAATAGCTTTCTGGTTAACATGGAAGGATTTCAAGAAGCAATAGAGAAGGGATTAGAGCATAGCTGCTATGGAACTAAGCAGTATATATGCATCCAAAAACTCAAGGCTATAAAATAGGAGTTGAAGATTCCTAATAGCAAGAGAGGTCTGAATCTTTCTAAGGAGATTGAAAAAACTAAAGATAAACTATCCTCTATTGAAAAATTACTGACAGAAAATCCCTTGGATGGTGCTCTAGCTACAACAGAGAAGGAAGCATTGAAGAGTTACTTGGAAGTGGGGGATAACCAATGTTCTTTATTGAAGAAAAGAGCTAGAATTCATTGGAAAAAAATGGAGATAGATGTACTAAGTTCTTCAATTCTATGTTAGCTCGAAAGAACACCAACATAATCTCCTCCATTAAAACTGAAGCTAGTGTGGAAATTTTCGGACAAGAGGACTTATCTAAAGAAGCAATGATCTTCTATTAAAAACTACTGGACTCAGAAGCTACCCCGTCAAATATGGCTTATGATCTCAGACAATTAGTAATCACTAAAATTCCTGATCATGAAGTTGCTTGGTTAATAAGACCTATTACAGATTAGGAAATCAAAAAGGTTGTTTTCAACATGAATGGTTTTAAAGCTCTAAGACCTGATGGCTTGAAGGTCTTTTTTACCAAAAAACTTGGAATAGTTTTTTTAAGGGGGGGGGGGGGGGTAG
>JANVCQ010000006.1:8085414-8096964 GCA_025531925.1 Erythroxylum plowmanianum | reverse complement strand
AGTTTATAATCGATAACAAGCAAAACCATTGAAATTATTCATTTGTCATATAAAATTCTTATTGAATTCAAGAAAAAAACATAATTCTCAACCAATTCACAATAATACAAATCATGTATGCATCAACTTGACAATTCACCGATGCAATGCACAACAAATGGCTTGAGGGTTCCATGGAATGAAATAGAGAAGCCGAAGTTTACTCCGCGAACAAAACGAGTCCACGTTTTAGATCTCGTATGCCACAAGCGGGCAGTCGGGAGAAGGCTTTATGTCTTGCACGTGACTACGAAACGGTTCCTCTCTCACCCAAACACAATCAAATCTATGCTCAATTCATTTCCATACATTTTCATATTCTCATGCTTTTTCCTCTTTTTCTTTATACAAAATACCCTGGCACATTTCAATGACATAACATGATCATACATCACAATGCATTTTTCCACATTCACAAATTCAAATCCCATCAATTTAGCATATACCCACATGTAAGCAAATTCTTTAAATCATTTAAAAGCAATATATGCACATTTATGAAGTAACTGAAATCATTTTATTCTCTTGATTTGGAAAAACTTTAATGGCTTATTATTCAATTATAAACATGAAACTCACCTTGATTTCCTTGATTATAGACTTGCTTAAAGATGTCTCTCCCCTTTCTCTTGGATAGAGTTCTCTTAATTTCCTAAAACAAACCAATCTGCCATTCAATTCCAATTCAATAAAACCCCTAAAACTTCAAGATCACAACAAATGAAATAGTTGCAAAATTATGCTTAGCGTTAACTTACCCATGGTCTATCTAGGTTAGAAAGATCAAAACATAGTTTAGAAACCCTAAAAATCAAATGGGTCTTTCAAATCATCTTCTTCCAACACAACATCCTTCATTCTCCACACAAAACCCTTTTCTCTTTCTAACTCCATCTCTAACAAACCAAGAAGAAAAATGAAGCTTACCTTGAACAACTCTTCTTTTTCTTTCCTTCTTCTTTTCTTCTCTCTATGACTCTCTCCTTTTCTCTTCTTCTATTTCAAGTTTTGTCCCGTTTTCTAACTCCCACGATTGTCCTCTTCTTCTTTTAAACAAGACCACATTTTGCTTACTCTTCCCTTTTTACCCTTCATTTAATTAGTTCTCCCAATTTTGCCCCTTTTTTCCATCAACTACTAACATTTTAACTCCTTATTCTGATCAGGTAAATGAAAAAATTTGATAACACTTCCTTCTTGAAAAATGTTCCTCATTGTTTTAATTTTCTAATGACACCAAAATCATTCAATTTGGTTCTAAAATTTGAAAGTTATAACCCAACATTTCCGAACTATTCTTATACTGAAATAATATTCTGTGCTCAAATTCGATCCAAAAATTGAACTTCTTAGGGACTGAATTAAAACTTGATTTCATAAGATAATTTGTAGCCTATCTCTCTAGTTTAATCAAAATTAAGAATCATCTCATTTGGATAGTTAGAGAAAAAAGTTATGGCTAAAAAACCAAAACATACTCTGTGAATATGTTCCAACTACATTTTCCAGCTTACCACTTCCAACATTCCACATATAATAGTTCTAACTTTCAATAAAAGTTTGGGGTCCAACAAGATTCATAGGAGACTTTTAGCAGCTCACTTACAAATTCAACCATAAGTTTTAAATTTTCCATGATTATGGATTCAATCAAGAGTGCAGTCCTGAATGAAGAGATGAGAAGAAAGGCACAAGGTTGCTCTTCACATTCAGAAGTCCATGCTACAGAAAATAGAGGGAGAAGTCAAAGTAGAGGTTCAAAGAATAGGGATAAAAGCATAGGCAAGTCACAAGGTAAATATTCTAATATTGAATGTTATCATTATGTTCAAAAAGGGCATGTTAATAAATTCAGTAGGACACTGAAAAGGTAGAATAAAAAGAACAAGGCAAAGAGAAGCAAAATGATGATGATGACAATAATACACAACAGGTCACAATCACTATTAAGGATCTTCTTTTGCATAATGAGGTCGACATGGTTAATGTTGTTAGCCAGGACACTAGTTAGGTGATTGACATAGGTGTTACCATACATGCTAATTCTCACAAACATTTCTTCTCTTCTTTTAGATCTGGCGATTATGGTCCTGTAAGAATGGGTAATGATGGTGTGATTAGAGTTGTTGGTAGTGGCGTTATGTGTTTGCGAACTAGTAATGGCTCTAGGTTCGTTCTCAGAAATGTACGAGATGTTCCTGATATACGGTTAAATATTATCTCTATTAGTGAACTTGACAAAAATGACTTTGGAAGTTCCTTCAAGAATGGTCAGTGGAAAATCACCAAGGGTAACTTGATTGTAGCAAAAGGCTAAAAGCAATCAAAATTTTACCTTATCTCAACGAAGGTTTTCAATGTGTCGACTCAGTTCAGAGCGAGGAGACAATTACTTTATGGTGTAAGAGTCTTGCTCATATGAGTGAGAAAGGCATGTCTTTGTTGGCTAAACAAAATCTCTTAACGAGTATGAAAAAGGCAGAGCTCGAGAAGTGCAGTGATTGCTTAGCAAGTAAGCAAACTAGAGTCGCCTTCAGGAGCTATCCTCCTTGAAGGAAGTCTCAGGTATTAGAGTTGGTGCATTCTGATCTATGTGGTCCTATGAAGATGCAAACACTTGGTAGTGCTAGTTACTTTGTGACGTTCATTGATGATCATTCAAGGAAGATTTGGGCTTATACTTTAAAGTCCAAAAATCAAGTTCTAGACTTGTTCAAGCAGTTTCAATCTTCAGTTTAGAGAGAGGTAGGAAAGAAGCTAAAATGTGTTTGAACAAATAATGGTGATGAGCACAATGGCTTATTTGATGAATATTGTAGATCTCAGGGTAATAGAAATAAGAAGACTACTTCGAAAACTCCTTAGTTAAGTGGCTTAGCTGAAAGGATGAATAGAACATTGGTGAAGAGAATCAGTTGTTTACTATCACACGCCAAGCTACCACAGTCATATCGGGGTAAGGTTTTATATATAGTTGTTCATGTTTCTAACCTCACACCTAGTGTTCCTTTGCAGTTTGATGTACCAAATAGGGTTTGTTCAAGCAAAGGTGTTTCTTATGATCATCTCAGGGTGTTTGGTTGTAAGGCTTTTGTGCACATTCCCAAGGATGAGAAGTCTAAGCTTGACTTGAAGATATGACAATATATGTTTGTCAGTTATGGTCAGGATGAGTTTGGCTACAAGTTATGGGATCTAGTTAAGAGGAAACTTATTAGAAGTTATGATGTTGTATTCATGGAAGATCAAACCAATGAAGATATTGATAGATCAAAGAAGATAGATTCAGGATCTTGTGATGGAGTGGCTGATTTAGATCCACTTCCTTTGATTGTAACCCGCAAGAGGTAGAGGTTGATCTTCAACATAATATGTTTGATGAAGATGGTGCAGATGAGCCCGTATAGGTTGAAACAGATGGTGTTGATCTTGTTCAACTAGTAGAACCAGAAGCTCCAACAGAAGTTTCACTTAGAAGATCTACCAGACTTAGACATCCTTCCAATCGATATCCTATCCATTAGTATGTGTTGCTAACTGACGGGGGAGAACCTGAGATTAATGAAAAGGTTCTAAAAGATGAGCACAAAAAGGAGTGGTTTGAGTTTATCCAAAACGAGATGAGTTCCTTATAACAAAATCACTCTTACGATATGGTAAAGTTACCTAGGGGAAAGAGAGCTTCGAAGAATAAGTGGGTGTTTACAGTGAAGCAAAAAGAGGATACTTCACATCAACGGTATAAAGCCATATTGGTTATGAAAGGGTTCAGTCAGAGAAAAGATATTAACTTTGATGAAATCTTTTCTCCAGTTGCAAAAATGTCATCCGTCAAAGTTGTTCTTGGGTTAGTAGCAAATCTTGATTTGGAGGTCGAGCAGATGGATATGAAAACTGCATTTCTTCATGGAAACCTAGAAGAAGAAATTTATATGGAGCATTCAGAGAGTTTCAGGGTGCAAGGTAAAGAAAACTATATTTGCATAATGAAGAAAAGTCTTTACGGTCTGAAACAGGCATCGAGTCAATGCTATAGGAAGTTCGAGTCTATTATGAAGCAGCAAAGCTACAAGAAGACTACTTCATATCATTGTGTGTTTGTTCGTAGATTCCCTTATGATGATTTTATTATTCTATTGCTCTATGTTGATTGTTGGTAAGAATATCTCCAGGATTAATGCATTGAAAAAACAATTAAGTCTTTTACTATGGAAGACTTGGGGCTAATAAAATAGATCTTTGGTATGTAGATTTCTCGAGATAGACTAGTTAGAAGGTTATACTTGTCCCAGGAGAAGTACATCGAGAAGGTGCTTCAGAGATTAAACATAGACAAGGCCAAATCAATAAGTACTCCATTTGGTAATCAACTTAAGTTGAGTACCAAGTATAGTCCATCTACTGATGATGGTAAGAAAGATATAAAGAAAGTTCCTCATACTTCAGCAATGGGTAGTCTGATGTATGTTATGGTGTGTACAAGGCCAGACATAGCTCATGTAATAAGTATATTTAGTATATTCCTATCTAATCCAAGTAGAGAGCATTGGAAAGCTGTGAAGTGGTTATGAGATATCTCTGGGGCACCTACAACTTGTGTTTGGGTTTTGGAAGTGGGAACTTGAATTGGTTGGTTATTCATATTCAGATATGGTAGGAGACATTGACTCATGGAAATCTACTTTAGGGTACCTGATTCATTTTGGAGAGGAGTTTTGATATGGCAGTCGAGGCTACAAAAGTACGTTGCACTATCTACCACTAAAGTTGAGTTTATTGTAGCAACAAAAGCATCTAAGGAGTTATTGTGCATGAAGAAGTTTGTTCAAAAACATGATTTTAAGCAGGGCGCTATGTGTTGCATTATGACAACCAGATTGCAATCCATCTTGGTAAGAATTCTACATTTCACTTTAGATCAAAACATATCGATGTCAGTTATCACTGGATCTGACGTGCATTGAAGTCCAAGGAGTTTGAACTTGAGAAGATTCACAGTGACGATAATGGCTCCGATATGTTGATAAAGACGCTACTAAGAGGAAAACTTAAAACATGCAGGTTGATTGTCGAGATGATAGTTTGTTCCAACTACACAGTAAAATGTGTCAGAGGGGGAGATTTGTTAGTCAACCCTCCATATTTGACATTTGAAGCCTCCATAATTGAAAGAAAAAAACAATGGTTTGTGTTTGAACTTAATTTGGTTTCTTCCTTCTTCTACTATATAAAGAGAGAGAGAGAGAGAGAGAGAGAGAGAGAATTGCATCGTGTAAGAAATTAAAAAAATAAGAGAGTGAAGAGAGAAAAGATTAGTAAGTGGGAGAAAGTCTTAAACAGTCTTCATTAAGTCCTCGATCAGATGGTCATTTGTGGTCCGATCGAGCTCAAACTTTGAAGGCTTACTCTACACTGGTGTAGTTCATATCCAACTATCATAATCATGATCAAAGTTCTTATTTTTTGACTATTTAGGGTCAAAGTTGAGATCGACTTTCGAGATCCTAAAATTCCAGCATTGAGCAATTTTGATCAAGCTCATGATCGCATAGTAAAACGTGGTTCAATTAGGATGAAAATTTGACATCTAGTAGAGGACACATTGATCTTGATATTTAAAGGTGAGTTTTATATTTGAAGATCTTTTGGGTGATCTACTTGGGCTATTTTAGAGAGTGTGATTTCAGGTGATTTCGCAAAATTCTCTTATTGGTTTATCTTCTTGTTGTTATTGATGTTGTTGCTGAGAATTGTTGTATTCTTGATATTATTGTTGCCGGCTTTATTGGGGTACTAGAGAGAACTTGTTGTTGTAACCATTATTTGTTGATAGTGGGGATTTTGTTTGGCTTTGGTCCTGTGGTTTTTTACTCCTCACATCAAGGAGATTTTTCACGTAAATCGCAGTGTTGATTTTATAGGTACTGCATTAGATTATTTTATTGCCTAATTATTTCCTAATGGTTTACATAAGTAGGGAGAATCAATTTATATTTGGGGTTGTGCATAACACATTGTTATTGTATCGACTAATTGATCGATCACTTTCGCTACATCTATCGGTGTTTCTCCCATCAAATTAAACTTAGGCTTGCTAGTGGATGATTAGGACGAATTAGATGATGAGATAGGTGACATACCTAAAGGTATTTCATATGATGACAAAGAAGAAGGTGAGTTGCTTATGATCACTAGCCATAGTACAAATGGGTTATGATGGAGAATAGGAGATTTTGATGTGGCATTCTACATAGAAAAATCATCATCCACAAATGAAACATGCCTATAAACAAAAATTCAATTTGAAGAGAAATCAAGACAATGAAAACATGTATGATTAGAAGATTTGTCGCAATATACAAATGAACGAGTACAAAAACTGAATTTGTGGTAATTAAAGAGAAAAAGAAAAGGATAAATTGCACAATTAAAATGATGCATAAAAGTATAATTTGGAATGGAATTTACAATGAAGATGAAAAAAGGACTTGTTATAAAGAATTTTCATTGGTAGAACATTAATACACAAGACAACCATGGAAAAGAAAATTGTCATAATTATAAAGGCATGTTGGATTGAGAAAGCAATGTCAAATTAGTATCAACAATATGGTGAATTTTCCTTTCACCAATGTTGTTTTATTCATATATATCGAGGCAGGCAATGCGTTTTCTAATCTTAGAAGTGGAGAATATTTTATGTAATGTTCAGTACTCCCCATCCCAATCTGAATGAAATGGCTTAAATTTTTTTAAAGTTCGTTCATAAATAAAGAAAAAATACTTACAAGTCTTTGATCACACAATGTAAAAGAAAAACTAATAGCTAGTACATTCTATGATGGTGTCTACTCTAAAATCCATCTTTCCTTCATTCCTTGTGAGAGTTTATATTGTAGCCCTCTAGCCATGATTGTTAGTCTGCACTATATTACTATCCTTTGAAAGATTTCCTCCCGTGACTTTGCTTTATTTTTGAAGGCACAAAATAATTTATTTAAAAGACAAAAATATGGAATATATATTATTTTTATTTTAAGCAAATAAATTCATATGAACTATGTAAAATAACAAATAAAAAGAACAAAATATCTATGACCTAAAGTAGACATAATAGAAGTAGGTCCCTACACATTAGGATGGACAATATCAAATGGAGCCTTACTCACATGTTCAACATTAACGAAAGGAAGACAAGACAATTTTTCTTAGAAACAAAAGGAACAATTTTTTTTATTAGAGACTGAACATGACAAATTATTCTTTTTGATAATCTAACTAGCTTTCCTAAAATGAGGACATGCTAATTCTAAATGCTAGTCAATAAGATATATAACTTCTCCAACCATGGCGTGTTTGATTGGCTTGGGTCCATAATCTCAGTTTTTAAATTGGCTCCTTCTGGAAGCCTCTTTGTAAGGTTTATCTGTCGAAAGTTGTGAAATTTAATGGAAGAGGAAAATGAGAAGTTGAAAGTGAAGAACCTGACATTAAACTATTCGCCTATAACCTTGTAGATAGAATGAAAGCACGAAAATTGAGAACATTTGGAAATGTCAAAGACAAATGGTTGGAAATGGAGAAGAGAGTCTTTCCAAATACCAACTTCTAAGGTTGTGGGTCTAACTTTGGTTATTGGATATATAATGGCATAACCCCTTGGTCTATATCCATTATCTATAATTACTTAACTAACCTCCACCATATTTGTTTGCATTGCACCATCATTTCATTTCCCATTACCATCTATTAATGTTGTATTTATAATTTCAATAAATCTACAACTTGGAATATAAATTTCCTTTTCTATAACTAAATATTTATTGAATAAGCATTCAAGATTATGTAATAATGTGAGAGCACATCGATAGTTCAATTCGGGGATTTTTGTGACTGAATAATTAGCTTAGATTTATTATAATTTATTACATAATAATATATATTGGTGTATTTTATTTTAATAAATACTTTTATTTATTCTTATAATTTTATTTCTTATTTATTATATATCGATTTTATAGCTGTATAATACTAATTGAATCTTTAAACCTTAAATTTTTTCTTCAATCTGTTCAATATCGCCAAGTTTTAAAACATTGATTAAGACTGGATATTAATAAAACGTAAAAAGAGTTGCATACACATTATATTTTTTTAATGAAATAGTCGATCTCATAGGCTAAAATATAGAAATACTTAGATAAATGTGTGAGTGCTTATCAAAGAATAAATTCACTTAACTAACCTCATATGAGAAATACATTTAGAGCATATGATTATTCTCATTACTTATTATGATGATTGTATAGGTGATCCTTTGACTTAAGATCTCTAAAGTTATCTTTTACTGGAAATATTAGGTTTGATACATTACTTATGGCCTATTCTAGTCAAGTGTAGATCAGTCGATAGTCATTATATATCACCCTAAAGTAATTAAGTAGAATGTTTGATTATTCTCGACTAGAATTGATTCAAAAAATCATTGGCTAAAGTGGAATGACACTTTACAAAATAGTTTACAAACTTCATTAATTGAATCAATTACAAATGATGAACTAACATGATTAAACTTAAAATAGAGTAGACATTAATTTTATGCTCTATTTTTAATCAAAACATTGTTTCATAAAATGATTTAATTATATGAAAAAAATCATACACAGAAAGATTAGTCAAAAAAATTTTGGCATTCCTAATTATTTAAGTGGTTATGCTGTATTACTAGACATCAATCCTAATATATAAATATAAATTGTTTAATTGGAGAATTAAAGATAAATTAAATAATTTTAATTTATCTAATCTTAAATATAATTTAAGGTTATAATTTGTATCTATTGAAATATATAATACATTTGAGAACCTAATGGCTCACATATAAAGAGCATATTAAAAAGAGAGGATAGTTTAAAGAAATTGAACTTGATTGTAAAGTTTCTTAAACTTTATGATTAAATGTAAAATATTTAGTGAATAAAATCAATACGAGATGTTAAATCTTATTTGGATATGATTAGTATTTAATTAAAATTATTTGTAATTCTAATTAAAATTTAATTGAAATTAAAATTTAATTTTACTTAAATTACTAAAATATCTAAAACCTATTATAAGTAGACTTAAGTTATAAGGAAGCTAGCACTCTTTGCTAAACACTCTCTATAATAGTTATAGAATTCTCTCAACTCATTCTGTAGATACAATTAATGGTTGGACACTTGTGCGACTAGGTGGTTGAGATGGATCAATTTTAAAAGCAATTTTAGGATACAACAAAAAATGGATCAAGTTTTAGAATAAAGCATGAATTAATATTAACGCTTTATTATGATTTATAAGTTAATGATTTTATATAATTTAAAATGATCTAGACTTTAGAAAATTAAAATAAAATTTTTTTTAATTATTTTGCTATATGTGAGATTGGACCTGCATTGATTCCCAACAAAAAAAACTTTTAAAATCTACATTTTGATACAATAACCTCCTCAATCGTAACATTAACAATCGACATTCATAACTTCAATTATCGTTACACTTACCACATTGACTTTTCTTCAAGACTTTCTTGTGAAATCTATGATTCAAACACAAAAACCAATATTTGAACAAGGGGTCATGTCAATTATATTCTGAATCAAGCCAATCTCAAGATAATTAGGACAGAAAATTTGAACTCTCAATGGTAATTATGTAACTGAGATTGACCTGATTCAGAATATAATTGACATTACCCCTTGTTCAAATATTAGTTTTTGGGTTTGAATAATAGATTTCACAAGAAAGTCTTGAAGAAAAGTCAATATGGTAAGTTTAACAATAATTGAAGTTTTTACATACAAAATGACATCATTTTGGGGCAAAAATATGGTTGAAACATGAAATTTGGGACAGAGGATTTGATGCCTAAGCATCTTAGTTATGATCAAGATCTGGGTTTAGGATTTAAAAAATAGGTCTTGTTTTCTCTCTTTCTTTCTCCATTTTCTTGGTTTTACATTTTGTTTAAATCTTTTAATATTTAATATGACATTTCATTTATATGTTACATGCCAATAATTATGCTATATCAAGATTATTAACTGTAGAATTAAGTTATATTTGTAAAAAGTTAAAAAAATTAAATATTGTATTGTCATTTTTAAAATTTTAAATTAATATTACAAAATTTAGTAATATTTATATTTTTATAATTTATCCATTATATTAACTGTGTCTCTTTATATATAGTAATGATCTTATTTCTTAGAATAAACCACTAATTTAGTTCTTTCATAAATAATCTTTTACTGTGCAAAAATCTTTATATACTCTTTGATCCGTAGAAATAATATGCCCAAATCTTTAGCATAAAAAGTTCTTAGGTTCTAATTGACTTTTTGAACTTTTTGAGACGTGGGTTCGGTTTCTCTGGATTGGTTAAGCTGTAGAGTTCCTTTTAGGTTCAGGCCAACCATTGCAGTGTTTCTGTCTGTGTACTCCTACGAATAACGTCCTGGTTGACCCACTTCAAAAGGAGACAATCCCTCCCCCAACCTCCATTTACTTATTTTTGTCTATATTATCGTTGATTCTTTATTGCGTCTCTCTTTCACTGCTAACAACTTAAGGAATTGTTCAATTGCTAAAAGCTTGACACTTAAGAGTTTGAGGACTATACATAAAAACAGAGATTAAGTAAAAGGATAGACCACGTACACTCATCATCATTCCATTTAGCTTAGCGTTGACAGTTCTCATATTCCCATCGTCACTCCTTTTAGCTTACCGTCCTTTGTTGGTGAGCTGTATATGCATTTCAGACTATCATCATTACCTTCTTTTTTTAGCTTTGTCGAACTTCACCATGATTCACACATAAGAGGATCACTGTTAGCTCGCGTCAAAGCAAATGAAGGTAAGAGCATGGAAATAAGATTAAAGAACTTCAGTTTGTCGACTTTGGTCTTCAAAGGTTGATCGACTCTATCTATTTATTTATCGCCCAGCTTTCTGTAGATTAGAGACGTCAAAAAACGGATTGTATGGAAGAACACATTTCAACTGAAAATCCTCACAGCCGATGATCAAATCAAAAGAAAGTAAACACAAAAAAGGATGGTTGAATTAGGAACTCAATAAATGACCTTGTTGAAGTAGGGGGTCAAGATAAATAATGTGGAAACCAGAGATTATTAAGGGAGATAGTTCCTTGGCCTTTTTTATCTTCTTTTACTGTTTCTGCTTCTTTGTTTATCTTATCTGGGAATACGAATCCAGAAGACAAATGGCTACCACAGGGAATCTTGCTTCTTTTTTCAGATATTGACGAGAATATAAGAAAAATTATGTCATTAGATCTACTGATGTACAAGATCCTCCAGAAGTGGATTGTGAAAAGTTAAAATCCTAAAGAAAAGGTTATATGTCTATAAGGGGTCAAAATAGAAACTGAAAAGGAAAATAGATCTCTCTTTCCTCTGTAAGCCGGGCATTGTTAGAAACAATTTGCTCACTTCTTGTGCATTC
>JANVCQ010000006.1:8042927-8054211 GCA_025531925.1 Erythroxylum plowmanianum | reverse complement strand
CCAATTCCTCATATATGGAGATTATGAATTAAAGCTAATAGGCTACACTGATGCTAGCTTTGCATCAGATAAGGATGTTACAAATCTACCTCTAGTTATATTTTTACCTTAAATGGAGGAACAATGAGTTGGAAAAGTTTCAAGCAAAGTACTATAACTGACTTAGTTACTAAAGCAGAATACATAGCTGTATGTGAAGTAGCTAAGGAAGCTGTTTGGATGAAAAAGTTCTTAAATGAACTTGGTGTGGTTCCTTCTATAAAGGAAGCTGTTCCTTTATTATGTGACAATACTAGTACTATTGCACAAGCTAAGAAATCAATGTCACACCAAAGATCCAAACATGTCCTGCGAAAGTATTGTTTAATTCGAGAAATTGTTGAGCGTGAGGACGTTCAAATTCAAAAGTTTGAAGGAAAGGAGAATGGTGCAGATCCCTTCACTAAGGTGCTTGAATCAAAGGAGTTTCATAAGACAAGTGGAAGATAGGATTGAAGTTCATAACTGATTGGGTCTAGGTCAAGTGGGAGATTATTGGAATTATGTCCATGACCCAATTGTTATGTAATAGATTGAACACTTTAGTTTTGTTATTATTAATTTTGATTACTAACATGGCAAATGATTTTATTATCATATTATGTTTATTGTTTTTATTTTAATATGATAAGTTCTTGATTAAATTTATACACTTGTCATCATAATGGAGATTATGATAATGAGAGTCAAGTCGTTAGGATTTAATCTAAAAATGTTCTTAATCATAGGATCATCAAATAAGGACTTTAATGATCCGGTTAGATCAATATATATGTAATACTATCTATTGGATATATATTAGTAGATCTCATGTACTAAGTTTCATATATAAATGATGCATATGGAGATATGATTATTGACCTGACCAAACTGAGAATTCTCAATGGTTAATATTACCTATGAACTGTCAAGTGGGATATTCCCATAAGGATTTAAATGTATATTTTTCCTTTGACTTGAGATCATCATAGTAATCAATAGGTCACTTATTATGTTTTGATGTCAGACACCTACTATGTAAAAATGTTAGTTGAATGATCATTGAATATAATTAAGTACCTATCTGATTAGTGGTGAATCAAGATGGGATCCATCAACTCTAGGTAATGAGTTTGAACTCTATGTTGTCATTGATCTTAATGGTTGTTTCAAGACCTTGGATAGGGTAATTGAATGAGTGAGGAAAAGGAGTTTTCTAAGTAATTCACTAATCATTAATGATCTATATGTAACATAGTTAGTTATCTAATAAGGTTTGACAGTTAAACCATACCTTAGGATAATCCAGAGTTGTAATGATGAAAGGTAATAATACATTATCCTTAAACTAAGGTTTTGTATTTGTAAGGTTGTTACTTCACACTATCCGATCGTTGAGGAGTGTTGCTAGACACCAACCTTGATTAATAATTAATTAGATTAATTACTACCGACGTAGTGATGAACCTATGTGGTCAGATACTTACGAGTGTAATATTTTCCGTTTATGATTATTTAATTTATTATGAGATAATTTATTAAATAATATATATGGCATATTATTGTATTTTTTGCTAGCACAAAAAATATAATTAATATTGAAAATTTTCTTGTATTAAATAAATGAATAAAATATTTTATTTTATTTTATTTCATTTTATAAATAATAATTATTATTATTTTATTATTTAAAAAATGCCAGATGGTTATTGTTTTGGTTTTATCGTTAACCAAAACAATAAACATTGTAATGGTTATAATAAGACGTGTCCTTTATGAATAAACGTAGTTGACATTGGTTTTAGAAGGACATACATAACATGGATGTGCATGATTTAAAAGACTTGGTTTTTTCGTTTTAGGTACGTTGATAAGAAACAAAGTGAAGAAGAGGAATTGTGACACTCTTTTCTATACTCTATTTCATTTTCTTTTACATAAGAGTAAACAAAAAGAAGTTTTTTTAATTTTTCATTTACTTTGACAAAACCGAAAAGAAGAGAAAAAGATACATTCTTTCTTCTTTATTTTTCGATACTTTAAAAAACAAAAAAGAGAGTAGAGAGAAAATTGGTTTCTCTATTCTTAAAGAAAGGGTTCTTCAAATTTAAACCATAGCAACGTTAAGTGTTAAAAATGAGACATATTTTTCGGTGTGGAGTACATAGAGACCTTGTATTTTCAAAGTTCTGTATCGATTAATCGTCACATTCCAGATATTTATTCAACCTGTTATGATTATGAGTATAATTATTCAATGCAATAGATAAATATGTGATTGCAATTTTATTTTTGCTACGTATTGCGATCCTTCAGGAGCTTCCACTTACACTGTATGTTAGATTTATGGTATTTATATACAGAAAATGTCACACCTACGTAATGTTCAATAATATGACCCAGAGAAAAGATAAATGCCCCTCCTCTAGTTTATGATAATAGTTCACATTATTACATATTTCACTATTTCCTTTTTCATATCTACCACACTGACTCTCTCATTTTCCTTTTCACTTGTATGCATATATGAAAGCTATGGTCTTAGAAACTTATAATAATGACAGATACAAGGTCAGATGGATTTCAAGTCCGAACAGTGAGTTTTCCTCCAATACCACTTGAGTAACAGTAAAGATTCCACAATATCCAGATGGCTTCTTGACGTCTCAGAGTTTTTGGCTCTTTCTGGAAGAGGTGTTAAATGCTTGATAGATGGAAGACAAATTCTAGTAACTTTTTCGGTGTACAATATAGGTGTTTTTTGACAACCTAGTTGGCGTTAGTAACAATGTTCCTCTTATTATTGTTATCGGTGCCACCATGGCAAAAGATGCGCTTGAAGATTAGAGAAGAAAAAACATTTGAGCTTCCGTGTTTTGACTTCCTAGTTACCTGCAAGATTCTATCTTTTATGCTCATCCTATTAATAAAGTAGGAGACGATTATACGGCATAAGATGTTTCAGCATAATCAATTCTAAGGAAGTTCTTGAAATCGGAGTTCTTCAACTGATACAGGACGAAATCCTGTCTTGTTTTCTCTTGTCTTGAGGATTTTTTGGTAAAAAGATTTGGAATTGGTTGCTTAAAAGAGAAAAGGGAAATTGCTTTCCTTTTATTCACATGCTTTAACTGTTTACCATGAGCCAAGATTGTTAAATTAGCATCATTTTCGTCTTCTACAATGCAAACTTTGTGGGCTGTCTAATTCCTCACCTAGGGATTACCATGTGGATCGAAGCTTCATCTCATTTGTTTTTCAAACCTAATGAAATTTCTACATTTTAAAAAAGAAATTAAAGTAAAGCCAAACTTTTAATTCAACTTGTATGTGAAAAATGTGGTCAGGATATTGAAATGAATAATCGCAAGGTAAAAGTTCACTCCGGTGATGGCCTATTTGATCATACTAGATGGATGGATTTGAAAGTAGGAGACATAGTGAATGTGGAAAAGGATGAGTTCTTTCCTGTTGATCTTATCTTAGTTTCATCAAGTTATGAAGAAGCAATTTGCTATGTTGAAACCACAAATCTTGATGGGGAAACAAATTTGAAACTGAAGCAAGCACTGGATGCGACCTCAAATCTGCATGAGGACTCCAGCTTTCGAGATTTTAAAGCTATTGTTTCATTTAATGACAACCTAGTTGGCATTTTAGGAGTTGCAGACCCACAAAAGAGAGAAGATGCTATAGTCATAGAAGGCTTTTGTAAAATGGGTGTCAATTGACTTATGGTGACCGGCGATAATTGGAGGATTGTTCAAATTAATAACAATAATTAATAATAATAAGATAATTAATTTCGTATAATAAAATTAATAATAAAAATAATAATATTAATAATAAGAAGAATAATAATAAGTAGAAAATTTATAACAATAATTAATAATAACAATAACAATAATAATAATAATAAGATAATTAATTTCGTATAATAAAAAATACATAATAATAAAAATTTAATAATAATAATAATAATAAAATAAAAATTAATAATAATAATAATAATAATAATAATAATAATAATGAGTTTAATAATATAATTAAGAATAAAAATCGATAAATTTAATAATAAGTAGAAAATTTATAACAATATTTAATAACAATAAGAATAATAATAAAGTTAATAATAATAATAACAATAATAATAATAATAATGATGATGATGATGATGATGATGATGATGATGGTGATGATGATGATGATGATGATGATGATAAGGACATTTTGGTCTTTTTGTTACTTATTCCTTTTTTATTCTAAGTTTATATTTTCAAAACAAACATTGGAATAGAAATTATTTCTCTATTCCATTCTCTAAATCAAACAAAGTAATACTCATTATGTTCTATTTCTCATCTTTTCTATTCCTAAGAATAACTATTCTGTTCCCTATATATTCCATTCCTTGAACCAAACAGGTCATTAATGCTTTTATCAAATTCAGTTCATAACATAAATTTGGTATGAAGTAACGGTGGATGATTATCTAGGTTTTTTGTTGATGTATAGTGCATCTTAATTGCTTAATTATGGCCCTTTCTCCTATTACTTGTACCGTTTATTACCAAGTGATGTCCAACCCTTTAATGGGCACCAAAGTTATAACATTAGACTCTGTTTTCTTTTAAATGATCGATAGTCGTTATTTAGAGTTGATAAAAAGAAGAGTTACAAGGTAGACTCGTCTGATTCTACCTCGTGAAACAAACTCAATTACCCTTTCTTTACTGCTAGCTTAAACATCCGTTTGAAATGTTTTTTTGCCAAGAGAATTTACTCGGTGCTGGTTGGGTGTGCAAGTTGGCATTGAAGATTTTAAGGCTAAAGTAATGCCAGCGGGGAAAGCTGATGTCATCTGCTCATTTCAGAAGGATGGAAGCACAGTTGCAATGGTGGGTGATGGTATCAACGACTCACCTGCTTTAGCTGCTATAGATGTTGGCATGGCGATTGGGACAGGAATTGATATTGCTATAGAAGCTGCTGACTACGTTTTGATAAGGAACAATCTGGAGGATGTAATTACAGCCATTGACCTCTCAAGGAGAACACTGGCCCGCATACGATGGAACTAGGGATTTGGATCTGTTGTATTGGTTGCATTAATTCACTTTTCGTAGTTTTTTAGATTTTTTTAAGAATGCATTTATTTCTGTTATTAGAATAAGGACATCAATCTCAAAAAGAAATGGCAACATGACACCTTTGTAGTATGCAATTAGTGTATTTTGATATTAATTAGTGTATTATGATATGTTTGCGAACTGCAATTTAATAATACATTATTTGCAGATATGAAATTCTTGTGATACATGAATAATTATTAAAATTAATGATATACTAAAAAATTGAAGAATTATTAAATAAATAAAATTCATAAATAATATCGAATAGTTATTAAACAAATAAGATTGAAAAAATTGTATTTTAAAAAATGATTATTAAATTAATATGATTTTTGAAAAAAATGGAAAAATACAAATACAAATAATAATAAAACTGTCGCGGAAGACGTTCCATGACGTTTCTAAAAACATCACGGATTTCTTCACATTCTGCGACATTTCCAAAAAATGTCATGGATTTCTTCATTAGACAATCAGCAACGTTTTTAAAAATGTCACAGATTGTCCAAACTTTTAGTAACGTTTTTATAAATGTCACGGAATGCCAGTGTTTTTCGTGACATTTTACTTAAAATGATGCAGAAAACTTTTGCTTACACCACATTTCGCGACGTTTTTTATAACGTTTTTGAACATTCTGTGACGTTTTTTAAAAGTCACAAAATGCTTTGTTTTCTTGTAGTGTTAAAACCCTTCATTGATATCAAAACCAGGTTGGCAAAGTCTAATGAATAAAGATTCATGAATTTGAGGCAGATGAATGAGTGACTCATAAAATGACTCAAATGGCTTCATATAAGCTATGAGTTCAAGAGGAGTTAGTATGATATTAATGGATCCACTTGTGAGAGGGAGATGTTCAAAATTCACAAGTAGAGTAATCTCACATCAGAAAGAAACATAAGGATGAAATGAGTTATATACAAAAATAAGACTCATAACACATTTCCTTAAGATTTTAAGTTGAGAAATAATGTCTTAATTGTATAAGGGCTCACTTTGATGTGGTGCAAATTCTCCCTAACCCCCTTAAAATCCTTAATATCTTATATTTTCTCACTTGATCCATACGTTTATGAATTATACCGATAGGTCCTCTAGTAGTTGAGTATTATCTTCCATATATTACAATATTATTACATTTTGTATCAACTTGAATGTGGTGACATTACTTAATAAATAAACCTTATGTTTATTCCAGGTCTAAAATAATCAATTTTCTCAAAATTTAATATTGTGCACTATAATATAAGAAAATATTATAAATTTTTTACGAAAACAACATTGTCTATACAATGAAAACTATATAATGGAACTCGATCTCATTCTAACAACATAATCCTTGAACTTCATTGGTGACATGCCTTTTATCAAAGGATTAGCTATCATCAATTCAATGCTAATGTGTCCAATGACTGCTTTATTTTCCTTAACACTTTCCCTTATTGATGGCATGCTTTTTTTTCGCTAGAAAAATAGCAACTGAATTGTCATAATGTATTCTCAATGACTTAGAAATGGAATCCGCGAGTTTAAGCCCATATATAGAACTCTTTAGCCATACATCATGTAATGTAACCTTAAAATAAGAAACTCAACCTCTATGTTAGAGGAAGCAATCAAAGAATTCTTGGCACTCCTCCAAGATATGGCTCCACAGGCAAATATGAAGATATAACTTGAAGTTGGTTTCCATGAATCAACAAACCTAGCAAAATCTAAATTTGGGTATCTTGTTCCCTCTAGATTATCAGCTCATCTGTACATAAGGATGTAATTTTGGTCCTTTAAAGGTACCTTAACACTTTCTTTACAGTCTCCACTGATCTAATGCTTAATTGCTTTGATATCTAATAAACATTCCAACAACAAATACAATGTTAAGTGCCTTTCACAATGGGAGCTACATTTTGTGAACAATCTTTTATCCAAATCTCTCTAAAACTTTATTAATATAGGTTTATTGAGACAAACCTAAAATACTACAAAATTTGTCTTAATGGATCTTAATGTGAATGGCATCAAACGCATCACCCATATCTTTCATTTCAAAATTCTTAGAGAGAAATTGTTGTATATCATGTAACAAACCCCTATCATTGGTTGCAAGTAATATGTTATCCATATACAATACAAGAAAACAAATTTTACTCTCACTAACCTGCTGGTATGCACTTGATTCATGATATTTTCTTCAAAACCAAATGATGAGATAACATCATGGAATTTCAAATAACACTGATCGGATGCTTGTTTTGATAAATATATGGATCTTTTAAGCTTGTAAACCTCTTCCTCTAGGTTACCATTTAAGAAGGCTTTTTTTCACAAATGCTTTCAGATAGTTCCTGAATAATTGGATATACTGAATTATTGGTAACTTGTAGAATATTTTGATTGTCATTTGTGTTGACTGTAGGCTATTAAATTTCAACAATTGGTTGTACAAGGTCTATTTAAACCTAAGGAGCATTATGAATGGCAAACAACTTATTGTTTGAGGTGGAAGGTTATGCATCCAAATAATTATTATCAGAAACTATATCTTGAAATTGATCCCCCCACTAATCAAATCATTCTTAACAAACTTTGCATTTCTTGATTCCATAATACTAATGTGATGTGATGGACAATAGACCTATATCTTGTAGACCTTTCAGTATATCCAATGAAATGCCTGCTTATGGTCTTTAGGTTCGATTTCTTATTTTGTGGATTATAAATTCTTATTTCAGATGGACATCCTTAAACGAGTATATGTCACAAACTCATTTTTCAGCCTTTAAATAACTTAAATGACATCTTTGAAACAGCCTTTATTAGTATCCAATTCAATATATACACTATCGTTTTAAGAGCTTCAGTCCATAAGGAATTAGAAAGTTTGGAGCTACTTAGCATTCTCTGTACATTGTCCAATGATGGTTTCTTCTTTCTGCCATTCATTCTGGTCCAGAGATCCATAGTATACTAGGCTACTATCTTATTTTTTAAATATACCTCGTAAATGGACCAGGTGCTTATCCACCTTTAGTATATTTACTATAATATTTTCTACTTCTATCAGACCTCACGATCTTAATTTGCTTACGACATTGTTTCTTTATTTCAACTTTGAATATGTTGAAAGCATCTAGTGATTCATTCTTTTTATAAAACAACTAGAGATACATATAACGTAAGTAATCATCTATAAATGAGGTGAAGTGTTTCTGACCATACAAGTTCATATCAAGACTACAAATATTTGTACATATGATCTTTAATATGTTTGAACTTCCCTTGGCATATTTCTTTGATTTGTTGGTCTACTTTCCTTTTATGTAGTCTATACAAGTTTCAAAATCAATAAAATCCAAAGTGCTAAGTACTTTGTCATTCACCAATCTTTTAATCCTTTCTGTAAAGATATGTCATAATCTTCGGTGCCATAAATGGAGGAATCTTCATTCCTAGCACATTGTTTTGTTTTAGCATGAACGTGTGTTGCATTGTAACTAGTATTCTCTTGTAAATTAAAATGAAAAAGATCATCAAATAATGTATCGTTACTAACAATTTCAAAGTTATAATTTAACTTTAAAAATTCATCTAAAACTGAAAGGAATATCCTAAAGGTACAAGTCTTAAAACTAAAATCAATTTCCTAGAGAAATTGGAATATAAAATATATTTGTTAATTTTAAAACAAAACTAGTACATAAAATTGCAATCCCCAATAACCTCCTCATGTGAATGCATCTTATTTCTGAATAAAATATACTACTCACTTCCTACTAGGTTCTGGTTCATCCTTCTGGATATCATAATCAATGTCCATCCACCCCAAATGAAGAAGAATTCTCTCCTTTTAAATCTTATAGTTTTCATTCCTCAATTTAAGAATTTCATAACTTGTATCAAAGAAACTAACAATTTGAGTTGCATAATCTAAACATACATGCTACTTCTCAATAAATTGAGGCTAACAAATGATATATATGTTTTATCAATGTAAAAAAATATCTTAAAAGACATAAATCAAATGACATAAAAATTACCTGTGGGCTAAAATTTTAATTCAAACAAATTTATGTTAAACTTTATGATAAAAGTATCAAATCATAGTCCAATCCATAATACCTATGGGAAAATTAAAAAATAATTTGATATTTCATCCTATTTAATCATTCAAATATAATACAAATTCTTATGGGATAAAATTTATTATACTAAAATAATTAACTACAATTAAATTTTTCAACACTTTATGTGATTAAGTATATGAACATATAATTTTATATGATTAGGGTTGCTCACTAAAACACTTTATCCAAAATTTTATTCACAATGCAAAAGTATAGACATAATAATTATGTAAATAAAAATTGATAAACTGATTCATATAGCAAAAAAAAATTATGAATGTGCTATAAATTCATAAATCATTTAATTATGAACTTTAATCTTTGATTTTTCTTGATTATTTTATACAAATATAATTTCAACGCACATTTATTAAGATGTCACCTTTAGTTTTGTTGGTAGAGGCTCATTATGCATCCTGCGTAGGTATAGGTTCGAGCCTTGGGAATTGCATTACAAAGTTTTTTAGTAGACAAACGACATTGTTTAATATAAGGGGTCACCTTTAGTCGGGTCATAACGACTCAGTTCATGACCCATATTAGAAAATACAACAAAAATGATTTTTTAAAACTATGAGAACACCTCCAAACCACTTAGTTTGAGATTTCTACCTTTAATTGATTTTTAAAATTTTCAAAAATGACTCTAAAATACAAAATTTTGAATTTAATTTTTTTAAAATTTAAAATTCTCCATAAACTAAAGTAAGGTAGGGATTATTAATGCTCTGGTACTAAATGTAAGCCAATTCAACATATATTTAAAGGTAATATATGTTATAATCATAAATAAACTGAATATAGAAGAAATCGATGTACCTCCTGCAATTGATATTCTTACTTGGAAACTTTCAAATGTTCTATGCTCTCAATCCCAAATTGGTATCGTATTCTTTGAATGGTAAAAGGAGCTTAAAGACCTAAAACTCTCTAAATGCAAAAAATATATCAATGTTCTCTTATCAATCACATCGGTAGTTATCACAAAAAATAGGAAATTGTTTTCTATTAATTACTGAATGTTAGACTATTTACGGGTATTAAAATTACTCAGAGTATGAAAAATTCTCTTAAATATCTATATTTATATATATATATATCATTTTGGCTAGGCCAACTTGGATGATTGTTGATCTATTGAACTCGTGCTTTATTTATTAGTCTTCATTATGATTGTTTGATCTCAGAAAACATCAGGACAGTGGCTTCGATAGATAGGACCCGTCATAGGACTAGTGTCTAATTTAGTTTTCTTAAAAATATTTGAGGTTCGTGAATATTAGCACTGCAGAATGCAAGCTTCTATGATAGCTGGAGATTCTGCCTTACAAATAATGATCAAAAGGCTGCACACATTGCGAATTGTCAAAAATGAAACTTTGTCAGATGAACGTCCAAATTCTAAAAATCTGTTTAAGGAAGTTCTGTTCTCTAATTATTGAAGCATATTTCTCGAACATAGGCATATATAAAAAACCTACCTGTTTTTTCTTAGTATGAATTTTGTGGTTTACTTGGACCAATTTTTTTACTTAAGTGGCTTCGGCTGTGCTCAGGATGACGTATTTAACTTCCCCCTTGGCCCTTGCGATATAATCATATTATTTTATAGCTGAAATTTCTCGCTCGAGATAGCACATACATTGGAACAAATCAAATGGGAACATGAAAACAGAGAAGAAAAGATGCAACATCCATAAATTTTTCATTCCGTGTTGTGTAAGAGTTCAGCTCATATTGTAAATTGGTAGCCATTTCAATGCTTTCTGGTTTTGCCTGATTCTGGCGAGGCTGTGTATTGTTGTTGGGATCCATGAGGATAACTTGTATCAGCTATGAAACTCCTGCAAAACAATAAAGGCACGCCGGGGATTGGTATCCGACAAGCCCCTCCGACGCTCAAGTTAGTCTTTTATCGAGGATAGGATCCCTGTGAGTAGAGAAAACTAAGGTTAATAATGTCGTACCTCTATCACGGCAGAATAATACCTTATATATGGGATAGAT
>JANVCQ010000006.1:7920685-7936403 GCA_025531925.1 Erythroxylum plowmanianum | reverse complement strand
AGATTAATTACACTTTTACTTATTGGTCACAGTTGAAATTGAATATTATCAATATCGAGAACCCTGATGTTTCAAACTGTGTGATTTCATTCTTAAAATAAAGAACTAAGGATCATCGTTATAAGTTACATTAGTATTATAAATCTTTTCCTTCTAATGAGGTATGGAGACATGTTCTCGATCGAACGAATGTCTTCAAAACCTTGGAATAATTTGTGTGACTATTAGGTTGACCCCAAAGTCAAGGTTTGTTTTTTTTTCCCTTCATATTTGCTTCCATTAATCTTGTTAGATGATTAAATAACTACCAAATCTTTTTTCCTTTATTTAGGAAAATTGTGAGAAGGAAAAGGTCAATAGAGGAAAAATGAAATCATCTCACAATCAAATGTCCAAATCATTTGTAGATTCAAAATGAATATGTAAGATCCTTGTTTACAACTTATAACTATATCAATAAACATTGTATTATTTGTTGTGCCTTGTATTTTTCTTCCATAAAACAAAGTGGGAAGGAACTACCTGGATAAGAATGTGATAGAATCACACTATACAAAGTTACTCATGATAAGGAAGGTAAAGAGTAGATGTTAGAAGAAGCAGAAAATAACTATATAAATATAAAATTTTGTTTAACATTTAAGTTTATTTGTTAACATAGTAGTTAGTATTAATATTTAGATTGAATATTGGTTTTGTATTTTACATTTTAGAATAAGATGCAAGAGTTATTACAGAGATCAATATCTGAAGGGAATGAAATCAATGTAGAAAACATTTGCAATATCGTGCTTGATACATGTTATGGTTATGTCAAAAGTCTTGGCTTTGGCCTAAAGCCAAATGTTTCTACCTTATCACAGAAAATAGTCATTTAGCAACTTCAAAAGGTAAAAAAGACGCTTAAGGTTGACTTACAACATATTCGAGCAAAATTAGCCAAACAAGATAAGTTATTAAGAAAAATACTTAGTTCGGATTATGATAGTAATGAAGATGAAAGTGAATGATATTAATTACATCTTTTATTCTTTTTTCTTTCAATTCCTATTTCTATTGTTTAAATTTATTTTTCTTGAATTATAGAATTAATGAAGATGCAACTATTAAGTGATTATATCATGAATGTTAAAGTTATGTGATGTTTGTTTTAATTAAAAAAAAATATTGTTTCAATAATTAAAATATTTTTAGTATATTTTAAATAAGCTTTTTGGATTATTACAGTTTTATTGACATGGACAAGCCTATTTTGTCATTCAGTTATGTTGTAACTTTTTGTTAATCTCACAGTTATAATTTGTAAACAGGACTTTGTATTTATTATTTTGTTTATAAGAATTTTTTAAATTGTAATTAAAATCTTGTATATGAAAAATATTCTTTTTATTAGTATAATTCAATGATATTTTACTTTTTATATATAATGCTTCAAATTATCAATTATTTTTGTATAATATTTTTATAATAAATTAACAATAAAATTTATATTGATACATTATATACAATAATATGGATTAAAAATGTAGCAAATGATTTGTTCCAAAATTGTATAACATTTGGTTAAAATGTATATAAAAAAGTATGGCTACATTTATTATACTTATCTACCTTTCCAGAAACGTAGCAAAATACTTTCAATTACAATTACGAAAACATAGCTAACAGTTTTTCGTTAAGAAAAAGAAGCGTAGCTTATCCTATGGGCAATGATTCTACATAATAAAAAATCATTAGCGACGATTGCCAAAATCATCGCCTATAATTTTTAATTACGAAAATTTTGCAATATTTTGGTGACAAAATAAAATCGTAACTAAAAACTATAGGTGACATTTTTTATATCTTTAGTTATGATTTTTATAGCCAAAGCTCAATTTGTTGTAGTGATCGTAAACATTCGAAGCGTTATTTGGTGATGCCTGGTGTGGAAATTCCTGTGGAACTATGAAGAAGACACGGAGTAGACCATAAAGAACAAAATATTAATCATGCTAAGATAGTTGATTCCAAAAAGGAACCCCATCTAATTCCCAAGTGGAACCCACTGATTGAAGATGTTGCTAATGAAATTGTTCACTTCTTCTTTTCTGTGTTTGACGCGGTGCTGTCGAACGGCTGAGCTCCTTTGAAAGGAAATTCATGAGCGCAATCGCATTACTGTCGCTAACAGAAATGTCGGGAGTTTCTGACTTGTTTTCTTGTAAATTTATTTACACTTAGTAGGTTACTAGATTCGTCTTATGCATGCATGTCACCTATATTAGAATATTTCCTTTGCAAAAGGGTTTCGTATGGTAAATTATTTAATATAGTTTTTGCTTTAGTTTTGAGCGAGATGACATTGGACTAGGAACATAATTGAACTATAAAGGGTAATGTGAGCTTGTGTCTTTTTCCTATGTTTGCTTTCTTCTGCTATGTCTTATCTGCATTAGATTTTGGGTCCAATAATTTGTAAAGGGTGACACACATAAAAAGAAAACTCAATTCATAAGTTGTGTAAAGAATAATGTTAGGAAGTACCATTAAAAGCATATTCACCAAACTATGTAGTATAATTTCATAATTTTTGGATTTTGTAAAACTATCTGTTCATAAAGAATAACGAAGTTGTAAAGACAAGAAATGCTTTAAGTATCATGATGTACTTCAAAAAGAAAAAGGAAAAAAAAAACTAGAAAGCTTATAAGAAAAATCTTGAAAGTAAGAAAAATAGCATTGCAATAGGAATGACAAAACTAATAATGAACGCATTAACCCAATGATAAATCTGAATTACTATTAGAGACATCTTTAATTATTGTTTTAACCTGTATTCAACTATCTTTAAATTCATCAAAGCTTGCTTTTGAAAATTAAGGTTACGCAAGGGCTTAACAAAAACTTGTTTGTGCGTAGACATTATTCGTATGTAAAACATGTGAAACGAGGTTTAGAAATTTGTTCATTTTTTCTTCATGTTAATTAGTTGGTAAGACTACTAAATCAGTCACTTTTTTCTTAAGCAGTTGAATGGAGTATTACATTATTGAATAAATCCGAGTTAGTTTCTTTGTTGGATATTCTTCTACCTTTTCGAAATGTCATCTTCTGAAATGGATTCCTTAGGCTACCGGTTGATTGGTAAATCATCCAATCAAACAAAATACAGGAATAATTGTTTCTTGTTGTCTTGGTAGTGTTCTCAACATTAAAAACTTTGAACAATAATGCTCTTATTAACATCTAATTAATAATTGCTGATGCCTACATAACTTTTGTCAGATAGCCATTGTTTTTCATCGGACACTGGAGTGATTAAAGCATATTGGTGCTCGATATATGCAAGGTTTTGACTAGACCTCACTTGATAGATAAAATCAAAACTAACTTGGTTAGCATGTTATACAGATAAATCTCAAAAGAGACCATATTTTAGCTGGGTAAGGGAATTCCATTTTGAGATTACAAACTAACTATTAGGAAAGACAGAGATTAGGATCCAGAAATTTAAAATCAGCTAGAAGACAGCCTCTTCTTCAATTCTATGTAGCATTTGATTGATAGCTGCCGCAATCTCATCCACTGTAGTCAGGTGACATCCTTCTTCAACCTGTTTCATTTTATCAGAAACGATGGGATCAATTTGAAGGACAAAAGGCACAAATTAAGCGGAGTGTGTTTGCATCTCTAACTAAGATGTGTTGTATAATTCTTAATTACTACAGAATTTTCTTGGGATCTCCGCTACGTGAAAAGAAAGTATGGCCCAAAAAGAAAGCAAGAAAAGCAAAGCTCAAGAAGAAAAAGTTGACTGATTAGACTGTACCAAGTCTTAACTAACCTTAACACTAATGGAGTAAAGAACCACTTGATCAAGAGCCGTGATGTTTAGGTGGAGAATAGTGAGCCTCAGGCGTTGAAGCCCTGCAACCATCTTCAAGAGCTGTCTGGGGCGTTTCTTGGAGAGTATTTTAAGATTTGCATGGCTCTCTACCATGGTCACTTCTATGTCTGCGGCAGCCCAATGAGTCTCTGCCGCCGTCGACTGATTATCCACAGAGCCCGGAGACTGAGCTGCTCGTGTGGAGTACTGAGGGGAGGAAAAGAAGTCGACAAATGGTGAAGTAGTGTAGCCATTAACTTCTGCTTGTTGCTTGGACCTTTTATGAGCTTCCATGGTCCGCAATAGCTGCTCCAACTCTTTCACAAAATTAATGGCTCCTCCAATTATCGACGCTTGGTCGCCCTGGAAATATAAACAACAGATAAACATTTTCTGAACACAAGAAAATGTTGCATGTCATAAGAACCAAAACCGATCATTAGGTTTCAATAGCATTAAGTGAGCATATCCTCAAGTTTCAGAGAAGACTGTTATAAGTTGTTCTTTTTATCTCCTCCCAATTTACGTTGGGAGAAAATCTTACGAACACAAAGTCAACATATATGATGTCTTATACAAAAGATGTATGATTGGAACACTAGAGTGTGATTGTTACTGACCCGCTGGACATAAGAAGGAGGCATCAAAGTCCTAATAGCAGCAAGATATTCATTCATTTGTTTCCTACGGTTTCGCTCAACAGCAATGTGAGTCATTCTTTGGTTCTCAATTTCCTCTTTGTTCTTTGTGTTCTTTGTCCGTCTACGCTTCCGTCGGCCACTATCGGTCGCCGGCGTTTGCTCCATTGTAGCGGGTATTAACAACTTTCCAGGGAGAGATCTTTCAAGACTGCATGTCTCAGGTGAAGAATTTGGATCCCACTCTTTAGCATGTCGCATGATGGATGGAGGTGAAGAATCCCAGTTCTCATGCTGACCTTGCAGTCGTTCTATGTTGCTAAAGTTATGGTCTAAAACCCCAAGATAAGACTTGCCATCTTGTTTAAATCCACAGTTAGAGCTCCAAGATCCTCCCCCTCCTCCTGCTCCATAACTATCCTTATGAACATAACCAAATGCGTCTTGTGCATACACAACTGCCTCTAGTGCCATATCTAAGTTAAGGACAAGCACACAAACAGGTGGACCCTTTGTATTTCCTAATTCTGATCCTTCTTCTCACTCTTAGAAGAAGTTTACAAACATAAGCTAGAGGTGGAGTAGGATTGTAGACCTACCAACCACGGAATGGACTCTGGTGACTAGAGGAGACTTGAAAGTTGTGGGGGGACTATCAAATGAAGCAGAGGATTGTGTGCATCGGTGTAAGAAACTCGAACGAAGACATAAGCCAAAGTACAACACAACAAAAGATCCAAAACACTCACCTTTTGATCAGTTCCGCTAGGCCTAAAGAGAGGGCCAAGAGACCTTGGGGACGTTTAATCAAAGCCTATAGAAAAGCTAAAGCTTCTTGCACGTGAGATTGCATTGTGACAATAGACAAGTCATTTAGACTACAGAGAGAGAAGAGAAAGAGAGAGGGAAGGCGACAGAGAGATTCTCTTGGCACTCGGATATTGTAAGTACTGCTTCTCGAAAATGAACATAGAACATACTCAAACAACGAAACCAATATAAATAAATAAATAAATAAAGAGAGGAAGGAAAAATGTGGGTCCAAAATGTCGAGAGCAGGGCGTCATTATTGACCTAAAGACCGTCCTCTTCTTCGACTAAACTGTGCGAGCAAGTGCGTAAAGGTTAAAAAAGTCCTTTGAGTGCAAAAGCCTAAAAGAGAATGCTTCTTACTATTGTTTCATTTGGTAATAATGTGGTCGGACACTTGGAGATGAAAAAGAGGAAGATGACGAAAAGCTGATAAAATAGTACAGAGATTCTGATGCAAGGTCCATGGGGAGGTGTATGATGAAAGAAGCAAACGGGCAAAACAGCCTCGTTCAGTTCAGGGAGGTCTGGAAATTTACAGGAATCCATGTGACTACACGAGGCCTAGTTTTGTAATCATCTGTAATATTATACACCAATGCGATTATCTCTCATTCTTTTCATTAACTTTAAATTTCTTTCTTCTGTTTCTTTTATCTCAATTATAATTTAGTGTTCCTACCTTCTTTCTGAAATTTTATTTCGATAAAATATTATTCATTCCTTTTAGTGTATTATCAAATTCGTTTGACTTATAATTAGGTGCTTAAAATTCCGAAATTTGCCTTTTAGCCCTTCTTCCAATCCCCTTTGTTGACTAGTTCTTCATATTCTAAAACTAATTATAAGACATATCTTTTTATTCTCATAAGTCGCAAACTTCATCTAAAACTTTAAGATATTTTTATTCTGTGAAATTTAGCTTTACTTAATCTTAATTTTAAAAGAGGAGTACATTATATCTTAATCGCAAATCTTAAGGTATTAACATAATGTTAAATTTAACTTCTGGTCATGTTCAATTTATTGAATGAGTATGCTATATATAAAAATTACCATATTTTAGTTCAAATTTTTATAATATTGAATTATTATCTCATTTTATATATAAGTTACCTTCAGTTCGTATTTTTATTTGATGTGAAAAATACAAAATGATGTGACACCCTAGTTATAATAGAATTATATAATAGTACAAGTCCTCCAATTAATGACAAATTGCTGTGTCATTTCAATTGAACTGCGTATTTTCTTGCTACAGTAAAGGGGCCCACAAATTCAATCTTTTTCGACTCTTGTTTCGTCTTAAACACTCGCAAATTATAAGAGAATCCTGAAGTTGAAGAGGCGGCGTCAGGACAACCGCGGTTCGTTTCACCTGGAGTTTTCCTACATTTGACTTTAAAATGTAAAATAAACAACTTAAAAGACTCAACATCGAAATTATCCTCTTAGAATTGTCCTAATCCTTAACGATGGAACTAGCGGCTTATAAATGTTGATGACACCCATGTTAAATATAGTCTGTCATGCCTAGTCAGGTTTTCTAATCCTAAATAAGCTAGCCCTTATAAAGTAATCAGCAAATAAAACAAACACCAAGTCTACGTACCCACCTGCAAATTTGTATTCACCTAGTGGTCATCTTCGCATCGCATGTGGGTCGAGCGCAAAGTACGCAGTCAGAAATTCTTGCTCTCAGACCGTCTGGACTGGACGCAATGTGCGATTCGGCTATTAAATTAATCATATATGTAGTGTATTAGCATAGGGGACAGATCCGAGATCTGGCTTAATTAAGTGGCTAAACTGTTTTGGCTAACTAGGGTTTGTTGTCTTAAGCGAAAGAGGATCGGGACCCCAATTTATGGGAACCTGCTTATTGTTTTTCCTTTCTTCTGGTACAACTTGCAGGCTAGATTCTTGATTGGGAGCTGAATCTAATCACTTGGCTTAAAGCATAAAATTAGTGCAATAATTTTTTAAAAAATTTCAGAACTATATTCCAAAGGAAGGAGTATATGCTCTAAGTACCAAACCAGGCTCTCAGTTAGTTAGAGCCTCACGTCTAAGCCCATTTATAGAGAATTCGTTTTCCCTGCTGAGCTTCTGTGTAGAAGTTAGGGCTCAGCTTTGTCTTGCAAAGTCCAAGTGGCCTGCCTCTACTATTAATCGATGCTCAACGCACCACCTAGTAGTTTACGCATTACAGCTAATTAATTAATTGTAGTTCAGTGATAAAATAATTTAAAAATATTTATTATTTTATATATGTTTTAATATATGTGATAAAGTTCATAAGATAATTATACATTATAAAAAATTATAATATTCATTGAACTGACTTGATATAAAAAATTCATTTAGAACATTATCTGTAGGTCTATAAAAACTCTCATTTTGATGATTGTATAAAGTGATCATTTGATTTGAGGCTTTCAAAGTTATCTTATATATAAATTGTTATATTTTGATACTACTTATGACTTATGACTTATTCTAATTATGAGTAGTTCAGTTAGTAGTCATTAGATATAACATGAACTATATGGAGATAGTTAAGTAATCAAGATAAAATTCATCAACCTAAAGTATTTAAGGAGAATTTTCTATTGTTCTCGATTAATGTTGATTTGGAAAATCCTTGACCAAAGTAAAATGATGTTTTATAAATTGTTTACAAATTTCATTAATTAAATCAATAGCTAATGATGAAGAACTAATATAAGTAAACTCAAAATAAAGAAGATATTAATTCCATACTTTATATTTAATTGAAATATTGTATGATAAAAGAATTGAATTATATAAAAAAAATTGTGCACAAAAAGGTTAATCAAAACTACTTTGACATTCCTAAATATTTGGGTGGTCATGATGTATTGCTAAGTACCAATTTTGATCTATGATTATAAATTATTTAATTAGAGAATTAAAGATAAATTAAAAGAAGTTTTAATTTATCTAATTATAATTATGAATTATAACTATAATTTATAATCATTGCTACTATATTTGAGAATATAATAATGTAACACCCCACTCTCACAAGATATTTATTCGACATCTTAAGTGATATCTGAGTATGTATCCAGTAAGGGTGACGTGCTAGAACAGTCAAACAATCGAAACTCGTTACGAATTTTTGAAACATCACACGCATATGTAGGAAATCAATAAACAAATTGGACACTTTATTTATAAACATTTTCATTCACAAGTGTTACTACACTCATTGAACATTCTCATTTACAAACATTTCCAATTTGGAAAGTTGTTACAAAATATAATTATTCAAATAATCGAGTTACAATAATTGCAGAATACACAATTTGATACAAAAATAAAGAAATACAAATGCAGATGCGAACTAATCCTGTCATTTATCTCTTACTCGAATGCAGTGACTTGACTCCAATTTGTTTAACTAGAGATATTCTCTAAGCCTGGAAAATAATGTTACAATTTTGATGAGTTTCGCGAACTCATTGAGTTAACCATCTTCGATGGTTCACTCATATCATATAACACATAAATTTATATAGTAGCATAATTCATATAATTTTATTTGTCATCATGTTAAGTCGCAGACATTTCATATTCACTTAGATCATATATCACATTCAGAAAATATTCAAACTATTTACATCATATTTATCCAATGTCTATACAGTGCTCATGAGACTTACTTTCAATTATTACTTTGTTGTGATTGAGTACCTTTTTACTAACTCATATCGATTATGGATACCGATCTGTTATTAGATAATGTCATATCCCTTAATGGATACCGGGTACAATAGCAACTGAGTCAAAGGCTCTTATCATATGTTGAGCTTTAAGCTCTTTTTACTGGCGACTCCGAACACAACAACTTTTATCTTTCATGCATTCATGTAATGAAGTGCATCACATTCTCATATTTTCAATCAATCACATGATTTCATATTCACATTCAAAAAACATTTATCATCGAACTTTAGTCTGGCATTCAACAAAATTGTTGAATACATTTATTTCAGTCAGATTCACATACAAGGAGTACTTCCAAGATTTATTTTATGCATCAAACACCTCAGACATTCAATGTTCGGAATCAAAAAAATCAAATTCAAAAAATAACTTAATACAGAATTTAAAAAACAATTAATTAAGTGAGACCATCTAGGTTACTCATAATACGCTACAGATTAGCATTAGCTTCCATGATCTGGAAACATCTGGATGCAGACGTTCTATCCTGTACATCAACATTATGCAATAGACACATTGCTCATATATTATTAATTGCACAATTACATAAACATTCAATTGTACACATATGTATATGTGTCATGTATAATGCATACTCAATTTGACTATTCTGGGTATGTTTCCATTATTCTCGTCACAAGATCATTCGTATATCAAAACTCACATAGGTATAATTTGAACTTAGGTTTACACCTCCATAAAACAAATTGAATCTAAGTTGATACTCAACTAATCATTTAAGTTTTTTTTAAAAACAAATTTTCGAGTCCATTTTGTATAATCCTTAAGACAAGGAAAATAAAGTATTTAGGCATCACCTTCTAACGACACCAAGATCATACAATTTGATTCAGTATACTGAAAGTTATACTCAGACACTTTGGATTGTTCTTTAAATTATAATAGTACTCTATATTCAACTTCAAGCTAGATTTTGAAACTCTTAAAGATAGAATTAAAGTTTGATTTCTTCAGAAAATTTGTAGTCATATGTCTCTAGTTTAATCTAAACTAAAAATCATCTCATTTGGATATTTACAGTTCAAGATACAGGCTAAATACTGCTGACTGTTTAGTGAAATCATTCCATTTATCATATTCTAGCACACTTCATCATTTTCATCCTAAATTAATCAATCAATCTTTTTCGAATGAATTCAGATGGCCATAAATTTCGCTGGAGAGAAAGAAAAATGTGTTAAGAGTTTGTTGGTTCAAATTTCAAGTCATTTAAAGGTCGGAAAAAGAAGTTATGATCAAAATAGTGAAGGATATTCAAAATTGTCCCTTTCGGTAAGCCTTCATTGTCACGATTGTGCTTAATTCCAGTCGGGTGCGAAATGTCACGATTGTGGTCATACACAATCGTGCACTACGAGACGCATCACTAATGTCACAATCCTGCTCTGCCTCTTTTCTTTTCTAAATTCACAAATTGCAGATTTTTCTTCTCTTCTTCCTCTCTTGTGCTTAATTTACCATCTCTAACTTATATTCTCACTATTTCCTCTTCATTCCCACTTCTATTTTAGCTTAACTCATTCAATTATGAAATTAAAATCTATAACTAATTATAAACATCAAAAACAGAACCTGTCATTTACACATATTCATCCTAGCTTCTATACTTCTTCATTTGTTGCATTTTTTCATCTTCATCAACACCTTCATTTCATCTCCAACTTATCATTTTAATTATTTTCCCATATCACAACATCACCTTACTACTTTTTCCTTAGCTCTAAACTCATTTAAGCTCACTTCTAAAACACCCAAAGAGATCCATGCATATCAACAGTGAATCCAGAGCATGAACACCCACTTACCTATCAAACTTTTCTGTACTCTTTTTACACCATCTTTAATGATCATTCTAACTCAAATCATCACAGCAACGACTTATGAACTATTGATCATTATCATGTGTTAAAACAAGAGATGAACATACCCAAGTTTTCTCATTCACATTTCAACATATACGTATCATTATTTTATAATCATTTAACTGTTAACTATCATAAAAAATGCTTCATTCAACAAATAAAGAAGAGTAGTGCTTAAGACCTTCTTGTTTAAGCTTCAAGTTCTTCAAAAACACCAACAAGCCCTAACTTCTCATGCAACCTACATACATCATCATGGAGGTTGGAAGGTTTAGATTTCTTGTGGAAAATGAAGAAGACAACAAGGTGAGGGTAGCAAGTGAAAAATAAGAGAGCTAGGTTTAACGTTGATGGAGGTTGGTGAGAAAATCCGTGAAGGAGATGAAGAAAAAGCCACAGAGAATAAGAAAAAGCAAGAACAAAACACTGGGTCTTTTCAGTATATTCATGAAGTAAGAACTAGGTTTGGCAAGTGACACTTGTCACTTGTCCACTCATATGGCCTCACTTGATTCTTTTTAATAACTAGTCCATCTGTCTTCAATTTTTATTCCAATTATCTCCCAATTTTTAATATTATTTTATTAAAAATCCTAATATCATTAGTCAATTATTTCTGCTGTCATTTAACATTTATTTCTACAACCATTTATCAATTGTTCTACCTTTTGACATTTTTCTAGTTCAAAAATACCCTTAATTCTAAAAAATTCTCAAACTTCAAATTTCTAAATCAATAATTTAATTCACCAAATCAATTTTTAAGGCAAAAAGATTCACTATACATTTCATAATCATATTAAAACAATCATTTATACTCGAAAAATATCAAATGAATGCATGAACAAATCATTGTAATGTGTGCAATATTCCAGTTCATATATGTGTATGTTAACATTATGTATGAGCATGGAATGCACTTTTCTAATCTCTCATTGGTATCTCACATGTACCGTATTTTAGGGTTCTAGCCCTTAATGTGGTAACAGGATGTTACATAATAGGTCTGACACGAACAACGAGTTGAAGAGAGCAAAGACAATCAAGTTGGACTTGATTGAAAAATTTTAAAAAATTATTGATTAAATGTGAGATATTTAATAAATAAGGATCAATATGAGATATCAAATAATTCTAACTAAAGTTTAATTGAAATTAGATTTTAATTTCAATTAAATTATTAAAATGTCCAAAACTTACTATAAATATGTTTAAGCTCTAATGGAGCTAACACTTTTTGATTAACATTCTCTGTAAGAGTTACAAGATTCTCCAAACCTATCTATTGGATACTGTTAGAGCCTGAATATTTGTATAATTATGGTGATTAAGATGAGTCAATTTTGAAAATAGTTCGAGAGATACAACAAGAAAAAGATCAAGCTTCAAAATAAGGTACAAATTAAGATTCATGCTTTATTATGATTTAATTATTAATCATTTTATATAATTAAAGTGATCTTCATTTTTTGGAAATTAAAATATGAAAAAAAGTTTGTAATCATTCCGCTGCAGTCGGGATTGGATCTCTTCCTAATTTCACAACAATGGTATAAGAGCAATATTTAATTATATGATTTGATTAAATTATTTGATTGTTATTGATTAATTTTTGAAATTTTTGAATAGAACTATTGCATGATTAAACAATTTGAAAAGTTTGAATTGAATATTCCAAAACCATTTGTTCTATTTAGAACTGTAAAAACAGCTAAAACCTATAATTCATTATCTAAAAAATTAATTGACTGAAAATGACAGCAGTTGAGAACTCAAAAAGTTTCTGAGTTTTGGACTCGTGCGATGATTAGAGCTCTAGTTTGGGTGTTGGTATTGTGGCTTTTGCAGTTGCTGGAAAAGCAGCTGCTTATGACTCCATCTGGCAGTAGCATGTTACTCGAATAAGGCAAGTGACTGCTAGAATTGATGGCGAGTTGAAGGTTATTGTTTTGTCACATCCCTAGTCGACGGTGACGAGAGGAGGCATCGGTGGCAAAGCGTGAAATTGCTGGTGCGAACAGGCATAACCTCTTGGAAGTGGCAACTTTGGCGATATGGACGCATGGAAATTGCAGACGTGATGCTAATAAAGCTGGAGTGTGCCAGAGGTGGAAAGTTGGCAGCGGTCTGTGGCAAGGAACCTCTGGCTATAGTGGCAATAGAAGTAGCGAAACCTGTGGTTGGTGGTTGGCAGGTGGAGGATGGCGGCAGCACTGGCAGCATGCGAAGTTACTGGAGAAGACATAGGCCAGTGGCAGTTTGGAGAAAGAGGTAGCTAGAACTTGCCATGTTTGTGATTTTAGGGTTTGCGAGATGAAGAAGATAGGTGTTTGGTAATATAGACAATCTTATCCTAGGTGTGGAATAAGCTTATTTTCAGAGTGGAATAAGTGATGTTTAGAGATAGGTTTAACAATGGGCATGTTTTGCAACATGGATAACTTTAAGGATGTTTGGACACTAGAGTAGGATTCGTCTTGTTTGGTTACAATCTTAATGTAAACTAAACTAAGAATAAGGCTTGTTTGGCTTTAAGATTAATGCTCTTAACAAATTTTGTTTCAAGCAATTTTAAAATTGTTTTAAAATCTAAAAATCAATTCTAAAATTAAAGTAAATATTTTTATTAATATGATTACAATTAATAATTTATTAATTTCTAGTTTAATTTTAAAAAATTAGTCTTTATTGATGAGATGAATGAAATTAAATCTCTCGTTAAAATATTAAGTACACACTAAGGATGTGATTATTGTCTTCCATTATTAAAAGAATAAACTAGAGTTTGTTAAACTTGTTAAGCAAACTTAATGCCTCTTTAACCTAAATATGTTGAACCTTATGTAAGTGGGTTCTAGTTAACTAAATTTGTGTAATTTAGATAAGCAAACTCATGATCATAAGAATTTAGAGGTAGAGTTAGGAATAACATACAAGATATATTTTAACAACAATTGTTACCTAACTGATCTGGGACTTATATAAGGTGTGATTGATAAAGATGTTATTTACATAATTTAAGTTTGGTTGGTTTATTAAGCAAACTTAAGATCAACTATATTCGAATGAGATCTTAGCCCACTAGAAAGATTAGAGTAGTATTTTCAAATAGTAATGAGGGCTATTATTTCGAAGAAAATAGTAGAAGTAACCAAATACATGATTAAAGCCTTAATCTCATTTGGTAGTCATGACATATAATTAATTACTTTCGTTTCTTACATTTATATTTTGTTCTAAATAGAATGTACCTTATTTAGTATAGTTGATACTAAGTTAATGAACCCCAATTTTTGGACATAGGATATATTTGAGAAGAGTTCTCAAAGTTAGATAGAAAATTGCATGTCCATTATGTTATTTTGGTATAATCCTTATTGAGGATTCAATGACGACATAGTTTTAGAGATATGTCAAAATCATATAGATGACAAACTATATTGACATTTTGAGTTAACTAATGTCTCTTAAACTTTGATGACAATATGTAAGATGTACGTCAATATGATGAAAGCACGGTGCAAAAGGTTACATAGAGCAGAGTTGAAAAGTTTAGCACCTTGTTGGAATTGTTCTGCTTAATTTAGCCTACGAAAAACATAAACATAGACATCAATTAAAGGCATTTTCTATAGTATGATAATATTTGTCAAAAGAAGAAAAGTGATTGTATGAATTTTCTTTCCTGTGAGAGATATGATTGAGATAATATGTATTTCTAGTTCATGCTTTTAAGTATTTGATATTAAATTTAGATTCAACATTATCATAATGTTCAAAGCACGATAAGAAATAGAATGTTAAGTAAAAGTGGTTGATCCAATTTTATAGAAATAGTTTGTATGTGATGGATCAAAAGAGACTTACAGTTAACATAAATGGAAAGAATACAAAGCTGGATAACCAAGACTATCATTTTATATCATATTGTTTATATTAATATAATGAGAATCATAAAGTTACATACAAGGATATGTATATCCTTTTGATTATGAATCGTATAAAAATTGTGAAACTTGTTAAGTTAAAGAGTAACCAAATCAACCTTTGGTGAGAGGATAATGATGGTATTGAATTGTTAAATTTATACATATGATGTATTCGATGGAATAACAATTCATAAGAGGATGATACTTATATTTCATTGAATTACTAATGACTTTATTGGATATAGTCATATGTATTAAATGAAATGTTGATTTAAACTTTTAAGAAGTTCAAATTTTTTACATCTAAGTAGAAGTTAAACATTTAGAATGTTAAGGCATTTTAATCAGATCTTTGTTAAGTTTTCAATTTTCAGTTATCTATAGGAAATGAGATTCTTTGGCAAATCCTTTTACAATAAAAATTTCACAAGAGTATGGATTTATATAAGGAGGAAAAATACAATATGAGATATTGTATGATGCAACATTATTTTTTCTATAGTTATGCTTAGTACAATGACTCACCTTCAATAGTTCCAATTGAATCATCATCATCATCATCACCCAGTTTGAAATCCCGCAATGAAGCAGGGTCTAGGGAGGTCCGATAGTACGCAGCCTTACCCCTATATAGTAGAGAGGTTATTTCTGGTAGACCCGCATGCAAATAAGACAATGTAAGAATGATGCAGTATACAAAAACAATTCATTAAAAAAAAAAGTGGGGAATACCTGAAGGAGGTTAGATCTGCAAGAACCTAATAGTATACAAAGTCCATCCCTCTTTGTCACTCACTAAGTAAGGGGATTGGGTAACTGGAACAGTTAATCCTTTAC
>JANVCQ010000006.1:7899315-7917459 GCA_025531925.1 Erythroxylum plowmanianum | reverse complement strand
AAACCTATTGATGAAGGGGAACTAGGTATACCTCTAATCAAGTTATCCAACAAAGTTTTAATTGCTAAAAGATTATGAAGTATTCTAGATAATAAGAATTCCTTATGGATTAGATGGCTTCATTCATACTTCTTAAAAGGCAGAAGCATATGGGAGATTTAGATGAAACTTGGCCACTCTCATATCCTACAATAGTTGCTTCACCTTTGGATTGCATAAGCTAGCTTAATTAAATGTAGAATTAGGAATGGCCATAGAGGATTCCATCTTTATGACACTTAGACCAACGTTGGCCCCCTAATCCAATCCATATATAATTGCCTTATCCTAAATTCTACTAATGCAAAGGTTAAAGAATGGGTCTTAGGCAACAACTAGGGAAATACTTTATGAGCTATCACATGTAATCCTAGCATACAACCTTTGGGAGGACAAACTTGACAGATACATCTAGCTACCTAACCCCAGTGGCATCTTCACTAACATTTCATGCATAAACATCTTGAGGGAGGCAGGGGATAAGATTAGTTAGGCTAAACTGATATGGACCATCTAATAACCCCAATGATCTCTTTTCTAATGCGGTTAGCATGTAAACAACATTTGAACACCAAATACAGGTTGAAGTACCTTAAGCTACCTAACCAATGCTCCCTATATAAGACAAACTCATAATCCTATATATATATATATATTTTCAAATGCCAATTCTCTTCATAAATATTGAGAAGGATGATGTTCCAATTCTCTCTATGCTTCTAGTAGCCTAACTATCTAGATTTAATAAATTGGTCATTGGAACAGACAAGCATGAGTAGAGAGGATAAGATACAATACACTACAAATATAGGATCTTATATGTACAAGATCTGGAAGGAACATAACATGCTTTGCTTACAAAGAAGGGAGAACAATCAAGATATAATCTTCAAGGAAATAGCTCAATAGATCATTGAACAAATACTAACTATCATACATAAGAAACAAGTAAGAAGGGCTATCGCTTTCCTAATTCGTCACAATGAATCTAATAGACCAAAGGGAGCAAAAGCGGATGACATGTCAACATCTCAAAAGCATCCTCAAGAAAGTAGAGTAGGAAACTTTAATCAAGCATGAAGAAATCCACAATAGAGACTTAGATTGTTGCCTAACCTGTATAGAGAATTTGGTAATTAGGTTAAACATTAGGAACTTGAGAAGGGAATTAGGGGATGATAGTGTCATATGCTTAGAGCTTTTTTTAATTTAATATATATATTTGCTTATTATTGTTTCTGCTAACATGTACATTACATTTAAACCACTTGGAGTTGTTCACTAATACCATTTAATTTGGTTTTTTAAAAAATCCTAGACACTAAATAAGTTAGGTTTTTTTTTAATTTTAAGTAGTTAAAATATTAGCTTAGCTTATGTAGCTTCACAATTAGGCAATACAAACTCACTAGATGTTATTTGTACCTCAATGATTCACAAAAGATTTAAATAAACTCTTACTTTTATCTTTGGTACTACTTTATAAAGTGTAATGAGTACCGTGTTAGTAATGTTATGATACAAAGTGATATTAGAGATAACGATACAAGTTTAGTTAGAACATTGAGATGCTAATAACAACTTTCACCTTTAAAATTAGCAATCTACTACCTAAAAATTGCCTAATCAATGATTGGAATTATTTTGGACATAATTGGTGTATTATGTTTGACTTATTGATACCTAGCTAAAAGAATGTGATTGATTAGTCGACCCTGCTCAGAATTTAGTTGTTATAACAATTAGTTTGTGTGTCTGGCGATAAATTTAAATTAGTTTTATATGTAAAAAGACCAAAATTAAGTTGTGGGAAAAACTTTTAGTATATTAGAGAGTTGCCAAAAGCCTTGTGAAGTTAGAGAGTACATGTGTACATTGTATGATGTATATTAATTGTTAGTTCATTGATGCGGGTAAGAAACAAAGGTTTTGAGTTATATATATAGCTTTGCAATTATTGAAACTAAAAGAATTTTTTTGGATTGACGTTGTGAGGGTTCCTCTTTAATCTTGAAGAAGAGTTGTAAAAAGTTCGTCTTTACTCGTGACAAAATAAGATAATTGCAAGGGTTCTTTTTCGTATTGTAGCAAAGATGTTGTATGAAAAGCTTTCTTTTGTCCATTAAAAAAAGAAAATTTCTAATTAGATATTAGGAAATAAATGTGGGAGAAAATTACTTGGTCCAACTACTATAAACTAATTTTATCTTTCTTCCATACTCTCTTTTATTATTGTTTTAATATAAACTTTCTATAAATATTTAAAATAATAAATTCATTTATTAAGATTTTAAATAGGCTCTAAAAATTCATATACACAATTTATTTCTCTCTTATATTATATCCAACCAAAACAATTTTTGTGTTCTTTTGGTCCTTATCTAAATATTAAGAGAATAGTAAACGATATTTTGATCTCTTCTTTCTGGATAACCTCCACTGGTCATCTTTCCCTTGCTCTATTTTGATTCCCAATCTCTAGTTACATTCTAGAATGGCGGGCTTGTGTTATATATTTTCAATGGGTATCCAATCCAAAACGGGAGAATTTTCCAGCGGACAACTACGAGCGTCGACAAAACTAGGAACAGAAAAGTCCCTCAAAAATTTATACAATTTGGAGATAAACAAACATCATTGATAGCTGCCGCGTGCTCCTTACCGTGTGAAAAAGAAAGCTCCCGTGACTTGGTCTTCAATATAAATTGCCTTGTATTTACATAGTACTTGCCAGTCACATGACTTGGTCTTGTGCACTATGAAAAGTATGGATACCCTCCCGACATTATCAGAGGATTATAATTTATTTGAGACATTTAATTAATTCATTATAGACCATCCTTCATTGATCTGGAGTTAGCTAAAAATTAATTAACGATCATTATCACATAATAATCTTATGTAGATTTGTCTTCTTCGTAGACTATTAGCTGGCGTTGTCTATTTAAGAATTTGTTTCAGTCAATAAGCTCTGACGTAGTAGCTTCCATAATTTTTGCATTTCTTTTCTCGCAAGACTGACCTACGTTTTCAGTTAGGTGTATTTAACTGTTGGGGAGTTAACAAATTATGTGAATCTAGCAACAGGTGCACTGTTAACCATGCATTGGAGGATATCCGATCGACCTTACAGTCTACAAAATAGTGGATGGGGCTTGTATTTAGCGTATATATGATATGTTCATAGTTTTTTAATGATCATCTTCTTCTTAATTCGTTTTGGCTTAGCTTTTTCTCCTCGTTTTTGTTGATCAAAATTTCTTACCATGTTCAATATTGTCATGATAGATTTTAAAAGAACGGGTCAACATGAACAAAATTGCTTACAAGACTTTTTTTTTTTTTTTGGTATAACTAATTCTTTTTCATAGATATATACAAGTCCACCGTTACAATCTAGAGAAGAGGAACATAGAGCATACACCAAAATAGTGCGTTGAAAACTAACATTTTGCTAGAAGAGATCCACCGACTAGCTCCAAGCCAAGCGTCAGGAACTAATAAAAATTGATTTTCTCTATACCAGATAACCAAAACGATACGTCATTGACCATGAACGTTTATGGAAAAAGATTGGTGGTGAATGTGCCTACACCTCTGCATTTGAAAATTTTTAGCACAAGAATCCCGATTTTCTACTTGGACATTTGGTATAAATCGAGGAAATTTGTTTGCGCCTGCTCATGATCTTTCCATGGCATCGGCAAGTGATTTTTAATTCCAATTCTAAGTTGACAGTCTTGTGTGAACATTAGAATACGAAAAACTTGTAGTCTTTGTGACCCAAGTGGCAGCTGAGACATGTAAAGAATACTTTGTAAAGAAGAAGTTGGGTATGGTCAATCAGTTGGTTCAAAATGGATTTGGGACTTCGGGCAACAAAACGACCAAAATCTTCTATTCCTAACTCCTGGGTCACCCGCAGGCTGAGCAGCGCGATAAACACAAGGCAGAAGAAAACCGTTGTAGACTGGCACTCGCACTAATTAACCAACTATTATTTTGACCAAAGGATGAAACCACCATCTGAGTTTTCTATGCTACGCGATGTATGTGTTGGTTTGCTTAGAGTCAAAAGCCCCATGCCACACGAGACCTGAGCTTTCACTCAGGCCCCACCAAAGTCATCCGTATTTCTGGCTTACCTTGGTACAAACTCTGCCAAACGTTCCTTACCTGGTGTAGTTTATACGTCTTTCAGCTTCACACCTCCCTAGCTTTTTCCTTTTTATGCTCTGCTTTGTGTTCCAGCATACCAGTCAAGCATCCGCCACAAAAGTACACTTTGGCTACAGCTCTCTATTTCCTGTTACTCATGAGGCGCAAGTGATCAAACAGCATCTCAACAATTAGTTATGACAAGTGGAGAGATAAATAACCCCTGTTCTTCCCATCTCCTGTTTCTAAACCTCAACCATGGCATTTTCTTCAGACTTCTACTCTTCCTCTTACTGTTACCCCTTGCCACTGCACAAAATAACAACTCTCCGTCGAACAAATCTCAACCACCCACGGCGTTTGGTTTGGGGCAGAACTTCAACCCTCCAATGGCAATCCTCATGGTGGTTCTGGTAGGTGTGTTCTTTTTGCTTGGGTTTTTCTCCGTTTACATTCGCCAGTGTTCTCGAAACAGAAACGGCTTCAACCCTTCTGCGGCCTCCATAATTGGCGGAGCAGGGCGGTCCCGTAGAACGTCGCCGGGGCTCGACCCGGCCATCATCGATACTTTTCCTACCTTCCAGTACTCAACGGTTAAAGGACTGAAAATAGGTAAGGGGTCGTTAGAATGCGCTGTGTGTTTGAATGAATTCGAAGATAGCGAAACGCTGCGATTAATCCCCAAGTGCAGTCACGTGTTTCATCCTGATTGCATCGGCGAGTGGTTGGCCTCCCACACGACGTGCCCCGTTTGCCGGGCCAATTTGGTTCCTAAACCGGGAGATTACCCGGTCAATTTCGTTTATAACTTCGAACCCGAAAACGACTCGGTTGGATCAGATCAACGGGCCAATACTGATGAGCAGACAATACAGCAGGTCTCAATTCAAGCTGCTGATGTTAATGATCAAATCAGGGAAGAAGCAGTGACGCCAACACAATATCAAGATGTGAATTTATTGAATCCAACAAATCAGAACCGGGCGCCTCGATCATGGTCAACTGGCTGGTCTAGACTATTTCCTAGGTCACACTCAACAGGACATTCCTTGGTAAATCCAGGAGAAAACTTGGACCGATTTACATTAAGGTTACCCAAGGAGGCGCGCAGCCAGTTAATGAACAACCACTTGAATCGTACAGCAAGTCTTGTGGTGTTTCCGAGAGCGAGTAGTTCCCGGAGAGGTTACAGGAGCAAGAGTGTAGGGTTTCAGCGCAGTACAAACCTCGAGCGGTTTGATGAAGAAGAAGGGCAGCCTGACCGCTGGGGTTTTACAATACCCAGAACCGGTTCACTTCGGTCCTCCAGAAGCCAAGAGAGGGTGAATTCTACTACTACAGCACATCCACTGAAATCTTTGTCTAGGTCCATCCGATCGTCGGTTGATCGCTTTTTTCTTGGATTGGACAAGAGCAACAATGAAAACGATGGTTTACGGTCCACAGAGCGGGTTTAGAGACTTGTTTGGTTTGAGAAATTTCAATTTTGTGTACAGTTTAATTTCATTTGTTAAAATGTGTGGCTTTCTGCCACCTATACATGATACTGTTTGAGGCGGATTAAATATGGGTTCAATTTATGGTTATCCTCATAAACAAAAGTCAAAGATAAGATGTTTTTTCCTCCTCCAACTTGGCGAGGGCGGCATTGATCTTATTAACTTGGTTAGTATATAAATCGCGATGTTACTGCAGTCTTCATATCCATTATTGTAAGGGTAGAAGGAAATAAAGGGTAGTGCGTGTTAGTATTTTTTGCATTAATGTGTTGAATAGAAATGTTGATTCCAACCTTTGGTTATCATATAATAGTCTAAACGGATTAAACGATATATACGTACATTAAATAAATTATTAGAGGCATGTAATAACTTGTTAATAAAGTTTGTAATGACTTTGATTTAAAAAGAGGAGTGAATACATTAAATAATTTAAAATTTAAAAGTATAGTTATTCTATATTAAAAAATAAAATAAATATTGATATCAAAAGGATTTCATAATTTTAATCTCTGAAGATATGAAGTGAAAACAACATTCAATTTGAATTTAAATCATACAATTTAATTAAAAATATTTTCTATGGAAATAAATTACTTATGTTAAAAAAAGAGTTTATAGTCTCACATTTTTATGTAATCTAATTTTACTTAACCTTTGTTGTGCATTTAAATATCAAAATTTTTTAAACAAAGTAAAAAAAAGATGATGAAGTAATTTTGATCTAACTATTAATTTTATTAAAAATTAATTTACATATATTATAGTTTGATAATTTTAAAAAATAATTTCACATTTTATATATAAAACATTATGTTTAAAGTTTAAGTTGGCAAAATCTTAAATTTAAATTTAACGTTGCATTATAGATTGATTATATATTTTGAATAATTAAATTGGTGTTTGAACTGAAAATATACAAATGTTTTTCGATTATTTGCTGAAATGAATTCTTTTAAACTCTTCATAATAATTTTCTTGTTAAAAGGAGTGTTAGGTATGTTATTTATAAGTTCACAACAATTTTATAAAATACCTTGCTACTTTTGCTCTATGTATCGACTAAAGAATAAGTAGCATTTAATACTACTGCCCTATCAGTTAAAGTATCATTACATGTTTTATTCTCATTTCATGGTTTAAGCATAGCCAAATATATAATATGGGTAAAGTCATGATAGAGCAAGCAATATGTAAGCTTCGTTTAATAGTGGTGAGAATTTAATTATGGAATATTTTAACCTTAATTACCCATAGATAAATGAATTGAGACATTCCAACTAAAAAAATTACCTAAAGTAAATTAATTGAGCACTTTTTATGTAAAAAGAAGGATAATTAATAAACTTGAAAAGAATTTCAAAACAAGCATAATTATTGTTAAAAAGCTATTTGAAACTTGGTGAGAAGCATTGTTAACTCGAAGATAATACTAGGGACAATATCGGGGATTCTTATTCTATTTGATTAAGTAACACTACAACAAAAAAAGATTTTTTGTTACGTTTTCTTTTGCTACGATTTGAAATTCGTGGCTAAAAGTTACTATTTTATTATTAAATTTCATAATCATATCATAGTCTAATGAAGCAGAATCTTCAAAAATAAAAATTTTGATTGTTTTAACTATTAGCTATATTTAGAATAGGCTATATTTAATATTCATAATTAATACATTTTGACCACTTTTTGTAACTATGAACAAAGTTTTGTAGCAGAAAAAAGTTTAGCTACAAAATTGTTTTCTTAGCTAATGTCTTTTAGCGATGTTTTTCAACTATGAACTTGGTTCTATAGCAAAAAGTTTTTAGTTATAAAATATTTTTCGTAGCTAAAACTCAAATATGATCTAAATCCTATAGTTATTAGCTACGCTTTAAAATTACAAAATAAATTTCGTAGGCAAAAATTGTTTTATTCAAAAAAAATTTTGTGGTGAAAAAAAGAAGAATCCAAAAACAATGAAAATGACATCATTTTTTCCACTAAAATGGCATCGTTTTTTCAAACTAATAACTTAAAAACAATCATCACCTCTAATTTTTCATGTTCTGTATTCTCATTCTAGCTACGCTAAAGATATCTTCGTCCTCTCTTCGTGGTTCATGTTCTGGCTACTTGCTTCTGTGCTGATGTTCCTCCTCTTTGTATCTTTGTGTTTTTTGCTTAAACGATTTTGTTCTGCCTATTTACAAGTGTTCTTCATCTCAATGAAACGAATACTACAAACAATGGTATTTAAAAGATTTTGGAGGTAGATTATGATGAATTCATTAAATGGTCTCCCTATCAAAGTAAGCAAGTCCTTGATAAGAATATCCAAAATATTACAAGTTTCATTTCCTTTTTTAAGTTGTAATTTGTTATAAGCTATTTGTTTCTCAAGAAAATATTTGATGCTAAGTAATGTGACTACAAATTTAAGAAAGAAAAGAAATTTCTACTGCAGATGATTCTAATTCATAAAGAACAACATGAAATGGAGAGTGACAATGTTAGTTTATGTTAGACTATTTAATGACCCATGTAACTTATAGATTTGAGTCTCATGAAAAGCACCCATGATAATGGTCATTGGGTATTAAATGATAAAACTCAAATGGGTCAAAGACCCTTTCCCTCTCTCTTTCATACCTGAAGCATCATGATGGTTGGTGAACCAACATAACGATTAGTGAACCAACATGATGGTTGGTAAATGAGTATAAACAAAAACTTATATTTAATCTGAGTCATTCTAAACCATTGAAGAAATACATTAAATAAAGAAAGGAAGAAAGGGAATAAACTTATATCAAGAACGTCAACATCTTACAAAATAATCATGGATAAAGGTATGATGTAAATAATTGTTGATTCATAAATGTCTTACAATTGGTATCAGAGCCATGGGTGTTGCATTATTGTTGTCTGCCATACACCATGGTTGTTTGTGCTATTTGTGATGATAAAGTTGCATGATTTATTTTCTACCGTGTATGTTTCTGTATGGAGTGTTGCATTATTTCTGATCATTTATGAAGTTGCGATATGTTGCACTGCCATAAAAGCAAACCTTCTACCATGAAAACAAACCTTCAGTGTTGGTATGAATGAAATGGAAACACTACAAGAAAGGAACATAACAGTGATGGAAATTTTGCGGCCGAAGTTTATGAAATGCGTTAGTAAACTTGGTTGGGAAATAAACTATAGTGGCGGTATACAATCCATCGGAAAATTTCGTCGATAAATGTCGTTGTAATTCGCCGTCTTCCAACTGAACGAAAACGTTTTCCTTTTGCGGTTGGTAGTATAAGGTTTGTAGCTTAACAAAAATTTAGGTTATTTTATAAATGTTTTAATTTAAACCAAAACGACATCGTTTGGTTTAAATCCAAATGGCATCATATACATTAGGTTAGAAATGTATGACATATAAGCAAAATGACGTCATTTGGATCATAAGAAAAGTTCCTCGTAATGACGATGGGAGAGGAACGAGTGATGCTGATGGTAACATATCCATTTTCACATATCTTGGGTGAGCATATAGACATGCAACAAGAAGAATGTTAATAGAGCAAAAAATTGAGGTTGCTCATGGTTACATTTTATTGAACTATGAAGAGATTCAACTTTTTGTGCACTAAATTGAACATTATTATATCGATTTTCAATTTTTGTCTTGTTCATTACTAAAATACATAATAATGTAACTCAGGATATACGAGGCATTGTTACGCGAGATCATGCCAGACAGCATGCAGGATGAAGTAAATAATGAGGTTGGATGAAACTTTGCACGATGGTTCGAGAGATATGTAAGTTTCCACTTACAAATATTCTCATAATTGAATTATAAGATTTAAGTGTTGAAATAAGTGGACGTGCTCATTGATATAATAATTTATTTTTATGTAGGCCTTATAAAATCCAATAGAGAACAAGTTCATTTGTGATCTTGCTAAGGGACTTCTGTGAATTATCAAATCATATCATATGTATTTCGTTAATGGGTACAAATATCATACAGAATCTCATGGTCATAACATAGCAACAATAAATAGTGGAGTTTTCATAAAAGGAGAATTGATGGATTACTATGGTAAAATCATTGAGATAGTTAAAGTTGAATACCATGCGTTGCTAATCAAGCGAACTGTGATATTTAAATGTGATTGGTTTGACCCAACTCTAAATGTTGGAACAAAAGTGCATAGCCGATACAATCTTATTAAAATCAACAACCGCAGAAGATTGAAATGATTTGGCTATATAAGCGAAACATGTATGTTATGTCCCTTTTCCCAGCATACGACGAGATAAGTCAGATTGGTTGGCAATTTGCAAAGTTAAAGCTAGAGGTATTTTTGAATCACATGGAAAAGGAGAAAAGAGAATTGAAAGTGAAGCGTTTCAGGAAGATGCTTATTTTATAAATGCATCTGTGACATATGATGATAATGAACTATTGAATGATCCATCAAATGAATATGTTGAGATTTCATCTGGAGAGGAGGAAGATGGTCAGAGATCTGAAGAGGAGCCGGATTTTGATTCTTATTCTTCAGAAAGTGAAGATGATCATAATTTACAATTAAGTTATGATAGCGATTAATTTATGTAAGTAGTGTCATATTTTATTTCCTTTTACAAGGAAGATGTATTTAAACTTGTCAATATATTCTGTCAAATATTTAATTCAAATTCTTAATCAAAGAATGTCGACTTGGCATCTAGTTCCAGATGGTAGTAATTCATTTTGTTAGAAGAAATGTGGCAAAATTATCCCTGCCAAAGGAATAAAGGATGCAGCAACAATCTCCACTTCTTTAAGTAATCATCGTTTGCCTTTCATGACCGATCTTCTACTTCAGGGTGTATAGTATCATCTGAACAACGTCACTTTCTTTATTATGTACATCTTAATTCCCATTATGAAGCTGTTATATTCACATTTCATGGTATATGTTACATGTTGTTTTAAGCTTTCATGAATCTCGAAGATGACATGTATGCCGAAGGAGACGGGAGCAATGACATAACAATTGATAAAGGATTAAGGAAATCGATTGCTTTGAAAAAATTGGCAATTCCACATAATTCATCTAGAAATTCACATACGTATAGGTATTTAGGATAGGTTCGTTTACCGAGTTTCTAATATGACAATATGTAAGTTCCTTCCTATTGTGTTATAGGTAAACCATTTCTGAACGTTTCATCGACAAGTTTAGCAATAGTGGAAACGTTGTTGCAAGAAGGTATTCAAAACCAAACACACGAGGAAGGAACTTTTACTGTTTCCATTAGACCTTTCAAACATGCTAGGAATCTTCTCGGGAATCTAGCCATCGGAGACTTATTTATGATTACCGACTCTCATGTTACTTAGAATCTAACAAAATTATTATATCATTGTCATGTATCTATGCAATACACTTGACTGTGCTTTAAACTAATTATATTATTGTACTATGACTGTAACAATTATTCTCATAACTAAATTCAAAGTTATGATATTCAACAAATCACCTTATTTCCTTTTACATATATTGTGCAAAATATTAGATTTGGATTCAAATTCTTATATATCTACAAAAATCAATAAGCAAAGAATTTCAGATAGAAATATGAGACCAAAGAGACAACGTAAGTTTATGCGACCTAGGCTCAGAGGCATGTTCGGAGGGACTTACTGTGAGGGTGGCCCATCACAGCCTCCAGCTGCAACTGAGTCACCATCTCCACCTCCTGCGCCTACAGTTGCAAATACAGCATCACCTGCAATTGCTGATCCTATTATGTCCACTACTCATACATCATCAAATACAGTTATAAGAGATGAAGGAGACGAGATTCACCCTAGATCTGAGGGATCAAATAGAAGAAAGTTTATAAAAATTGTCAATAAACTGTAAGTGAAATCGCATGAAACACTATATATGTTTATCATTAACTTATAGGTTTAATTTTTTGCAAATTTATGAACTTATTTGTTCTTGTATCAGGTTCATTCCGTCTAGACCGTGTTCCAGACATATGACATCTACATTTAAGGAGAGGATTGATCCTGAGGGTTATGTATGAAAGAAGATCTCTCAGGCTACAAAGGTATTTTAATTTCAGGAGTTTGAGGTACAATATGCAAATAATGTTCTTTTTTCATTTTTTGAACACTAATAACATAAATATTAATAGATTATAAGTTATTGAATTTATTTCCTTTAATTTCAGAAACATTTTTACTGGAATTTTGCTATCGACGGGGTCATACATAGTGTATGAGGTCTTACAGTTTAAGCCCTACAGCTAATCAGTTTGGTTATAGTTTAGTGAAAAAATAATTTAAAGACATTTTTTTATTTTGTACATGTTTAGATATGTATGATAAACTCTATGAGATAATTATACATTGCAAATGAAATTATAATAAGATTATAATTGCGAGATTTATATTGCATTTATATATTATCTCTAAATTTTTCTAGTCATTGTTATATTGAGACTAGACATTAGTAGAATGTCAAAAAATAGTACATATTATGTTTTTCTTTATGAAGAAAGTAGTCGATCTTATAGACTAAAGTATGAAGATACCTAAATAAATATGTGGGTATTTATTAGAGAACAAGTTCATTAAACTAACTTGATACAAGAAATCTACTTGAAATATTACTTGTATGTCTATAGAAATTCTAATTCTGATGATTGTATAATTGATACTTTGACATGAGGTCTCCACAGTTATCTTGTATATAGATTGTCATGTTTTTTATACTACTTATAACCTAATACTTATAACCTATTCTAATCATAGGTCATTTAGTCAGTAGTCATTTGATGTAGAATGAACTATATGGAAGTAGTTGAGTGATTAAGATATGATTCATTACTTTTAAGTAATTAGGGAGAATGTTATGTTGTTTTCGATTATTATTGATTTAGAAAATCCTCGACTATGATGGAATGAAGTTTTGTAAATAGCTTATAGTTGTCATTAATTGAATATATAGTTAATGACAGAGAACTGATATAATTAGATTCAAAATATAGTAAATATTAATTTCATATTCTATGTCTAATCGAAACATTATATGATGAAAAAATTAAATTATACAGAAACATGAAAAAGTTAGTAAAAATTACTTTGAAATTTCTAAATATTTGAGCAGTTATGATGTGTTGCTAAATGTCAATCTTACTTTATGATTATAAATTGTTTAATTGGACAATTAAAGATAAATTAAAAGAACATTTAATTTATCAAATTCTAATTATGAATTATAATTTGAATTTATATTCATTGCCAACATATTTGGGAATCTAATGGATCCCACATAAAGAACAGTTGAAGAGAACAAAGATATTTTAATCAAGTTAAACTTGATTATAAAGTTTAAGAAACTTAATTATTAAATATGAGATATTTAATAAATAAGGATCGATATGAGATATTGGATCTTATTTAGACATAACTGGTATTTAATTAGAATAATTTGTAATTCTAATTAAAGTTTAACTAGAATTAGAATTTAATTTCAATTAAATTACTAAAATATCTAGAATTTATTATAAATAAGTTTAAGCTCTAATGAAACTAACACTTCTTACTTAACCCTCTTTGTAAGAATTACAGAGTTATCTCAACCTACTCTATAGATACTATTAAAGGTCGGACATTTGTGTGATTATGACAGTTGAGATAGATTAATTTCAGAAATAGTTTGAGAGATATAATAAAAATATGATCAAGCTTCAAAATAAGGTACGAATTAAGATTCATGCTTTATTATGATTTATATGTTATTATTTTATAAAATTACAGTAATCTTGATTTTTGGGAAATCAAAATATGAAAAGTTTAATAATTATTTCACTATAGTCGAGATTAGATCCTGTACCAATTTCCCAACAGTAGTATCAGAATTAGATTTTAATTTTATAATTTGATTAAAATGTTTGATTGATATTGATCTTAAATTTTGGAATTGAAATTAAAGCCCTAAAAATCAATTTTAGATCTAATTAATTTTAATCTAAAAGATTTGGATTAAAATTTCGTAGAACCTTAGACCTAATTCAATTTAGAATTGAATTATCAAGGTGATAAATAATTTTTTAATAATTAAACAATACATGAAAAGTTCAACCGAAACCAAAATTTAGAATTTGAAAAATCAATTGAGAAACTTTGTTGTTTGTGACTGTTGGAAAACACCATCTCTGTGGCGTGTAAAATTTGGATACGAGAAACTTTGTTGATTTTTCTCCACTTTTGGGTGTTGGTTTAACTGTTTTGTTGCTTCTGGAAGAAACAAGTGGCTAGGGTTTTGCCTCAAGTTGGCATGAAGGTTGGCGATGACACAAGCGGGGAGAATCGTCTCCTTGTTGGAACTTTCGACGACTTCACACAACTAAAGGTGGTAGCCATCTAGGGCGAGTCACCCAAAAACCAGTGGATAATGAAGGCCAGTTGGGGCGAGTCGCCCAGAAACCAATGACTAGTCGCCACTGATGAGGGTCGATAAATTGCCCACAAAAGACGAACCATTGGAGAAGACAACTACAACATGTGATGGTTGCTGGAGGCAGACTCCGGCGGTGCAAAAGAAACAGCGAACTGAGGCAAAAAAAAAGTTTCCAGAAACCCTATTTTTGGAAAACAACGAGTGCTGTGGATGCGTGCATAACTTCATTGCATGTGCCTCCCTGACTGCACGCACCAAACAGTCCCACACACCTTTTATTCATCTTTAATATGTTTTTAAGGCTTAATTGCTAGTAAATTACTTTAATTAAGATTAAATTAGTTTAAATTTCTAATAAATTTGGAAAATTGTTTCTAATTGTTTTTAAAAGGTTGATTTTATTAGGAATGTTTTAGAATTTAGTCTGTTTTTTCAACGAGTTGAATTATTAAATTAAATTAATTATCAAATCAATTCTAACATTAAAGTAATTATTTTTCTTAATATGATTAAAATTTATAATTTTTTGATTCCTACTTTAATCTGAGATAATTATTTTTTAAAATTAGAATTAATTAGTTTCAATTAGATTGAAATTAATTAATTAGACTTTTTAAAATTAATTAAGAAAAGTGTTTTTCTCTCAATTAAAATTTATTTATTTCAATTTGACTTAAATAAATTAAATTTATGGTTATACTTTTTTAGAGAATTATTATTCAATTTATTAAGAAATTGTTTTTATTTATGAATAATAAGTTTCTTGATTTATTAGAAAAGGTATTTTCTTGGTTAAATTTTGAAATGTGTTCATTTATTAATTAAAAAGGAGATTTCTTTAATATTTTTAAATATTTTCCTAATTTAATAAAGAAAGATTTTATAATTAATTAAGAAATCAATCTCTTAATAAATAATATAAATGACTTTCTCAATTAAATTTAAAATTATTTTATTTAAATTTGAAAGTAGTTTCCTTTTAATATTATAAAATAGTTTTCTAATAAAAGAAAATTAATTTCTAATGAGATTAGATATTCTAATTGGCTTAGAATGTGTTATATAATTTTAAAAGGAGTTTTTCTAAATTATAATAAGCAAAAGCATAATTTACTAAAATTTGTTTTCAATTAAAGTTTGCTAAAAGCGCCAACCAATACATCTAATGTTTTCTAAGATGAATTTCCAAATGAAAGTCTCTTTAAAATCTAACAGGTAATTTTATGATATGCGGACATAGTAAATTTCTTAGTGACAAAGTCCTTATCTAGTGATTTATCTAGAATTGAAAAGGATAAAATTAGACAAGATGCCAAATATTACATATGGGATTAATCTCATATTTGAAAATGTTATGCTGATCAAATTATTAGAAAGTGTGTTGCAAATGATGAAATTCCTTCTATATTAAATTTTGGTTGTTCATCTGTGTGTGGGGGACACTTTGACCCCAAAAGAACAGCTTCTAAAATTCTTGAATGTGGTTTATTGTGGCCTAAATTATTTTATGATACTTACATGTTTTGTAAGTCTTGTGATCGTTGCCAAAGAACATGTAGTTTGGGACGAAGAGATCAAATGCCACTTACAAATATCCTAGTATTTGAAACTTTTGATACATGGGGAATTGACTTTACGTGTCCTTTTCCTTCATCTTTTGGTAAGAATTATATCATTTTAGTCGTGGATTATATGTCGAAGTGGATATAAGCGAAAGCTACTTATGCAGATGATGCTGAGGTTGTAGTCAAATTTGTCAAATCTAACATTTTTGTCAAGTATATATGGAATACTTCGAGCTATGATTAGCGACAGGGGAACTCATTTCTGCAATAAAATTATTGGAACATTGATGAAGAAAAATGGTGTTTCATATCATATTGCGACTGCATATCATCCACAGATGAGTGGGCAAGTTGAAGTCTCGAACTGGGAAATTAAATCAATTTCAAAAAGAGTGGTGAATCCGAATAGAAAAGATTGGATCTTACATTTGGATGATGCCTTATAGGTTTATTGGATTGCTTACTAAACTTCAATAGGCATGTCATTGTACAAGTTAGTTTTTAGTAAACCTTGTCATTTGCTAGTGGAAATAGAACATAGAGCCTACTAGGTTGTGAAGCAATTAATTATAGATTTGGTAGAGGCTGGTAATAACAGGAAGTTGCAATTGCAAGAGTTAGAAAAGATTCGTAATGAGGCTTATGAAAATGAGAAAATTTATAAGGACAAAACTAAAGCTTTTCATGATAAAATGATTTAAATGAAGCAATTTTTAGTAGGAAAAAAGTTCTTTATCATTCAAAGCTTAAGTCATTTCTATAAAAATTATGATCTCGCTGGTTCGGACCCTTTATTGTTACTAGTGTATTTTCTTATGGTGTGGTAGAAATTTAAAGTTTAGACACTTCCAAGGTGTTTAAGGTTAATGTACATCACATGAAATCATACTATGAAAATTCTCCAGTAAAGAATGTGGAAAAGATAGAGTTGGTAGTTCCAATCTATCTCTGATCAGGTAAGTCGATGGACATGTCTAGCTAACGACTTAAAAGAAGCGCAATTGGAGGCAACCTAAGATTTTCATGTTCAAATTTATTTCTATTTTTCATTATTTAATTATTAATTTTTTATTTGTCAATTTTATTCCATTCCTTTTAATATTTTCATTTGTCAATATTTTCAATTCTATTTTAAGTATTGATAAAAGAATTTTTTGCCCACCCACTGCAATTTTAGCCTTACACTTTCATTCACCCACTATAATTTCATTCACCCATTGCAATTTCACCCACCCACTACAAATTTATCCAACACCCATATCATTCCAACGAAAACCCCCAAAACTTTTACCTTCTTTACCATTGTAATCAACGCCATCCACTAGTGCAAATTTTCATTGGCTTTGTGCCCTTATTTTAGTGATTTCAGGTATGTAATGTTGGGATCCGATTTCGGAATCGGACCCCAACCAAAAAACGGAAAACGGAAACGAAAACAGAAAGTGAACCAAAAATCGGATCGGAAATTCACAAAGCGGAACGTATCATAAAGCGAAAGTCAAAGAAAGCAAATCGAATGGTTCGGAATCGACGAAAACAAATCGCTTAAGAACAAAAACTTAACTCCGACATCCGTGAACAATTCTTTTAGAAAAGCGTCGCGTTGGAAACCTTAAGACATTTAATCTTAGCCGATCCAATCCGGTATAAATTTTTTTTTTCTCTTTCATTCTTTATTCCATTTCATACAAAGCAACTTAATTTCTCTTTTTGGAAAATTTATCCTCAATCAAAAACTCAATTCATATGGTTCTTCTTATACATTCATATCCCATCATGTTAAACAAAGATCTTATTATTCCTTTTCTTTTGCCATAAAAACAATCACACATGCCCATATACTATCAATTTAAACATAATAAGCACTTCTATATTTCCAGCTCAATCAACACAATTCATCGGACCTCCTGTCCGGAATCCCAACACAACAAACACATTCATATATCTATAACACTTCAATAATTCTCAATCAATCAATATCGTCGGACCTCCTGTCCGGAATTCATATCACATTTAATCACATTATCCATATCCAATTCACATTCATTCACATTCATTTATATCCAAGTCATATCCATATCTCAATTCAATATACAAATTCATATACCATATCTATGTACAATTCCATAACTCATTACCATCATGAATTAAGTGCTTACAACACATTACTGGCATTCCAAGCCATATACAATGCCAATATCCAAAATCCAAAGTACACAAAACACAAAACATGCACAAATCGAACAAATGCCTTAACTTTCTTTCATCCGATCTCCTACTCGAAACCTGGAAATGGGGATGAAAGGGGGGTGAGCTTATAGCTCGTGGATAACGTGTTTATAAATCGAAAAACAAGCAAAAATATTTTGCAAAACTTTTGCCATTATATAAAAGATTTCACAGTAGAAAATTTATCAAATAATTCTTTTT
>JANVCQ010000006.1:7865457-7891325 GCA_025531925.1 Erythroxylum plowmanianum | reverse complement strand
TTGGTTATGTATGCCTAACCGTGTGAAATGTATAAATGATCTATGTTCAAGTGAAATTGTGCAATGTAATCAAATATACAACAATGTGAATGTATGTTTTATGGAATGATGTGTTACATGAATTGAGTGAACCATCGATGATGATTTCTCACTGAGTTCGCAAAACTTACCCAAAATTTGCAATTATTTTTCAGGACTCAGAAGAATATCCCGTTAGGCAACGGGCGTATGACATCTACTGGTTAATGAAGTAGAGAAGGGGTTGGGATCAGTTCGCGTCTGCATTAGTGTATTTGATTTTTCTGAATTTTTGTATTAATGATATTGTATTTATGAAAAAGACCCCGAGGCCATTGAATTATTTATGTAAATTGTTTTCCGCATAAATGATAATGTGTGTGTATATGTGTTAAAGAAAAAAGAAAATTTGATACTGAGTTTTGACTGAATGATGTAGCACGCCACCCTCGCGTGGTACGGACTCGGATATCGCCATCGATGTCGGGTTCGGGTCATGCGGGAGTGGGGTGTTACATCTTACCTATGACATTTTTATCAAACTTGAGAAACCAGTGCCTTAAAAATTAGTTTAACACATAAATTGGCTTTGGAACTTATAAGTGATCTTTTTTTCCCAACTAGCTCAGAAGTAGTATGTTAAACCATGTAGATATCATCACCTAAGTCTCCATTTAAGAAAGTTGGCCTCACATATATTTGATGAAACTATAGGTCAAATGAGTCATAATGGCTATAATAATTAGGCCATAACAATTCATAAAGAATCCTTAATGGATATAGAAGAGAAGATATCTTTATAGTTAATACATTCTTTTTAGAGTAGCCATTAGCCATTAGCCATTAGCTTTGATTTATATGTCTCTAGTTGACCTTTAACATCACGTTTGGTCTTGAATACTCATTTGCATCCAATAGGCTTACAACCTATTGGCAACTTTATTAAACTCCAAACTTTATTTTGTGATATAAAGTTCTACTCATCATTCATAAAATCTTTCCAAAAATTAGGTTGAGGACTAGGGATAGCTTTATTGTAGGTAATTGGATCTAAGGTGTCATTATATCATACTTATGCTCTTGTAAGTATACAATGTAGTCGTTAGAGGTTATAAGTCAATGAACTCTTTTTGATCTCCTTAAATTCGTAGCTTCTATGACTACATATGGAGACTCTTATGCTACATGCTCAATGGGTTTATCCTGAATGAGTACAAGATATTGATTAACCATAGGGCCAATTATTAAAGCGAAAGTGATAGGAACAAGGACAACAATTACGTGTTCTCTAGACAAAATTTCTCTTAAGCTAATTAATCGTACAAAATAACTAATAAAGTGGCCATTAACAATCTTAGGATCAAGTTTATTAAATTGTGAATTATAGGTTATCACTTCTACTTTACAACCCTAAATATGAAAGTGATGTAAAGTGGGCTTTTATATAACCATAAACTATAAGGATTCTTGAGCTTATTAAGCACTTTGTTCAAAATATAAGTTGTAGTTCTTAAAAGCATCTTCTTATTGGGACTTTGCTAAGGAAGAGTTTGCTAAAACACATCGTACCATGTTACGAAGTGTATAATTTCTCCTTCTACAATTTCATTTTATTGAGATGTACTAGGTATTATTTATTGAGCAATAATGTCACACTTAATAAGGAGGTCTAAAATTGCATCCTATCTCATCATATCTCCTATAATACTCACCATTTTTGTCAAATTGAACTATTTTAAGCCTTTTCCCTTGCAGAACATTGTCTTAGTATTATTTGTAAATTCAATATGTCTTAGTAAACCAAAATAAAATTCCATAACTTGAGGCATATATAAATAATATGATTAGAGACTTACCTCCTAAAGATGATGAAAATAGATTAGAAGTTATGATTCCATAATAGTTTTTTTGTATGGAACATATGATTCCATAATAGATTACTGCAACAAAAGAAAAAAATCATAATAAAAAAGTTTGAGGTTCATTAAATTCACCAACCTCTACTGTGTATCACCATATAATTTTCAAATTGACAATTGAGAAGAAAACCTTAATTGTACAATTAAGTTAAAATACACTATAAGCCCAATAGAAAGGCTCGAACAAGATTGGTAAGTAAACCTAAGAGCCTATAACATGGTTAGTAATATAATGTTCACCTCATAAATGGCCCAAATATCACATGCACATAATTAACGTATTAATTATCATAAAATTATGCTAGTCTATATTATTTTAATTATTTCATTGTGATATGTGAACAATAGATGGATATGAAAAGTTAGAATATCTATGAATGGTTGTGTTAAACTTGTTTTTGAGTTCAACTGTTTTTTGGCAAGTAATTTAATTTACTTTTTGGAAGATGTTGAGTTAAAAAGTTAATTTTGTTTCAAGAGCTTTTATAACAAGTGAATATAGGATCATATTATCTCAAAATTAAAATTAAAGTGTGTATTTAGAGTTGTTGAGATTATTAAAAAAGATTAGAGACGTTATTAAACTTGATTTTTGGTGATAATAATGTTGAAAATACGAATAACACTTTTCATATTAAAAATACTAAAAACATTTATCTACTTATAGTGAAAAATCCATCTCTTACGATATTATTACATTTAGGATCGATACTAATTCAGGTTGGCCTACGTATGAACCTCTCAATAGGCAAATTGAGCTTAGTCAAAGCCTTTTTGGACTATCCAAAAATAACATCATTTGGGTTTCATTTTCCAAAAAGATATTATTTTGGCCTTGAGTTGCTTAAACTTAAAGACAAAAGGACATTGTTTTAAGAAGTTAAACCAAAATGACATCATTTTTGACTAAGGAATTCAAATCATTTGGTTAAATTTTGGGTTAATAAGGCCCAAAATCAATTTGAAACTTGATAACCTAAGCTTATAGTATTAACTTTGGGTTAGGTTAGACTGAATTTGCCAAGCTTAGTTGTGTTTCAGGGAAGGTAAGAACTAAATCTCAATAAAGAAGAAGCTCCAAGTATTAATGTAAAAGAGATAACATATATAAGGTAGGTTATTAATGCCTTAAAGTTAGCGATGGTAATAAGCTAGGTTGAGTGGGCTAATAGGTGGCCCAAATTTGATATGACATCCCAAAATAATATTATTTTAGTTTTACTTCCCTAAACATCATTATTTTGGTTTTAAGTTTCCCAAATTTTTAGACCAAAACAATGCCATCTTAGAAAGTTAAACCAAAATGACATTATTTTGGGGAGGAGTTTCAAATTGTATAGTCAAGGTTTAAACTGACACTTTTTCAATATGAAAATCAGTTAATTTGAAACTAGTCTGTTGAATTCAAGTCTAGTCAAGCTTGAAGAACATTGCTATTCATCCATACCCCCTTTTCTAGGTTGAATACAACTTGAAGAACATTGGTATTCATCCATTCCCCTATCATCAATGGATAATTGTCTAAACAAGGTTTAAACAGTGGAGTTTTTTAAGGAAATGAAAGGAAGATCAGTAAATCTTTAAATCACATACCTTTTAGGGGATGTGACCTCCTCTCTATTATCTATTTTTAGATAAACTCTGAAGTCCTTGTAAATCTTTAAGAAAAACAATCCCAGACGGGTAGAACTCAGATTAGCCATACCCGATTTGACTAAAGAGGTCGATTGAAGAAGGACTAAAGTAAGCTTATAAAGGAGGAATCAATACTGAACTGAGTCATGATCTCCCTCACTAGATTTTCACAGAAGAGCTAAGTCCTCAAAGAGTTTTCTCTCTCCAAAAAAAAGCAAGCTCTTATATATAAAAATCCCTAATCCTTAAAGGTGATCTGAGATGGAGTCAGTTACTTGATAAGAGTAGCTAGTTGAGTGAAGAACTGAGAAGAGGTTATTCCTTAGAGCCACCGTAAGAATCGCCACTAAAGCATCAGAGCATCGTCAATCATCCCCTTAATCAAGTAAAAGTTCGAAGATTCAAGAAAGGCAAGGTTCATTTTACCCTAATTGATAAACGATAGCTCTTTTTGTTGAATGTCATCGTTTTTGCTAACTTCTAGTACTCAGTGAACCAGGGGGTCTACCCCACGTGGGTGAGACCCTTTCCTAATGTAAACTTCTCTAATTTTTAATGAAAATTTTTAATTTCTAAAGAAAAGTCTAGTGAAGCTTAGATTTCTAAACCTATTTATAAAGCAAGAAAAGACTACTTAAGTGCCTAATGCATTAGAGGCTGTATATGAATTAATAAGTGTAAAAGAGCTAACATTACTAGGAAGTCCACTATTGGTTGATGACATGGTGTAACAAAACACTAATCATTGGTGACATATGTTATCTAATCATTGAAAGGAAATGATAAATATGTTGATTTCTATAATAATTAAGTGATGATCAATTTGGAAGGTTTAGTATGAAAACTATATAGTTGTTCACTAGTTTAGTTTACAGTGAGGTGCAAAATAAAGAAAGCAATAACACTTTATTATCTTATAATAAAAAATTTATAGATCATCCTATAATACAAGAATAAAGAAATCAGTTTCTTAAATGACTTAAGGGTCAAAGTAGCTCTGATGGGTAAAACATATCTTTGGTTGTTTAATGTAACCATTAATATACTAATTTCAATAGACAAGGATAGTTGATGAGTATATGTCTTAGACTCTTAGTGTGTGAAATGGGGTTTGTTAGGCTAGATTTCCTTGAGTATCTCCACCTCTGAAGCTATATGAATTTGTTATATATCTGATCGTCAAAAATATTATTAAAGAGGTTTGAGACAATATTGATGGAAAATATTACATATGGATTCATAAGATTCAAGCTAAACTTAAAAAGATTAGACTATATATGGTATAGAACTTTTAAAGTAGTTAAGATGACAATTTGCATCATCCAATATAACTATCAATTACCTAAAATTGACCAAAAGTGATTTTTTTTTGTTAATAATTTCATGTCATAAGAAATTTTCACACTTAACATAATTAAAATAACTTTTTTTTAAATTTTTGAACACCTCACTCCACTTATGTTTAAGTGTTTCACTAACCCTTACCAGTAACTTAACCACCATAACTTAATTAAAAAATGAAAAAGAAAGATGTATGATAAAATTTAACATTTTATTGATCTATTCAAAGAGAAATAATATAAAGAACTCAAATTACTAGTCTTTAAAGCATTTTATAATAAACACTTAAGAACTCCCAACTTGAAACTCTCAATAAGAACTTTCTCTTAAAGCTCTTAACCTTATATTTCAGATGATTTAATGTACTCTTTCACATTATAAATGATCTGCATAGGATAACTTTATAAAGGTTTACAAGAACTTAGGAACTAAGTAAGCTAACTTACCCATATGTTCCATTAACCTGCAAGTTAGTTGAAAGTTGCCACTTCTTCTAATAAATTTACCAAGTTAGTGGGAGTTATGTGTTTTTTATCATTAAATATTTAGTGGGAGTTATGTATTTTTGACCATTAAATCTACTTAACACATGGAAAAGATGGGCTTGAAAGATACTCACCTTTTTGCTATATCATTCGACCATTTTCCTACCATTTGAAGAAGTATTCCCACTTTGAAAGGTAGTGCTTCCACTTTCTTTTTCCATTAGTTTATGCTCTTGTCATGTATCACCATATCATTGCTTATTGAAAATGAATTCCTTGTCATTCTTTGGTTTATCTATCTTGAAACATCCTTGTGCATGCTTTATCCAAACACTTTCATGATATAATCACATTGATCCCTGATATAGGTTAATAATAATTCAATTCACTATATAATGAACCTTGTAGATTTACATATATTTCAACCTCCTCATCAAAGTTAATTGCCCATATACCTTTAGACTTAACACAAATTAATTATACCATTATCTTTGCTCTTATATTTGAAGCTTATCCACCATTGAAGATTTTTTCCAATGTGCAATAACAGATGCCAATGCTCGCATACTTTTAAGCTTCTATTGATATTGCCTACTTGCTTTGCTTAATTGTAGGTATTTACCTTATTCTCTTGTCAATATGTCATTTTTATGTCAACTTAAGTGCCAAGCATCGATTAATACTTGCAAACACTTGCACAATTCTTTCATTTGAATTTAACGTTCTAATAAATCACCCTCACTAAAAGAACTCAAAGTCATCATCAAAATAATCCATAGGAACTCCTTTAAACATTTCCTTTGAACATTCATTAATCAAATTTTAAAGACAAGACAAGTCTTTATTTCTGTAAGTACATCATATATGCACAATATTTCCTCTCTGTAAGGTTTACTTTTACCTGACCGCTCTTTAACAAGACTTATTATGACCAATCTAGTATAGTTGTTAAGGTAGACTTCTTCTATTAAGTCCTCACCTCCTTTTTTTGATCCTTCACAACAATGAAATTAACTTCTCCTTACTCACCTTCTGTTCTAGGCGTTCACCGGAAAAATTTGACCTATCACAAACGAAGCAAGAATTTAATTTCCATTTTAAATTCTTTTTTGACTTATAGTGGGAAGATTCCCTTATCTTCTTCTTGTTCCAAAAGGTTGAGTCCCCAACCCCAAGGGCCCCCAGTCGCAGGTCCCTTATCTTCTTCTTGTCTTTATGAAAGTCATTCCATATTCCACCACTCTTCTTATCCTCTTTACTAGTTTGAATGGGTGTTGACATTTGGAGATCTACCAAGGTATCTACAGTTGCAATTATACTATAGAGGTTCTTCATGTTTTTCCTCTAAAGCTTAATATATGGCTAACCTTGCATGCTACTTATAAAATTGAACAACTTGTTCTCCTTTGAAATATATCCAATATCAAAGATGTGGATTTTCTTATACACTCCCTCACTATGCCATCTTACCTTGATTGTTTCAAGTTTTCCTTATAAGCCAAAAAATGATGTTGATGAGAAACTAATATGTCAGCTCTTTTATTTCCTTTCATGTGGCAATGACAGTCTACTAGTAATGATGTCATTAGAGGTTCACATCCTCCACCACATCTTTACATCATGTACCATATACATCATCATGTTTATCACCTTTTTCAAATCAAATACCTTTTGTCATTTTAAAGTATTTTTCCATATGTCACAAGTAATTTTTGAGTTATTTATCTCTCTATTTACAATCCAAAACTTACAAATTTTACACTTTCACTAAAGTGCTCTCTGATCATACTCTAATTCATATCTAACTGTAACATATTTGAGTATCAAAAAGTCATAGCTCATCTCCTTACAACGTTTCAACCATTCTTTAAGTACTCTTGTTTCTTAAAACTCCATTACCAATGCTTTAGATATTCCAATAAAGGAACTATATCCTTATTCATTGGGTTTAAAGAACTAGTCATTGTGTCTAGTTTTGTAATTCTTTTTTTATAAGATTACTTCCACAATCTATTGTAAGTGGATAGTGCAAAGACTCCTCATTGAACTTTGATACTAGTTGTCACGAAGTCTTTTAGGTATATCATAATTAAATTAGATTGTCTAAGTACTTATACATTAGTTAAGCTTAAAGATGAAACCCTAGCTTAGCTATTTTTTGTGATCATCGACCAATAAATATACTTATTTTTTAACATCTCATGTCACTTATGTGTAAGTATTTCACTCATCCTTAATACACAAGTATCTAGCACAACTCAATCAAAAGATGAATAAGACAGATAAGGTAAAAGGAAATCTTTTATTAATATACTCATGAAGAAAATAATACAAGAACTCAAGTTATTTCCTCCTTGAGGAACTCTATAGTAACCACTTTAAAGTTCCCTATTTAAAACTCTAAATAAGAACTTTCTCTTGAAGCTTTCAACTCTCTTATAAATGAAAGAGTTCACTCTTTCACATTACAAATGAAATATAAAGGATATCTTTATATAGACTTTGTAAGAACCTAGAAATCAAGAAAGCTAACTTACACAGTTTCTCTATTAACCCACAAAGTTATTAGGAGTTACCACTTCTTCCACTAACTCCATAACTTATGCTTTTTTAACCACTAACAACAATTAACAAATGAAGAATATAGACTTAGAATATGCTTACTTTATTGTCACATCATTTGGTAATTTTTGACTACTTGAAGAAGTATTTCTACATTGTAAGATAGTGCTCTCATTTCCTTTACCCACAACTTTATATTCTTTTAATGTCACCATATCATCACTTTTTGAAGACAAGTACCTTGATAAGTCTTTAGTTTAACCATCTCAAGTTATCTTTATGTAAGGTTTATCAAAGCATGTTTATGGTAAAACCACATTACTCCATGATCTAAGTTAGCAATAACGAATCACTATATAATAAACCTTATAGATTTGTATACATTCCAACCTCCTTTCGAAGTTAAGTGTCTTATCCACTTTTTGGCTTAGCGGGACTTGATTGCGACATAATATTTGGTCTCATATTCAAATCTTGACCATCATTGAATATTTTGGCCAAACTGCACCATTGCATGCCCTTAACCTTTCATCAATATTGCCTATTTGTATTGTCTATTTGTAAGTCTTTACCTTATTCTCTTGTTATTAATATTATGACATTTTCATATTCATTTGAGTACCAAGTATCAAATCAAACCCACAAGTACTTGTCACAATTCTTCCATTTAAATTTAAAAATCTAACATTTCAAATGAAAATTACCAACCTAAGTTCACTTGGAAAATTTATTTGAAATTGGGAGATATATGACTTAATTGATTCATGAATTCTTGTTTATTATTTCAATCTTTAAGTTTTTATCTGAAGCTGTGCAATCATGTGAAATAATTTTAAAATTATGTTAATATAAAAAAATTTGGCATACTTACAACTTGGCAAGGACTATTCTCAACTCGAGGATTTCAAATTCACTAGAAAACATTATAAACGATATTCCTTATGATAAATATGATACTTTCTGTATTGTAAAAGGCAACTCATAACTTTGGCTCAAGCAGTATTTAGAGGATTGATACATTCATATGTTCATATATGTTTAGGACTTAATTCAGAGTCATTTACATTCATTTTATGTTCGTTTATAGCTAGTTTATCATGTTTTAGCATTATTCGAGGTCTGTTGATGTAAAATGCATAAATGAAACAAATAGACTTGAATTGCACTATTTTTGGGTTTTTGGCAGACTTGACCTTTAGTCATTGTGGGAATTTTATCTCAAGATTGGTTTAGCTAAAAACTTTGAAATTTCATACTTAAATTTTTGACTCACTGATGGATTTTTTGGGATCTGAAACCAATTTCAGATTTTTCTGAGCTAAAATTTAGGAGAAATAAATTCTCAAAATTTGCGTTAAATTTTGGATTGCCATAATAACCTTTCAACGATTTTTTGATCATAACTTTTGACTCAGATGGCAAAATCCTGTGATTCAAATCTCATATTGAAACTAACTCAAAGACAAAGTTACTAATAAAATTTGAGCTCCTAAATCTTCACTGTTTATTTTTTATGCACTGTTGAAATTTATCTTGAGAAATCCATTTAGCCAAGGATCAACACCAGCCTCACACTCCATTCCTTCACAATGCTCCTCTAGCCTTATTCATCAACCCCACATTTAATTATTCCATCCCAACAGCCCACTTCTCCACTCACATACAAAAGTAACTAAACAGCCCCCACACTCCACAGTTCAACAACAAACACAACTGGAATCTTCAAAGTTGCTTCATGTATAATTGGAGATGGAGGGTTGCTTAGTCATCAAGGCACAAACCCATGTTACCCTCACATTCCATTCCACCAAGCTGCCTTCCACTAAACCAAGAAGCCTCCACCCCACTCACAACACATGGTTTTTCACCTCTAAGACAACGCAGATGCAAGTCTTGAAGGATTGCTCTGCAACCTTCAACTTCTTCACCGCTTCACTAACGTACAAGCCATCCATCCAAAACTCCAGCAGCTCTCTCATCCACCAACGGCTGCCCATATTCATGCAAGCTTGGATAAATTTCCTCCAATCTTCAACACTCCCATAACTAACGCAGCCTCACTTATCTCCACCAAGACAGCTCTCACTGCTAAACACAAAACTTCACCTCTTAACCAATAACAAACTTCCAAGCTCAAGCCAAAATCATTCACACAAACCTTGTTAATTCCTCATCCAATCTCCCACATCCACGCAAGACATCCATCTACCAAAAACAGCCAACTCCAATCCTCATAAACACAAGCCATCTTCTACACAGCCTTCATCCCATTTTCTTTCACACAAAAACACAACTTATCTCTAATCTTTCATGCACAAGCTAAATCCAAGAGCCTCTAGACTTGAAGGATGTAACCAAGAGTCTTCACCAACGTACCAGCCTCCATTCGCCCAACAACGCAGCATCCATTCATCGCCAAAGAAGCAACCATGCAAGGAGTTTGGAGAGCTTTGTTCTTTATTTTTAATTGATTCCATCATGAGTTTATTTAGACTGTATGCTTGTGGACTGCTTTACATGATGATTTGTGGCTAAAACATTAATTTCTCTTAGGGATTTGATATTTGTATTGATGCTTTAATTTTAAATTTTGCTGGAATCCATGACTGAAATTTTATATACTTTTTGATTTTTCCTTGGATTTATTTGTTATTCCTTTGGATTATTGAAAATTGCCTTAGTATAAATTCACCTTTGAAAAAAGGGAGTTTTTGCTAGAAGATTGAATGAAATTTTGACTAGGATTTTTTTGTGAGTTGGGAGACCCAAGAAACTTAGGAAGTGAAAATTGAAGTTTTGGGACTTAAGAAACTCTAGGAAAAACTTAAGTAAGGGATTACTAAGTGACGTCTAGAGTGGATAAATTAATTTATCTTTAGGAAAAGAGGATTAATTACTCTTAAAATTCACCTACAAGATTAGAATATTTCAGTTACGGAGGATAGCTAATTCAATATTAAGGTTGACAAAAATATCATTCCTTAAGAGAAAGTGATTCCCCATTAAGTTTAATACTTTTAATTAGTTAATTGTTGCAATATTTTGTTAATTAGTTACTACACAAATTTGTCATATTCATAGTTATTTTGGTTTCATTGAATTGGGTAGTTGTTTATAAATTTATTTAAGTTATTTTGTTTTAAAAAAGAAAAAATTTTAACATTAATTTTAATTTTCCAAAATTTCATCCAACTCGATTTCAAATATCGTTAGCTAGCGTAGAATTGAACTTTCTCATAATCCATATGGACACGACTCAATTCTTACCGATTTATTACTCACTTCGATAATCGTTCACTTGCGATTTACAAACAAGTTTTTGGTGCCGTTACTGGGGAATGTTTGAATGTTTGCTTCTATAGCTAGTTTGATATTTACTTGTTGGTTTTCTTTTTATCCCTAGAGTGACTTATTTATTTCTTTTTCTTTTTGCATTTTCGTTTTCCCACTCAACTTGTTTGTAAGAAGATTGTATGCCCCAAATCACTAGAGGGCAAGAAAGACAGTTTGACCCAGAGTTGGAAAGAACAGTAAAGTCAATTCATCGGTAAAAGAAAATGGACAATCAAGCAGAAGAACTTCAGAGAATTCAATGAGAGAGGGATGAAATGGCTCAAAGATTAGCTCAGTTAGAGGCCAGACTCGGTGTAGCTAATTTGACCAGAGCAAATGGAAGAGGAGATAATGGAAATGAACAGGAACAATTGCACCAATGTCCTATCAGGGAATATTTCCAGCCTACAGTGGTGGACAATTATCACGGTATCCAAATACCTAATGTTCATGCTCAAATCTTTCATATTTCACCTGGACTTATCAATTTGGTTCAGACAAATTAGTTTGGAGGAGCACCAATGGAGGATCCAAATGATCATCTTGCAAGTTTCCAGGAATTATGTGACACTATCAAGACTGAATGGGCAACGCGAGATGAGATTAGGCTCACTTTGTTCCCATTTTCTCTTCGGAACAAAGAAAAGGATTGGCTTCATTCAATTTTTGATGATAGAATGTGAACTTGGTAAGAGGTGGCACAGCAGTTCTTGATTAAACTTTTTCCACCTGGTAAAGCTGCCAAGTTAAGAGCTAAGATTAGTACATTTAGATAGCATGACTTGGAACCATTGCATGAAGCTTAGGAAAGGTACAAAGATCTTTTGAGAAAATGTCCACATCACGGATACCAAGAGTGGGTACAAGTGGAAATGTTCTACAATGGGTTGAATGGCTATACTCGAACTATTGTGGATGCAGCAGCAGGTGGTACTTTGATGAGAAAAACATCTCAAGAAGCATATGCATTGCTAGAAGATATGGCTTCGAACAGCTACCAATGGCCCTCCGAGAGAAATACTGAAAAAAGAGGAATTTTAAAAGTGGACCAAGTGACTCAATTATCTACTCAATTGGCGGCCTTGTCCAATCAATTTTCAAAATTCATGTCAAAGGAAAAATAGAATGAGCAGGTGGCAGCTACTAGTCATTCATTCTACACCAATGATGTGGGGTGGAACAAGCCCAGTTTGTTAACTAAAGGAATTTGGGATTTAAGTTACAACTAATGAGAAATCAATATGGTCAAGGCTACAACTCCAAGGAGCAATATAACTATGGTATTCAAAGGAACATGCCTTACCCACCTAGATATGGACCACCATTGGTGGAACGGAAACCTTCCTTGGAAGAAATAATTGGCACTTTTGTAATTGAGACAAGGAACCGTTTCCACAAGAACAAGAAGGAGATGGATGAGCTAAAGATGCAAGTAATCAATATGGGGACTTCAGTGAAGGGTTTGGAAGTTCAATTAGGACAGCTTGCAAATGCTGTTGGGATTTGAATCAAATGACATTTTCGAGTAATACTGAAACTAACTCGAGAGAGCAGTGCAAGGCCATCATTCTTTGAAGTGGAAAACATTGGAGGAAGTGAAACCTAAAGAACATAGCTCCACTAAATCCAACCAGAATGAAGGAAAGAATACTTGCGAAGAAGCAAGTGCACCTACACAAGTTGAAAAGGAAGTTAACTTGGAGAAAAAACTGGAAAGGGAACTGTAAACAAAAATCATCTCCAAGATACCATATCCTCAAAGATTTCAGTAGACAAAAATCAATGATCAATTCACAAAATTCTTTAAAGTCTTTAAGAAACTTGAGAACAACATTCCCTTGATTGAAGTTATTGAGCAAATACCGAATTACGCAAAATTCACCAAGGACATTGTTACCAAAAAGAGGAGGTTTGGAGACTATGAAATGGTATTGATGACTGAGGAGTGTAGCGTAGTCTTGCAAAGAAAGTTACCGCAAAAATTGAAAGATCCGGGAAGCTTCACAATTCTGTGTGAGATCGACAACATATATTTTGATGAAGTGCTTTGCAAGTTGGGGGCAAGCATAAATCTCATGCCTCTTTCCATCTTCCAAAAGTTGGGATTAGGAGAAGTCAAGTCATTGACAATTTGTCTTTAACTAGCCGACCGTTCTCTCACTTATCATCGAGGTATTGTAGAAGATGTTCTTGTTCATGTTGACAAATTTATTCTCCCTGCAGACTTTGTGTACTTCACATGGAAGAAGATAAGGAGATCTTGATCATACTTAGGAGACTAATCCTGGCTATCAGAGGAGCAATGATTGATATGCAACAAGGGGAATTAACCTTGCATGTAAATGGTGAGAAGGTGAGGTTCAACATATACAGATCGCTCAAACATCTAAGTGGTACACTGACTTGCAACAAAGTGGATGTCATATCATCTTGTGTGGTAACATCTTTTCCTTCCTTTATACCTAAAGACCCATTATTGACATGTTTGGAAGGTATGGTTAGAAAAGATGCTATGGATGATGATGATGCTTGTTTTATGATGGTATTGGATTCTTTTAAATGCTTGAAAAATTTTGATCAAACAGAGTCTTTGTTTTATGTGACTAATATTGATGTTGTTGGTGATGTGAAAGATATGTACCTATTGATTGATTTGAAACCTTTGCCCCAAAATTTAAAATATGCATTCTTGGGTGCTAATCAAACTTTTTCTATCATTATTTCATCTTCATTGACTCCTTTAGAAGAAGAAAAATTGCTTAGGTTGTTAAGGGAGTTAAAAAATGCATTAGGTTGGTCAATTTCAGACATTAAGGGAATTGGTCCTTCTATTGTAATGCATAAAATTTTGATGGAGGACTCATTCACCCCTAGCATTAAACCCCAAAGAAGATTGAACCCAGCAATAAAGGAAGTGGTTAGGAATGAAATTCAGAAGTGGCTTAAGGCTAAAATCATTTACCCAATTTCTGATAGTCCATGGGTTAGTCCTACTCAGGTTGTTCCTAAAAGAGGTGGATTCACTATAGTTAAAGATAATAACAATGATACTATTTCCACTAGGACAATTACTGGATGGAGGGTTTGCATGGATTATAGCAAGTTGAACAAAGCCACTAGGAAGGACCATTTTCCTTTGCCATTCATAGATCAGATGTTAGATATACTTGCTAGGCATGCATTTTACTACTTTTTAGATGGGTACTCAGGATATAACCAAATAATCATTGCACCTAAAGATCAAGAAAAGACCACATTTACTTGTCCTTTTGGCACATTTGCATTTAGGCGCATGCCTTTTGATCTTTGCAATGCTCCTGCTACATTTCAATGTTGCATGATGGCTATCTTTTCTGATATGGTTGAGAATTTCATGGAAATTTTTATGGATGATTTTTCTATTTTTGGTAATTCTTTTGATATTTGCTTGCATAATCTGTTTCTAGTGTTGAAAAGATGTCAGGATACCAACTTGGTACTCAACTGGGGGAAATGTCATTTTTTGGTGAGGGAAGAAATTATGTTGGGTCACAAAGTATCTACTCAAGGCATTGAAGTGGACCGAGCCAAAACTGTAGCTATTGAAAAGCTTCCTCCAGCGACAAATGTAAAGGGCATCTGTAATTTCCTTGGACATGCAGAGTCTTACTGAAGATTCATCAAAGACTTCTCCAAGATCACCAAACCCCTTTGCAATCTCTAGGAAAAGGATGTGAAATTTGAGTTCAGTGAGAAATGCTTGCAAGTTTTTGAGTTGATCAAGAAAAAGTTAATTTCAACTCCCGTGATGATCACACCTGATTGGTAACAACCGTTTGAAATTATATGTGATGCGAACGACTTCACAATGAGAGTAGCTTTAGGCCAAAGGCGAGAGAAAGTGTTCAGGGTTATCTACTACTCTAGCTGAACTTTGGATGATGCCTAACAAAATTACACTACTACAGAGAAGGAAATATTGGTGGTTGTTTTTTCTTTGGACAAGTTTCGGTTGTATATCATTGGGTCCAAAGTTGTGATTTTCACAGATCATGCGGCAATCCAATATTTTCTTACAAAGAAAGATGCCAAGCCGCAACCCATTCGATGGGTGTTGATTTTACAAGAGTTTGATGTAGAAATCAAAGACAAAAAAGGGACAGAAAATGCAGTGGTTGACCATCTATCTAGATTAGAGTTTGAGGATTCAAGGCCATTAATACTTATTCAAGAGACTTTCGTAGATGAGCAGTTATTCAGAGTCAATGAAAAGCTTCCATGATTTGCTGATGTGGTGAATTATTTAGCTACAAGTTTGATTCCTCCATATTTAAGTTCATCTCAAAAGAAAAAGTTCCTATTTGATGCAAAAAGTTATCTATAGGATGAGCCTTTACTATTTAAGAGAGGTCCTAATCAAGTGATTCGAAGATGTATCCCGGAAGATGAAGTCTTAACAATTTTGGAGCATTGTCATTCATTACCATATGGAGGTCACTTTGGCTCAATAAAAACAACAGTAAAGGTTCTTCAATCTAGTTTCCATTGGCCTATGCTTCATAAGAATAGCTATGCTTTCACTAAGACGTGTGACCGATGTCAATAAATGGATAATATCTCATGACGTCATGAACTTCCTTTGACCAACATTTTTGAGGTAGAACTCTTCGATTTGTGGGGTATTGACTTCATGGGACTATTTCCCAAATCTTGTGGGTAATTCTATATCCTTTTGGCAGTGGACTACGTATCAAAATGGTAAATCCATAGCTTCACCAACAAATGATGCCAGGGTTGTTCTCAGATTTCACAAGATTCGGCACTCTAAAGGCTATTATTAGTGATGAAGGTACCCACTTTTGCAACAAGCTTATGGGTAATTTTTTAACTAAACATGAAATTCGACACAAGGTTGCTTTATCCTACCACCCACAATCAAATGGCCAAGCTGAAATATCAAATCAAGAGATCAAGGACATTCTTGAGAAGATGGTGAGCCCCAATCGGAAAGACTGGGCTCTCAAACTTGATGATGCCCTTTGGGCATATAGGACAGCTTTCAAGACCCCAATTGGCATGTCTCCATATCATTTGGTTTTTGGGAAACCTTTCCATCTTCCGGTGGAGTTAGAACACAAGACTTATTAGGCAGTTCGGAAGTTAAATCTTGATTGGCAAAAATCGATTAAAAATAGGTCTCTTTAGTTTTGTGAATTGGAAGAATTTCAAAATGAAGCGTATGAGAACTCCAAAATCTACAAAGAGAAAACTAAAAAATGGCATGATCAACACATCATGAGGAAAGAATTTACTCCAGGAGAGAAATTTCTGCTTTTCAACTCAAGATTGAAGTCTTTTCCAGGTAAATTGCGATATAGATGGTCAGGGCCCTTTGTTGTGAAGAATGTTATCTCTTATAGAGCGATTGAAGTTTAGGGAAGCGATAGAAGAACTTTCAAAGTGAATGGCCAAAGAGTGAAGCATTATTATGGTCAAGAGTTGAGAAACATTGCAAGCATTTCACTCAAGGGCCCGTGATCAAATGGCTACATCAAGCTATCGATGTTAAACTTAGCACCTGTGGGGAGGCACCCCAATCTTATCCTTTCATTTTAGTTCATTGTTGTTTCAATTTATTTTTATTGCCTTCCTTTGATTATCTTATTTGTGTTTTCTTTATCTGTTTTGTTTTTTTAGGAACATAAGATTGGAGTTGTGAACTATGATTTCAGGTCATTGAGCTTTTTATAATCCAGGGAGTCTTCCTGGTGAGTTACCGTTCTCAATGGCCTTGTCCTTTCGATGTTACTAATATATTTCCATATGGCACTGTTGAGATTTGTGATATAGGTAACAACCGAAGCTTCAAAGTTAATGGCCATTGATTGAAGCCTTTTTATGAAGGTTTCAAGGACATTCAGACGGAGAAAGTGGCTGTGAACATACTGAATTATGGAGAATGATGCACACACAATGTCAAGTTAACGACTATAAGCGCTTAATAGGAGACAACCCATTAGAGATAAATCAGATTTGATTTCTTTTCTCTTCTTTTTCATTTCGATTTTTCTTGTTTTTTCTAGGTTTTGAATTCTATTTTTGTTTTTTAGATTTGGTGTGAATCTTTCTTCTTGCATTTACAACATTGAGGACAATGTTGTGTTTAAGTGTGGGGGGAAGACACTTTAGTTTGTGCTAGGTTACAATTTTCAACTTTTAGGCTAGTTTAGATTCGTGGCTGCATTGGGAGGGGCAAATTGATCGCATCTTCTTACTGTTGCTTAAACTTGGGCAAATTTTCCATGTTTTACATTAAATAAGCCATAAATTGAAAAAAATTTAAATTTGAAACAAAATTTTGAAACTTTTTTTCTTGCATCTTAATTTTTTTAGTTTTCTTTAGGATTCCCAATTATTGACTGAGTTCAAGTATTATGCGTGAGATTTGGTTAATAACGATGAATGTATAAACTTGATGAATGAGTTTTAATGTAACACTTAAGCTTTCTAGATAGTAGAGTGACCTTGAAACTATGTTGTATTGACTTAATAGATGATCTATGTGAACTCTTGTTCCTTCAACATTATTCTTTGCTATGTGCATTCTTTCAATGGTATAATTCTCTAGAACTTGCTTAATATCTTGACTTAGCATGCTTGCATGAATATGTTAAAGGCATCTAGGTTAAACCACTTGAACTTAAATAGCTAACCTAAAGCATGATTTCCATTAGAAAGCCCATTTGAACTTTTATCCTTTTCTTTGCTTTTTACATTATTAACTTAGCCTTGATCTCATTTTTATACTATATACCCTATGGGCAAAGTTGAAGATGCGAGTTGGTTGACATATGATGACATGGTGGTAATCCGAATGATTGGCTAAAAACAACAACAAAATTAAAAAAAGAGAAAAGTGTTTCACATTATATACTTGTCTATGGGAAACCCAAATGGAATGAAAAGAAGTAGAGTTATTTGTGTTTAATTTACAGAATTATGTGCCTGGATGCATATATGTACATGAGTTCTATGATATTTTGTATAGCTCTATTGCCTTTGCTTTAGCCTTCTCTTATCTTTCTTTTATCTCATCTTTAGTTAAGCCCCATTATAACCATTTTAAAGACCTTTTGATTTGTGTATAATATATGCGTACTTTGATAGTGTTGTCAAGACTGAAAAGCAAGCATATGGTAGAATGTATTCGTTGGATTTTGAGAGTTACACATTTGAGCCTAAATATTTGAGTGTTAGAGTGTATATCAATGAGAAGACTTATTATTTCGATATGGCATAGATTTCCTCTAACTGTATTATGCTAAATTAGTTCGACTGTTACATGTAAACTGAGTTCATTGATTTTATGTGTTGATAGTAGTAAACTGAGTTCTAGTTATCATGCTTGAATTAATTGATATGGTTGGGGATCTGATTTAAAAGTTGCATACTTAAATATTCTTTTTCGCATTGCATGTTTTTGTTTTTCTGCACTTTGTTTTTCAAGTTTTCTGTAGTTTTACTTTCTGTTCCTTTTCTTACTTGAGGATAGTGTGGGGGACTTTGATACATTCATATGTTCATATATGTTTAGGACTTAATTTAGAGTGATTTACATTCATTTTATGTTCATCTATAGCTGGTTTATCATGTTTTAGCATTATTCGAGGTTCGTTGACATAAAATGCATAAATGAAACAAATAGACTCGAATTGCACTATTTTTAGGTTTCTGACAGACTTAACCTTTAGTCATTATGGGATTTTTATCTCGAGATTGTTTTAGCCAAAAATTCTAAAATTTCATACTTAAATTCTTCATTGACGGATTTTTTAGGACCAATTGCAGATTTTTCTGAGCTAGAATTTAGGATAAATAAATTCTCGAAATTTGCTTTATATTTTGGATTGCTAGAATGACCTTTCAACGATGTTTTGATCATAACTTTTGACTTAGATGGTGATCTTCTGTGATTAAAACCTCATATTGAAGCTACTCAAAGATGAAGATACTGATAAAATTTGAGTTCCTAAATCTTCACCGTTTATGTTTTATACGCTGTCGAAATTGACCTTGAAAAATCTATTCAACCAAGGATCAACACCAGCCCCATACTCCATTCCTTCACAACGCTCCTCCAGCCTTATTCATCAACCCCACATTTAATTATTCCATCCCAACAACCTATTTCTCCACTCACTTACAAAAGCAACTAAACAACCCCCACACTCCATACTTGAACAACAAACGCAATAGGAATCTTCAGAGTTGCTATATGTATAATTGGAGATGGAGGGTTGCTTACTCATCAAAGCACAAACCCATGGTTAGCCCCACATTCCATTCCACCAAGCTGCCTTCCACTAAACTAAGAAGCCTCCACCCCACTCACAACACATGGCTTTTCACCTTTAACACAACGCAGATGCAAGTCTTGAAGGATCTTCACCACTTCACCAACGTACAAGCCATCCATCCAAAACTCCAACAACCCTCTCATCCACCAACGACAGCCCACATTCATGCAAGCCTGGATAAATTTCCTCCAATCTTCAACACTCCCACAACTAATGCTGCCTCACTTATCTCCACCAAGACAGCTCTCACTTCCACGCACAAAACTTCACCTGTCAACCAACAACAAACTTCCAAGCTCCAGCCAAAATCATTCACGCAAACCTTGTTAATTCCTCATCCAATCTCCCACATCCACGCGAGACATCCATCCACCTAAAACAACCAACTCCAATTCTTATCAACACAAGCCATCTTCTACACAACCTTCATCCCATTTTTTTTCACGCAAAAACGCAGCTCATCTCTAATCTTTCATGCACAAGCTGAATCCAAGAGTCTCTAGACTTGAAGACGTAACCAAGAGTTTTCACCAATGTTCCAGCCTCCATTCGCCCAACAACGTAGCATCCATTCACCGTCAAAAAAGCAACCACGCAAAGGAGTTTGGAGAGCTTTGTTATTTATTTTTAATTGATTCATCCATAAGTTTATTTAGGCTGTATGCTTGTGGACTACTTGACATGATAATTTGTGGGTAAAATATTAATTTTTCTTAAGGATTTGATATTTTTGTTGATGCTTTAATTTTGAATTTTGCTGGAATCCATGACTAAAATTTTATATACTTGTTGATTTTTACTTGGATTTATTTGTTATTCCTTTGAATGATTGGAAATTGCCTTGGTATAAATTCACCTTTGAAAAAAGGAAGTTTTTGCTAGAAGATTTAAGGAAATTTTGACTAGGATTTTCTTATAAGTTGGGAGACTCAAGAAACTTAGGAGGTGAAAATTGAAATTTTGGGACTTAAGAAACTCTAGAAAAACTTAAGCAAGGGATTACTAAGTGACATCTAGAGTAAATAAATTAATTTATCTTTGAAAAAAGAGGATTAATTACTCTAAAAATTCACCTACAAGGTTAGAATATTTCAGTTGCGGAGGATTACTAATTCAATATTAAGGTTGACAAAAATATCATTCCCTAACAGAAAGTCATTCCCCATTAAATTTAATACTTTTAATTAATTAATTGTTGCAATATTTTCTTAATTAGTTACTACACAAATTTGTCATATTCATAGTTATTTTGGTCGCATTGAATTGGGTAGTTGTTTAGAAATTTATTTAAGTTATTTTGTTTTAAAAAAGAAAAAAATTCTTTACATTAATTTTAATTTTCCAAAATTTCATCCAGCCCGATTTCAAATACCGTTAGCTAGCGTAGAATTGAATTTTCTCATAATTCCTGTGGACACGACTTGGATCTTATCAATTTATTACTCAGTTCGACAACCGTTCACTTGCGGTTTACGAACAAAGATAACAGAAATAGTTGTGGCAGAAGATTCAAGGAACAATACATCGAGTATCAAATTTGACTCTCAGGGAAATTTGGAGATCTTCATCTTAATTAGTGCCAAAATAATTTCTTCATCTTCTCCAAAGATCTCAAAGGGCAAATACATCAGACTCTTTACTTGAAAGAGCTTCAACGAATTTTTATTGGCAATTCTAATAATTTGCTAAATGATTCGTCATTGAATATTGTGTAAAAGAAATCAGGAAATGTTTTAAGTTCAGGTGAAATAAATCTTGAGATAGAATCAGCATATGGTCAAAATGAGATTGGTGGTGGAAAATTCTGAATCATTCTTAGAAAAGTCCAACAAATTGTTAATCAATGAAATCCGAAATTCTGCATTTAGAAGGAGTAAGAGTCATGCTTATAGTTGACCTCATTCTCCAAAAACCAAAAATGTGGAGGTGGTGATGAATTAGTTCATTAGAAGTGTTGGCGATAGAAAACAACACTGCTTTAGAAACCAAATTGTGGTTCAGGATAAAAAAGCTTAGAACTTCACATCAATCTTCCAAACTGAGATTCTTTTTATGACATTTCTTTATCATTTGATGGAGAGAAAGCAACATGTGCAGGCTTGCTTCTTTTTTGCCTTTTACTTTAAGGAATGATGCTTCATCAGCTCACTGAATAGTACTAATGTTATTGGGAAATTTACTTTTTTGTCCATGATAGCTCATCTAACCGAGAAATTTTTTTTTTATATGGAAGAGCTATGTCTATAGTTAAATAGGCTCTACAACACCTCAACATCGTGCAAATTGCAAATCTGAAAAGGAAAAGAAATGCAGGCACGCTAAGGCCCTAGGAAGACTTGAAATTTGAAAATGTTGCATCCATTTTACCAGCTCTTTGGAAAACCATTGGATTTCACTAATGAAAATCTTGCAAAAAATTATATGATCAAGAACAACCAAGACAAAAGGTCTGTGGTTGTTTACCTGTGGTGGTTTACTAGCTTCTGTAATTTCTAGAAATCAATCTTTTCTTTGAGCTATTATTAAAAGGAATCTGAAGCTTACCCCCGGAGATCATACAGGAGCAACTTCGACAGGACCAGCATGTCGTCTTATACCGACGAGGCCTATGCTAATTAGGGGCTGTTTGTTTGTGTAGATCTCTTTAGTTTTCCATTGTAGCAAAAAAAAAAGTTAAATTCCTCAAAAGCACAGGACTGTCGTTATTAGTTAGAGAGCGGCATTAAAGAAATTCTTTGAGAATGTATTGAAGGCTTTCTTGAACATGTAGATCTCAGCATTATCCAATTGCTTTTATTGGTTATCCTGATTTTACAAAGAGTCAGATTCATCATCTCATATTATTGAAGGCTGAAAGGGGACAGTTTAATATACAAGTCTTACAACCAGAGAAAACAACGTGAGAAAGAAAGTGCAGTCCAAAAAGGTATAGAACAATATGAAATTCAGCCTTCTAATTATCTTTACTGATCTTTTTTAACAAGCTTCTGATGGAGTGTGGTGGTCTAAAGTGGCTGGAATTTGGGACAAATAGTTTGGAAGTTATAGTTAATTTAGTTCAGCATGTCTGGAAAGGTGTGGCAACGGGATTGACTAAGAAAATGGATAAAAAAATAAGTGTTTTGTTTTTAAAAACAAACAAAACCTTATTAGTTTTTGGAAACTAACAAAATCCAAGAAATGATAATAAATTGCAAAAGCAGATCTTCTATTAATTTTTGATTTATCAATTGTGTGTATCTTAGAGAGATTACAAATGCACATATAAGGAAATATAAGGCAAACTAAGGATCTTGATGGATAACCACAAATTTGGTTTCTCATCAACCCATAATATTACCATTAAACATCATAAATAACAAAATAAAACCTTCATGACTACTATCATAAAGGCTGCAAATAAAAAGTCTTTTAAAAAAAAATAGATCACTGCATAAAAGGAAAGTAAACGAGTAATTAAAGATTCTTATTCTTCTCATCACTTTGGCCAGGCTTGAGATGCCTTTTGGGCTGTAAAACCATGTCAAAGTGTATAGCAAAGTCTCCCTTCAGTGGCCTAAATCGTTCCTTCAAATGGTTGGTTTTGGACTTCATAAATCAAGATCTAGCAAACTCCAAAAGGCTTCAACAAGCTTTGCAACTTCAAAATAAGATTAGGCTCCTCTTCAAGTTCTTCTTTTTCGACTGTGCCTTCTTCATCACTACTTGTTGGATTGAGGTCCATATTAGTAATATCTTCTAATGCTTGGCTTGATGGACCCCCATCAACTTCTTTGTTGGATAAAATATTTATCTCTTAAGTGTGGCTCACACATAAATTTAAAGTTTAGAGTGATTAAAGAGTTATTATCATATTTAAAATTTAAAGTGAATAAAAAGTTATTATTTTAATAATACTAACTAAATAATTTAATTTGATTTGATTTATATTATTAATGATAAGAATAAAGAGACTGGGCTGTAAAATCAAATCACTTGCACCATAAAAGTAGTACTATCCAAACATTCCAAAGTACAATATCCGATCGTGAGAAGTCAAGAGTAATTGTTGCCCTAGCAACAAGGATTATTAGTACCATTTTGGGCCAATCGGTGTGTATTGTATCAGACTAAAATTGATACGAAACAAAGGGTCGGTTATATTGAATTTAAACATTAGTCGATATCAACCCGTTTTGAATGGTATCGATGGTACCGATCGGTATTTAAAATACCGGCCAAATATCGATCGATATCGAAAATTTTAAAAAATAAGGAGATTTTTTTGCAAAATTTTAAAATCTCCCTCCCTCCATTACCGACTAGTACTGAAAATTTTAAAAAATAAGGGAACTTTTTTGTAAAATTTTCAAAAAAATTTAAAATCTCCCTCCCTCCCTTCTACCTCTCCTTTCCCCTTTTTTTCAAGATTTTTTAATTATTTATTTTATTTATTTCAACTTCTATAATTATTGTGAATTTTTAATTTTTGTTTTAAAAATAATAATAAATATTTATTACTAATAATAATTATAAATTAAATAAAACTTAAAATTAAATTATTTAAATTTAAATTTATTTTAATATTTATATAATATTTATTAATTAAGTATTAATAAAAATATTGTCTTTTTTAAAATAATTAATTTAAAAAATATTATTTATAAACTAATATTTATTTATATATTTTTAATTATTAAATTAAAAATTTTATTTAAAATTTATATATTCTAAAAATATATTTTAAATTTAATTATATTTATTAATAATTATTAAACTAAATTTATAAATTAATTAAAATTGTTATTATTATTTATTATTATGATTTGTGGAGACAAGGTTAAAAATATACAGTGTAACTGTATAATATAACAATGAACTATTTTGTAATTTTTTAAAAAATTCAAAAACTATTTCATAAATTTAAAAAATTATCCGAAACGGTACTTGATATTAATCAGTATCAATACATTACTATACTAGAATCCAATCCGATACTAAATTTGGTACGGTATTCAATAGCTAGCAATCCCAACTCTTAACTTGGAAACAGAAAACCAACTCACAACCACATGGACCGCAGGAGCACCTCCATAGACCAAGGCAACCACTCTCTAGTGGTTCTGTGAGAACCTTGAAATGTGAACTCAAAACGCGAATTGAAGCGCAATTCTATCAGCCACATTGTCACCAAAACAAATCTGTCTGCTCCTTTACTTCTGTAGGCTGTCCATTTAGCTTCAACATCACAGTCTCAAAACAAAACATGGGTAGAAACAACGGAGCATAAGAGCAAGAGGATCCACAAATGATGTAGGTATATTCCCAATATGCAACCGAACTTGGGTACATAAGCTTGTCCATAAAACTTTCCGAAGTACTGGCCATGTCAAGCTGGAGCAATCAAATTTCTGGCTAAAGATTCGTTTTCATAGTGAAATCGAAATTTAAGATACTAAAAACACAACAAGGTTGGTAGGGTTTTTGTATCTTGATGTTTAACCATCAGGAAACCGAAACCGACGTGGATAATGACATTGGTGATAACGGAAATGGTGGCAAGGTAAGGATCACCCAGACGCCCAACTAATGCTTAAGACGCCAGGGTGAGTGAAGATTGAGGGAGCTGCACTTTGTCAAAGAAGCAGCATCATTTGTTTGAAGTTGTTGGCTATTTCTATTAATGACGTTGAGAAAGAAATTAAGCGTTCGACTCTATGTTTGGGTCTTCGTAAAGAAAACACTGGTGCATACATACATCAAACCTGTAATATTATTATAAAGGTTTCCTTAAAAGGAAAACGATACTACATGGGACAATGAATATAAAATTTAATAGAACTTTTAATTAAATAAAATTGCTAAAACAAGAAAAATACTACGATATAGGTATAAAACTTAAATATCATTAAACAAAGTATTTAAATTACATAGATGTTTTACTTGTGTTATACGCAATGTTATGAATACCGTACCAGACTTGATATCGGATTAGATTCTAGTACGGTACTGTACCGGTACTGATTAATACTGAATATCGTTTCGAGTAATTTTTTAAATTTATAAAATAGTCCATAAATTTTTTAAAAATTACAAAATAGTTCATTATCATATTGTACAATTGTAGTTTATTTAATTTAGCTTTTTTATATCTTATCCATTTTAGTTTTTATATATCTTTATTATATTCTAATTATTTCTATATATAATAATTATCTATATATAATATATATCTATATATAATAATTATCTAAATATAA
>JANVCQ010000006.1:7845651-7856644 GCA_025531925.1 Erythroxylum plowmanianum | reverse complement strand
AAGAGAGAGCAAGCAGTTTGAGAGCAGAAAAAATATAGAGAGAAGTAAGGTGAGAGAGAAAAGAGAGAAAAAGAGAGGTAAAAATATTTTGTATATTTTTTATGGGTCTAATTTTTCCTTGTAATTCTCTAATTTTTCAATAGTAAAAGTCTTCTATCCTTGTCCGTGGTTTTTACCTTAATTTGGGGATTTTCCACGTAAAATCTGTGTGTTTTTTACTATTCTCCTCAGTCCTATTTAACTACGAACCTGCTCTAATCCGGTCAATTTTCACAACAATACAATGAATGATTCATATTAAAAATGAAACTTGTTTTTATTTTAATAAAACTAAATTGATTTTTTGGATCAAAATTTTTGATAATATTCTTAAACTAAGAATCTTAATCTTTGTTTGAATTTCAATCGTCTCTTTTGTGGTAAAGTTATGCGATCATTGCCGTGATACTTTTGATATTGGATTCGAACTTAATATTAGATAACTGAAGTATTAGGTTTAGTCCCTATAAATAAATAAAGTTTCTCCATAAACGATGGTAGTACCTTGCTTAGAGCATACAAGGCGATAACAGAATCCATCCTCTTGGAATTTGTCACTTTTACACGTTAATGTTGGCATACAACTTCCAATCGAACTTCCTAATTCTTAGTACATTTATTTTTATATGGGGGAATAGGATCAATTTGATTACCCTCAACATTTAGCGTCACAAATTCAATTTATTTTGAATCACTTATAATATTTCTTTTGAAACATAAACAAAATAACTAAAGTTCTTCCTATGAAAACGACATTAAAGCTACAACTTTATAACGCAGCAAGAAACGAAAGACAATTAAATAACACATATAATTAGAGGAAATACAAGATTTTACTCGTGGAAGAAACTTGAAGCCAATTGAATATAATAAAATATCTAATACAATATTTAAAAGCTTTATGTATAGACTTACAAATTAATCTTCATCTTTTAAAAAATATCAATATAAAATTTTCAACGCTGAATACTCACTAAAATAATAGATTTTTGACTCGAGAAACACGGCGAAATTTCCTTTTCAAAGAAAAGTTATGAAATCCAAAAGTTAAGGTCCTTTAAAGACAGCTTCTTCCTTTCCTCTTTAGTCATCCGCTTACTCCAAAAATTCTTGTACGAGTTACACGTTACTTTATTTCTTTTATTTAAAGTGAAGTTGACTTACTATTACACTAGCTTATTTGTGGATATTGATTACACGCTTTGTGATGCATCTATTTCTCCAAATTATTTAAGGAAATGTTATAGTTATTTCACAAGTCCTAAAACTGTATACTTTCAGTCTAGCTTCTGCCAAATCAGTTTCAAGGCTTTTCCAAGGCACGTTCTGTTCCTTTTTCTCAGGGTCTAGCATAGGATGCCGTGGTCTTACTTCTTAGTAAAGTTCATATGATTATCACGGAAAATGTGAATCGTGACAGAAATTAACAATGACCTCAAACTCCCATTCTATACATCTTAGCTTCATCTTCTCGTCATTGTATGAAATAATATTTTGCTTGGTTTCAATGTGCGTGTTTCGTAAATCTAAAGTAAAAGAAAACCCCACGTTTAGAAGACTTAATGTATAATTAACATTGACAAACAGGGAATTTAAGATTGTTCACATTCTAATCATATAACATAATAACTATAATCATATGCAACTCGCTGCTGCCTCAAGTTGCCGCAAATTAAGCAGAACTTGACAAGCTCTTTATATACTTCGATATTTAAGCCTGCAGGCTTATCTAGTGGCTGTATCATCTTTCAAGCGAATTGTCCAACTACATTTTTCCACAAATGCTCCCTTTAAAATGATACCAACGAGTAATTACATCGAAATTTTAGACAACCAATTGGTCAAACACAGAATGTAGACATAGAGATGCGTAGGCCACAAGTTTGTCAAGAGGACAATAATGATAAACGATCAAGGATGACTGCAGTAGGTGGGAAGCTTACTCGATTAATGGAAAATTTGAGGTGCACTTAGACGACATACGAGGAAATGACAATGAACACAAAAGTTCTGGGATGAGAAAGTTTTTGTTAGATTTTCACATTTCAGTATTTCACAGTAACAAAAATATTGTTTTCCTTCACCAAACAGCGATTTGAGGTTTTATTATACACAAAAAGTATTATCATAGAATTTTTATATACAAAAATAAAGTTGCTATGTTTTTTAAAAATTATAAGGATCTATTAATATGATGACGAATGTGCTATTTACTTGCATACATCATCGACTGAATTTTTCCTTGTTGCAAGATTAAACTGAAGCTAAGATAGACTGCAGCTGAACCTATGATATCTCCAAGGAATCTGTCCATCTTAGATAGTTATCCATTGATCATTTCAAAGCTACCTTTCGATAAATGTTTCGTTGTTCCTTTATCATGAGATGACTCCTATATTGTTTGTGAGTGATTGTAAGTAGGAATTTATTCTTTACATGCTTTGAGATTTAATTTACCTCTCAATTTAGAACTACTGCTCTCCACATTCTCATTTTAGCTTGATAGCCCTTATTACACTAGCTTTAAGGAACTTCCCAGCCGCTTTACAGCATGATTTTTCTATATTCTCCATGCCCTTGCAATGTCAGGTCTTCATATCTTATCGAGAATAAGTACTGCTCTTGGACCAATTGCTTCGGGTTCTCCATTCTCAAGAAGTTCATATTAATTCTTTCCTTCTAAATATTTTGTATGGTTGTGCCATGCATGTGAGGTACACGATCTAATCTCCCTTAGAGCTCCCACTTCCCCCCACAAGTTAATTGAGACATTCTTCTACATTGCTAGAATCTCTATTAATCTGACATAGATTTAGGGTAGTACTTCAAATCCCAGTTGAGAACTGACACTCAGAAAGAAGATGTTTAGTGGAGTTTGGGACACTCTTGTAAAGGTAGCAAGTATCATTCAAGTCTAGGAAACTTAATCTATCTATAATTGGGGGCTTATGTTTAATAATAAGCCATAGTAAAATTGAAGACTTAGGGTAAGATTGAAGCTCCAAACCACCTTATTCCATCCTTTCAAATCCCCAACACCTCTTAGCCATTCCAAGCATGACATTTCAAGAGAAGTTTAAATTAGTGACAGAAATTTACCGACAGTAAGAAAATGTAGGCAATTACCAATGAAAATAGTATAGACGTCGGTAATGTCGTTTAGAAATATTAGTTGAGCAGCGGTAGAAATTTTCGTCGCTAAATTCGGACGAAATGGTTTACTGACAGATATTATTATCGGTAATTCTGTCGATAAAAGTTATTGTCAATAGTCGGTTTTAAATTTTAAGAAAATGACGTCGTTTGGTTAATACCCAAATGACGTCGTTTCAGTAAACTTAAGAATGTCTTCGCTTCATCAATGAAACGATGTCGTTTTCTTTCTAACCAAACGATGTCGTTTGGTTTGGCTAACGGTTTAAATGTTTATAAGTTAACCAAAGCAACATTGTTTTGGTTAACTTATAAACGACGTCGTTTTTCAGCTGAAGGTTAAAACGTTTACAACTTATTTATTGACTGAAAGTTTAAACGTTTATACTTAACCAAAACGACGTCGTTTTGATTATGTTTTAAACGTTGACAACATAACCAAAATTGTGCTTAAAACCACGTCGGAAGCCCTTCTTCCCCCCACCCCGCGCCTGCTGCTTCGTCTTCCTCCTCTATCGCCTCTGTCTTACATCGTCGTCGATTGGAGCTACGTTGTTGCCGTGGAGCTCATGCATCTCCGACGTCGTCTTCTCCAGCTAGCAAACTGAAGGTATTCTTCTCTTGTCCGTCCTCTCCTCTTCTCCGTCCGATGATGTGTATGGTGTGCGTGGTTGAATTATTTAGTTGATATAGAGTTTGTATTTGGTTTTGGATGTTAATTATTGATTGTTAAGGATGGGCTGTGTATTTGTTGGAGAATGATGGAAAAATCTGAGAATTTATCTTGACTTAGGAATGAATTGGTTAATGCATACCAAGTGTTTAATAAAATTAACTCCATTGATAAAAAATTGATTTGAAGTCATTTCAATGTTTTTTCTTATATTTTTTCTTAGAATTGTATTCAATTCTCGAATAATATCATCCCAAGGGCAAATTTGCATAATTATCTAAAAAAGATATCAAAAACTAAATAAAATAAAAAATTTTTGCATTAAAATCAAATAAAATACTTAAAAACATATATGAATTTTTCATACACATCAATTTAGATATTTATATATAATTACTAGTATTTTATTATTACAATTTCTTTATTCTTTAATAAAAATTCTTAGTATGGTTTGTATTCACTATCCCATAAATATGTAGTATTTAAGTTTTTAGAAGACAACCATAATATTATTACAAAATTGCTCTTAATTTATATTGAAGTTTCAACACTCAAATATTTGTTTATCAAATTCTAAAAGCATAATTGAGTATTAATCTTGTTCATGCTTATTCATTACATCAGGTGGTGGTATTATTACAACAACACTTACTTAATCTAGTGGTGGGACATTTAGATGTAGTAGACGACGGTTCTTATTACGAAGATCAAAGAATTGATACATCATGATTTATTAAAATCAAAGGTTTGGTATAGCTAAAGGACAAAGCTTCCATATGGTTGGAAAATTATTATCCTAGAGGAGTTATGATGGGAAAGCACAAGATATAGCTTAGTATATAATGAAAAAATAGTTATAAAAGGATTTTCTTCCTCTTGATTATGAGCATATGATGTTTCAATGGTATAAAAAATGTCTTCACGATCAAAAATTTGTACATGAGTATAATGCAAGATTTATGCAGTTGAAAGAGAGAAATGACCTAAGAGAAACTGAAGGGCAATATATGTTTATAGGATTTAAAGGCAATCATCAAAAATAAATTAAGCATACATTTATTGTCAAAATATCTGAAGCATGAAAATTGTTTAAAATTTGATCTAATAATGTCAAAAGAGAATAGAATTAAAACGGGATCGACGCGAACTGTCTAATGATAAGGGAAAGTCATAATCAGCATTATGAGAAAAAAATTAATAGAAAACAAGCAGTAACAAAAACAAAGAGAAACTAAATATTATGAATCTTGTGAAAAAACAATGCTAAGAAAGTGTTTCTATTGTAACTAATTTGGTTATGCATCTAATAATTATTCACTTAGGAAGGTAGTTCATATTGTAAAACAAGAGAAAGGGGATGATGATATTTGTTATGGTCAAGATGGAGATAATGATGGTGAGTATAAGGACAATAATAGTGGTAATGGACGAAGTAAGATGGTTAGGCAAATGATGTTATCCCTAAAGTAAGAGGATAACATAAGGCACTAGTTGTTTTTAAGTATGTATACTACGATAAAACAATTATTTGATTTTATTATAAGTAATGGTAGTAATAAGAAGGGAGGGATGATATAGGTTTAAAACTTAAGAAGTACTTAATCCATATTTCATTAGCTAGAACAAGGCAATATAGAAGATTCGTGTTATAGTATAATGTAATCAACCTTTTTTAAAGTAAACTTTCATGTTGTGGATTTAAATGTTTGTTATTTTGAGTCTCACATATTAATAAGGAAAGTAGAGGTGAAATATTTTATAATTTCATATAAAATGTTACCTATAAACTTTTAACCAAATTATGCCTTCACCACTATATATTATTTTAAAATCAATATAGGTTCCAATATAATATGCGAAAGTCATTTTTTAGTGCTTATGGAAACTATATAAACATTGCGTGTACATATCTCATTAAATTATTGTCACTTCATCTTTATGTTCCAATTAACTCCAAGTTAACTTATAGGAAAGTAATGAACTAACTCTACGAGTTAGGATTTTCAACTTCAACAACTACTCATGCTATAAGATGCATGCCTTTAACTGTACTACTTCCAACCGAATTAATTAGTTGCCCTTAAAATTTAATCTTCAAGCATCTTTCTTTCATAGCTAAAAAAAACTGAATAACCTCTTAATGAATAAATCCTAACAACTAAGACCTAAATAATCTTGCATCTAGAAGCTCCTTATCCATGGCTACACACACGCCCACCTACACTCTTACATAACCTATCATTTTCCTTAGATTCATTTATGCCTACAGATCTCTCGATGAAACTTGCTAGCATACTTAATCCTTTACTGAACCAATATTATAGGGGAACATAATGCATGCTGATCCAAATAGGGACAATCTCAATCTTTATTTAGTCCATATTGATTCCTAATTTCTAGAATTATAGGAAAATGGGTGTAACCTTCTTATCTCTGATTCAGTAGACAATCAGAATAAGAAGTTGTTTTCTTCTAACATAAGGACTTCCGTTATCCATTTAATTATCCAATTTTTGAATGCCTATAATTGAAAAACCTAAAAGGGAGAGCATTTTTATGAATGAACCAATCACAGTGGAGTTCCAATGTTTCACACTTACTTTCAACACTTCCACATCTGAATGCAACAAGGTCTCATCTCCTTCCAGAGTTAGGGAAAGTATTTTAAAGAAGTGTCTAGGCTGTCACTAACAACTTCCTTCTAAGAGAGTCAAGGATGAGGGCTCAACTTATGGGGAGGACCAATTGGCCAAGTAAAGGGGAATGGAAATGGCCAGGAAGTGGAAAAGAGGACAACAAGCAAAGTTACTAGAACAAAGAACCTTAGGAGCAATAGAGGTGGGGAAAAGAATATAGAAGAGCCAAAAATAAAAGGGAAAGGAAAAACAAGAGCCTATAGGATGAGAGAAAGATATGGTGGAGGATAAGTAAGGTAGAGAGGAAAAGGGATGAATTATAGGCAAAGCAAGGATCATGGTGGACAAGACGAGTGAAAACTATAAGATGAAGGAGAGGGAAAACAAAACATGGATAAACATGTTTTCCACAATTTGAACAAGTTCGAGTCTTGACTTGGTCTCGTGGCTTGAACAAATTCAAATATGAGTTCAAATCATGCAGTTCACTTTTAATCTAATTTTAAATTAAATTCAAACTGTCTTGTTCAACACATTTTTTTTGTTATCTCAACACTTTATCACACATTTTAAGCAACAATTGCATATAGATATACATACATAATATACATTTTTTACTAGTTTATCTTCTACATACTACTCGTGATAATTAAAATTGTGTTATTTTTTAAATAAAATATTAATAAAATTATATTTACATATAAATACATCATACGGTTAATTAATGCAAGACTCTCCTATATTTTAATTAATTTTTAAAAAATTTTTTATTTTTAAAAAATCTCCAAAAATTCTTGTACCTTTTATTTTCTAGAAAAATCCCTTCTAAATCTCCGTTTTAAAAAAAAGTGTAACATATGAGATTTGAACATCACATATTAACCAATCAAATATTATTGATATGGCACATCAATTCAACTCTTAGGCTTACCAAACTAATTAAACTCTACTCAAATTAATAATTTAAAAATAATTACAATAAATTATTAGTTTGGATGGATTTAATTAATTCATTTCAAGTTTAGGAATTCAATTCAATCATCATGTTAGCATAATTTAATTAGTTCATTTGTGATATTCATATCATATGTGTTTTGTTATTATTTTTAAAATGAAACTAAAAAAAAAGAATTTTGTAAAAAATTAAAAATGACAAAATTTTAATAATTTTAAATTATTTTTTTTTTTATGTTTACTTAAATAACATGAAAGTCCGATGTGGTTTACCCTACAGAATATTAGAAAACAATCTATTTTCATGCAAAGTAAAAATACTATAAAACAATCCATTTTACACAAAGTAAAAATATAAACTTATTATTTTACAAGTCCAATGTCACCTCTGATAAGAGAACGATAATTTCTTATGACTTTCTGCCATTCTGGTTTAGGTAGAGAATTTCGGTTCCCTCCTGCAATACCAAGAATAATCAGAATGTCAACTTGTTGAGTAATGCTTTCAAAGAGAGTATAAACTATCCAAATCAAAACAATAGATTAAGAAAAAGGAATCTAACTTAATTGAGATAAGGAAAAAAAGAAGATGATGAGGAAGCTAACATGATTAACTGAGATAATCATGTTAGCATTTGCTAAATATCACTTTTTGCCACAAAAAAAGAACATATAATTTCAATTTCTTTTTTCGAAAATAATATAATTTTAATTTTACTAATGAAGCCTTAAATTTCTATAATTATTCAAATGAAATATTGTTAATTTATTTATAATTAGATTATAATCTTAATCATTTACGTCAAAATAGAATAACAGTAATTATAGCTCATATTAAAATCATAATAATGTACATTATAAAATAATTGGATATTGAGAAAATGGCTTATTGGACTCATAATCAAAGCACATGAACTTTCTTTTTAGTTTTTGTACCATAATAATTTATTGTAGCTACTTCCCTTTTAATTGGCTCTGCCAAAATTATCATGATGGTCATAAAGTTGTTGCTACTTGCTACTCGATATTTACTTTCCTTCAGTGTCAAAACCGGTCTACCGCTACAAGTAGGAAAGTGGCAAAGATGTATAGTGAACTGATCAACCGAACTTACTGATGACGTACATGCTTGGGCTGATTCCAAACTTACGGCATTCCAAATGGGGGTTGCATTCTACTAGATTGCATGTTGGATTGTTTGATTTTACACTGCAATTGCGTTCACTGTCATTTGGCATTGAAAAAAAATAACTTTGTAGTTGTAATTATACGCAATTATAGTATATATATGCGATCTACGGTTCCGTTCTTCCCAGATGAGAGGAAAAAAGAGTCGCTAACAAGGTATTCTTTGCCTCTAGAAGAATTGGCAATAGAGAGGCATAAACCCTCAAAACTTGAAGAAACATTGTTATTTCTGTCGTTCCGTTTGTCCCTCAAAACTTGAAGAAACATTGTTATTTCTGTCGTTCCGTTTTTCGATATCTAACTGGTGGAAGCATGACTTAATTAACCAAACCCAAATATGCCTCGAAGCTCAAAGCCATATGTTTGGTCACACACGTAATCGGGAATCTATCGTGTCATGTGTGAATGGCCTTCGATTATTGACTAACGAATTATACTAGATAAATTAATGGCTATTTGATGATAGCATTGGCTTAAATCCTTTGCAACTTGACGTTTGTTTTCGTTTTTCAGCAAATGTATATTTATGCCATTAAGTTGCTATTACTTAACAAAGACATCGGTTGTCTTCTGATCTGGCTTTATAATTGCACTTAATTAGTTTCATGCTTTTGATTCCAAGTTTTTCATACTTAGGAATTACTCATCCTATGTAGTTTCCATGCACAGCTCAAATAAATTCGGGATCATACCAAGCCTTGCTGTAATATCACAGAAATGACAGGGTTTGGAATAGTTTATTAGCCCATAACTAGTACAAATAGAGGCTGTTCGTTCTAATACAACATATCCGTCTTGCTATTAGGGCAAACTTGCCGCGTCCCGTTTACAGTTCCTTCATTTTCTATTCGAAGATGGCCGCTTATCCATATTATTCTCCTCCTCCGCCTTCCCCACCACTACCATCATTACCACTAGGTGCTCCATACAACCCAGTGATCACACCCCCACCTCCATATCACCCTTATCATAATTATAATCACCCAAATTATCCACCCCCATCACAGTCACCATGCTCCTGCGAGTGCCGATGTCCAATATACAATGTGCCAGCACCATCCCAACATTTGCCAGCTTCACCAACACCACCACCAAAATCACCTTCATACGGAACACAACCTCCGCCACCGCCTACTGGATCATCTCCAACTCCATCAAAAGGCCCAGTTGGGCCTCCGAAACCCCCTTCATATGGTACACCACCACCAACACCTATCCCAGTTTCAGTGCCGAGCTTTCCACCATTTCACGGCCTCCCTCCTGTTTATGATTCACCTCCGCCTTTTAACTCGGTACCACCGTCTTCTAACTTTGTGGCGCCACCTCGACCTCCCGGTGGCAACCATACAAACGTGATCGTGGCGTGCGCTACACTTGGTGGCGCATTCTGTCTGGCATTCTTATTGGTTGGACTTATTTGCTTGGCCAAGAAGAAGAAGAAGCCAATTTATGTTCCTGAAGCCCCAGCGTGTGTGGAAGAGCATGAAGTAATTCAAGAAACAATCACTACTGGACCATGTGGTGAACAAACAATGGCGATTTCGATTGAAGATGATGTTCGAATTCATCAAGATGTGGCTGTTGCGAGTGGTGCCGGAAGCTCTTACGCTTCTCCTGCTGAATGTGAACCGGGACAATCCAGCATTCGGACGCATGGTCAAAGCCATTATAATTAGTGCTAAAGGTGCTGAGTTACTTGGCACACTCATCTTCTGGTCTAAAGTAACTGGTTGACTTTATTTGCAGTGTCATGTGTGTGTTTATATGTTGCTTATTGGCTTAATTACGCTGTATTTGTAATAAGTTCCACAATAAAGTGTGAATGGATTTGTTGTTTTACGTATGCGAATAAGGAATATATTGGTAAAAATTGTAGCTGTTGCAAGAAAGATGTGCGTATGCTAATTTCTGTGGAAAATAAAAACAGAACTTCAAATACTTCAGCAGAAACAGCACTTCAACTCTGCTCCAACCATAAGCTTGAAGATGATTCTGGTCCGCACTCTTCAGCAGCAACTTCTGAGCTAAAATGTTTTGTCTTCAAGGAATGAAAGATTTGCTGAGGAACGACTTTTGCATTCTATAAGCTAGATGTACTCTCTGTAATAGTCACTCAATAGTAGCAATGTATGTATCTCTCTAGTGTTTGTAAGAATTCAGAATCAGTGTATGTGAAAAAAAGAAACTATGAAACTTCAAAAATGGAAATTTTGCACTTTCAAGTCAGCTTGTAAACTCTGACAGTCTTCTCATTTTGAAAAGAAACACCTTCTATTTTATCCAATCAACAAAAAGGTCAGTTTTTGGCAGTATCGCAATTCAATGTTCTGATAATGTTTTCAGTCGTGTA
>JANVCQ010000006.1:7822264-7841344 GCA_025531925.1 Erythroxylum plowmanianum | reverse complement strand
TGTCTTGCCAAAAGCACCCTTGAACATTCTAACATAACACTTTCTTCTAGAAGACTCTTCTCTATTGTCTTACGTTTTCAATGACACCAAAATCATTCAATTTAGTTCAGTAGTGTGAAAGTTATACTCCAATATCCCCGGACTACTTTTATTCTGAGACAGTACCCTATACTCAACTTTCATACATAAATTGAAACTATTAGAGTCCGATTCAGAGTTTTATGTCTACATATAATTTGTAGCCCTATGTTTTTAGTTTACTCCAAATCAAAAATCATCTCATTTGGAACTCTACGTATCAAGATATCTTCAAAATACTGAAGTATGTTTAATAGAAAAATACCAGTTCATAATATTGAAGAATACATTCACTGTACCCGCTCCACTATTTCACTCAATCTTTCTCAATTTGATTCATAGGGCTATTATTTCTGGTATAGATGTAGAACAAAGTCTTACGAGTCCAATGGTTCAAGAATCAAGTCATTTGGATGTCTAGAGGGGAAGTTATGACCAAAAGAAGCAATTATGTTTATGACCTCAATCGTCTTACTTTGCTTCGTCTTACTTTGTACAGCAACTTCGTCTTAGAATGTACAATAACTTTGTCTTAGAACTTCATCTTAGAATGTATAGTAACTTTGTCTTACTTTGTACAGTAACTTTGTCTTAGAATGTACAGTAACTTCGTATTAGAATGTACAGTAACTTCGTCTTACTTTGTACAGTAACTTCCTCTTAGAATGTACAGTAACTTCGTCTTACTTTGTACAATAACTTCGTCTTAAAATGTATAGTAACTAAGATGATGCAACACTACAACTTGTAATGCTCGTATCTCTCAACTCCGATATCTAAAATTTACAAACTTTATACTATTGGAAAGCTAAAAAGATCATCTACAACTTCCAAGAGACAAATTTGCCAAAATCTATCTTGATTAATCTAGATTTTCTCCCGAATTCAGAACATGAATTTTACATTCATCTTCCAATATACTACACTCAGTTTTCACTTCATAACAAATTTTGAGACTGTTAGAGATGGAATTGAAATTCGATGTCTTCATAAGAAATGTATCCATATATCTCTAGGTTAATCCAAATTAAGAATCATCTCGTTTGGATAACTAGAGAAAACATTGTGGCTTAAAGACTGAAGCATATTCAGTAAACATTTTCCAGATCACTACCAATTTTGTTTCCAAATCTTTCCTTATCTCAACTCATACCTAGATCACTCTTTCCACTTCCTCTACTTCTCATTTTTAATAAAATCACATTTAAAAACAATCATACCCAGAAGTTGTCAATGAATGCATGTACACTTATTTTTGAGCAAAGATTCAATATTCATGTGCATATATGCTAACATTATGCATGAGCAAGAAAAGGGCATTTCTTTAACCTCTCTTTGAGTTTACATGCATTTAATTTTCAGGTCCTAACCCTTAATAGAGGGACGGGATGTTACAAAACCTTTCTTTTGCATATCAATGACATAATCCAAGTTTGCATGTCCATATCTTCGATGCCAAAGTTGAGTCACCTCTGTCAATGAGAGAGAAGCAAATGCTCCATCCACTTCTTGCATTTTGATCTTGAAAACTCTGTTAACCATTGTCACTTTATGCACTAATTCTCCTTGCTCATTAAAAATCTTGCACATTGCATCTTCAAAATACAACTTATATTTCTTCTCCAATAGCTGACCAACACTAATCAAGTTTTGATCAAGTTCAGGAATACAGTATACCTCATCAAGGATTGTATTTTTAGCCTTTGTTATTAATTCCACAACCCCCTTCCATAAGACTGGAATGATCTCACCATTGCCAATCTTCACCACAGTGTTTATGTTTGTGTCTTTCTTGACAAAAGCTTCTCTTCTTCTTGTCATGTGGTTTGAACATCCACTATCCACTAGCCATTCACTTTCTTTCTCCTCCTTTGCTTCAGCTATGCACATCTATACATCAAGTTCATCACTTTTGGTTTTATCACAAGCCTCCACTACAAAAACACTCTCTTCTATCACTGGTTTTTATGTTGCTTTGCTAGTCTGAGATAAGCTTGGCTGATTGTTTGAAGGGTTAGCTTGGAGGTTTAGACTAATTTCTGATGGTTGTTGAGATGATGAGTTATGCACAGGAAAGACATTTTGTGACTGTTGGCTCAAAGTTTGTGAATGGATCGAATGGCATGGCATTTGATTGATATAGGCTGATTGAGATGCATATGGTTGCGTTACTTGTTGTTGAGGTGTATAGGCTTGAATTATCAAAGGCTGAGAGGTGAATTGTGGTAGATATGTTGCATTTTCAAAATTTGCAACATAATGAGCTTGATAAGTTTGTGGTTTAGGAGCATTTTGGTAGGATTGTGGTAGAATTGATTGACTTGATGGAGTAGCTTGCTTTTGCAAAGGATGGATTGGTGGTGGTTTACCAAAAAGGGAACTTTGAGGATTTTGTTGCTCATTCAACAATTTCTCATAGCACACTCTCTTTGAATGTCCTCTTTTCCTACAATTTATGCAATCCACATTTTCATTCCAAAAACATTCTTCAGCTGCATGATTTGTCTTCCCACAGAATTTGCAACTTGGAAACATTCCCCATTTTGAACTTCTAGATCCACTCTGCAATCGGTTTGAACTACTCTCTCCAAATTGGTTGGTAGCTTGGTAGTTTTAAGGATGATTGATATAACGCAGTTGATGAGGGAATGATGGTTGAGAATATATTAGTTGTAATTGATATTGAATGTGGTTTTGGTGATAATTGTGGTTTTGAGGATATGAAGTCTAATAAGGATTTTGAGCGTTTGGAGGATGGTTCTGTAAATGTGAAGGTATCTGTGGTTGAACATCATTTGAATCAAGGTGGTTTTGAGTTAGATTTGTGGTTTGGGTGAGTATGGGTGGATTTTCAGGCACTTTAAACCTTTCAACTTTCAGAGCATATTCTTCTCCTTCCCTCCGAACTCTATGCCTCTCTTCATGCATCTCCAACACATTGAAGACTTGCTCCAATGTCACAGAACCTAGATCATTGGAGAATTGCCATTCTACAGGTGCAATGGTTGCTTCAAACCTCAAAGGCAATTTGCTCAAGAACTTGTCCACTAATCTATCAGTGTTTGTATTTTCTCCAAACTCCTTCAGCTATTGAACCAAGTTCATGAATCTTGTTTTTGTAGCTTCCATATTTTCTTCATCCTTCATTAAGAAGTTCTCAAAACTTCTCATCACAGCTTGCTTCTTCAACCTTAAGGACTGAGCCGAGTCCACATATTCAAGCTTCAATGTTTCCCATAACTCTTTAACACTTTTGCAACTTGCATGTCTCAATAAGATAGCCTCACTCACTACGGATCTTAAGAAAACAAGAGCTTTAAAATCCTTGTCTCTCTCCTGTCTAAATCTTGTTTGTTGTTGTTCTGTTAAATCTGCTATACCCTCAACATCAGTCACTCCTTCACTCACCACATCCCAACACTCACACATTCTAAGACAATCCTCAACTCTAAGAACCCAGGCTTTGTAGTTTTCTCCAGTTAAAATAGATATATTAGCTTGCATACTTTGCATATTCATCATGGGAAAGCTTGTACTTGACATAGTTTCGGTCCAATCCAGGTTGGTGAACCGTGTAGCTCTGAAACCAATGTGGAAAATAAAAACAGAACTTCAAATACTTCAACAAAAACAACACTTCAACTCTACTCCAACCATAAGCTTGAAGATGATTCTGGTCTGCACTCTTCAGCAGCAACTTCTGAGCTAAAACGTTTTGTCTTCAAGGAATGAAAATTTTGCTGAGGAACAACTTTTGCATTCTATAAGCTAGATGTACTCTCTATAATAGTCACTCAATAGTAGCAATGTATGTATCTCTCCAGTGTTTGTAAGAATTTAGAATCAGTGTATGTGAAAACAAGAAACTATGAAACTTCAAAAATGGAAATTTTGCATTTTCAAATCAGCTTTATTTCCACTCTTAGAAAATTTCCTTCATACCACTCAACATACACACACACGTAACAACTCTAAATCAACAATAAAAGCAAGGGAAAAATTGGAAAAACAGTTGAAAGAAGAAGATGATGTTTTTCATAAAAATTACTGCTACTGTTCCATTACTTCGAATATGGTTGTTTTGAGCTTTTTGAAGTTAGCTCTTCACACCTTCCTTGCTTGATTACATCCATGCTCCAAAATGAAAGATAAAAATAGCTAATGAGTAAGATCTTGACAAGTTACATATTCTCATTGGTTCAGCAGAAAAAAAGGTAAAATTGTTGGTTGATATACCAAAAAAAACTGACATTTTGATCTCCTGGTGATATAAAGCTGCAAAAGTCAAAAAGACAAAAAATGCTTGAAAGCTATGGAACAAAAAACTGATGCTCTACTTCATTTCTTCAATGCTAATTGTTGTCTTTAAAAATCCTCAGCTTTGTTGACTTGTTGGACTCCAATTGCTTCAGATTTTAGAAATTTGCTTCAGAAATCAATACTCTACTTCAGATTTTTCAGCTGATGTATCTACACCTGCTGCACATTTTCCAATTCTTCATTCTCCAATCTTCCATCGCATGTAGTTTCATGCTTCTTATTTGTCTTACATTGATCTTCATTCCTACTCTGGTTATCAACCAATCGAAATATGGTTTGTGGATCCAAACATTTTTGAATTGCTACTAATATCATCATCTCTAGCTTCCTCTTCAATACTGAAAACATGCTCTTCATTTTACTTCTCTTCTTCACTTTCACTTCAACATAGCAGGCTGCATGAAGCAACACAAGTCAACAATTTCGGCTATCACATCAAGGAATAGAATATGAAAACAACAAATGTCTAATAAGATATTTAGTGGATCAACTAAAAAGAAGTTAATTAATAATCGAAAATCGAACTTGCAAATTTCAACTAAAGTACTAACCTATGTTTGTATATAATTCAACTTCTTAAGAACATATGAAGAGTGCGAGTATCTTTCTTTTGAGAAATTCACTGTGGATTAAGTCAAGTTTAAGTTTGACCGTAAACAGTAAAAAAAACTTGAAGGATGTAATTCTGCAATATAGAGGTTCTGTCTTAGTTGTTTTGAACTGAATCTGACAGTTGCTTAATAAAAAGCAATTGTGTTAGTAAATGTGATTTTTTCTAGAATTAAATCACAAGTAGAAAAATCAAATATGCAACAAATAAATCAATAATCAAAATTTGATAACGCAGCTCGACATATCTGATCTATGTCTGCTGGCCCTCACCTAACTTAATCTACTTTTGCTGAAGTACAATAGTTTTATACAAGGTTTTATTGAGCTAAGACCACTCACCCTTTAACACTATCTACTCGTACGCACCCCCGTGAAAATATTTCACTCTCAATAGCACGACCACCTCGTGCTAAACTCAACAGAGAAATTTTTATAACATCGAAAGAAGATATTGATAAAAAATAAATTTTAGGTGATTAAAACAAGAATATCGTAAACAAAGAGACACTTAAGTTAAAAGATACTCTCCTATATTGCAGCTTCATCAACTGGAAACCATGGGAAGTTGTCCAACAGGAATTATGTTGTGAACCTTCGAAATAATCTTTGAAGCATCCCATGCACAGCAACTACAAAATCATCAAACGAACATTTATTTCATCACTGAAACATCTCAAAAATACAACTGCAAAATTAATTAGTTTTTTGCAGGTTTTTCCTCACAAAAATGATGAAACAACCGTCCAAATTATCCACCCACAAGTAGAGAAATGCAACTACCAATGATTACTTAAATCATCGATAAATTTGTTGCATGCTTATCTACAACTAAGCATGTCTATCTCTAATAAATCTTATCTTCTCTGGGATTTTATTTCAAGTAGGAATTATTCCTTCATACTATCTTATCTTCAAGAATCGCACACCAATTGAATAACCTATTATAATGTTATACCAAATATATCCAACTACCAATAATGCCCCAAATAATAAATTAGGTGTCTTAACAAATATCTTAACAATCTCTCCCTTTTGGCATTTTTCACATAAAAAAACTCCTCATAAACATGATAAATGGAAACTCCCATTGAATTGAACAATCATAATACCAGTTGTCATCTGTCACCAATAAAGTTATAAATGCCAGCTAAAAAAATTATAAACAAGAAAAGATCCTATCTCCCCTTTAGGATAAAATAATTTCAAAACAAAGAATGTCTTTAATGCAATCATTTTTAGCGATTAAGAAGGCATAAAAATTAGGAGTAGAAGCAGCAAAAGAATCATAAACGCGTAACGTAGCAACAAAAGGCTAAGATGACAATTTACTACCCGTCAAAACACTAGCCAATATATCATTACTCACATCAAAGTTATCTATATACGACATATTAAACTCACAAAACCCAAAAATGAATTTAATAAACTAGAATCAAACTTAATTAATCTCCCCCTCATATAAATCATATGAAAGCATAAAGTTCATCCAACACTCCCTTATCTAAATTACAATAAATTTTTTGCACTAACTCAGCATCAAAAGATTATGGCAATAAAGAAGCATGTAACAAATTCCACTCAGTCAACAAAGCATCCAAATTAAATTGCTTATACTCAGCTAAATTTATAGGATAATCAAGAACAAACCCAATTGTCGCAAGAATATCCCATCGTCATTGCTTGCTAAGGAAATGGGATGGCTGACGATGATTAATACGAAAAGTCAAAGAAGCAGAGGACAGAGACTGCAATGTACAACACTTCTCACTGCACAAGTAGTTCACCTTATCAACTATCATTTATGGGCTTTAGTTCACAATCTTTTGTGCTCTATTAATCATAGTACAGACATTTGAGAAATAAATCCCAGTATTGAGAAGACAATCAAATCATTCCTGCAATTTCGTATTAGTGTCATGTAAGTGAACAAAGATCTTTACACATAAAGAATTATTTGCAAATCCTATTTCATGAGCAAACTCCCAGTGAAAGCATATTACCCAAACTCATACAACCTACAATATAGAGATAAACCAAGATAAAACTTGAAAAATTCAAATAATAGAAAACTCGAATCTTCCTACAGGTCTCCAACTAAGTATAAACATTTTCTCAACATAACTATGTAAATCAAAATTCAGAAGTAGAACCTTCAAATCATCAAGCAAAGCCTCATTTTCACATTAAATATACTATTCAAAAAGCAAGGAAGCAAGCCAAATACACACCAATCACCTAAACCTTAGAAAACTCATAAATCAAAAAATCAGAAAGTCTAGACACTAACTCCTTCGAACGCTCTTTTCTAATAAACAATATTAATATACTTCAAAATTGTAAAGTACTAATCTCACCAATCACATTCTCAATATGATGACCCCGTTTGATTTGTAACGGAAGATCCTTGTTGAAATCACGTTTTCTTGAGTTTTTGTTATTCACCAAGTTTGTTTCTACATCATATGTCTAGTTGGTTTCTTTTCCAATAACAACTAACTGTGGATTTGGATAGTTTTTGGTATTAACTGCCTTGCATCATTGTTATAATATGTAAGGCTAATTTTGAAGGTTTTCTTCTACCACCTTATCAATCATTTGGTACCATAGAGTCATATTATCATATGTGGCTAAATTGTAAGAAGTAATAGCCTGTAATATGTAGCAATTGTCTGCCAATCTTCTACTGCTTACTAAACACTTTCCTTGTTCGTTCAACACCTTGCATCCATGACTAGTGAACTTAACTAATATCCCATCATCTCAAAGTTGGCTAATTCTTACCAAGTTGGCTTTGAAGCCATCCACATGAAGCATATTTTTTAAGTGAGGTAGTTCTTCCATGAAAAAGGGTTCCTCTCCCAATTACCGTAGCTTTCTTTCTATCACCAAAAGTAATGCAGCCATCCATACAACTTTGATAATCCATCAAGTAGCTTCTTTCACCTGTCATATGCTGAGAATAACTACTGTCAAAATACCATCCAATGTGAGGAGCAACGCATATGGGTTTTAAAGTCACAAGTGTTTGTAGTTGATTCTTTCTAACCCAATTTTGTTTTGGTAATGTTGGCTGCTGCTTAAAATTCCTGAAAAATTATTTGGATTTTCTATTTTGAGCCCTCTAAAATAACATTTGTAACAACTTGTAGCAATTTGACCTTATATGACCGTTTACACTACAAAAGTGGCACATAGTCACAAATTTCTGGTTCCTCTATTAAGCTTCTCCTTTAACAAATCTAGCTTCATAATTTTGCCCATTATTCAACTTAGAACATTCACCTTTGTAGCCAATACCTTAAAAATCAACTTAGTTTTTTACCAATTTGCAGCAATTGTTCCAACTTTTTGATATTGACTAGCTTTAACTTTGTTTCATCAAGTTTATCTATTGTTGACAACAACTTCATCTCGAAATCTTAAATGACATCCTTCATGGTTGAATTCTCCTTCTTTAACTTCTCATTTTGCTTACACATTTTCACCCATTTGGCATACATTTAGTCATAGGCCTTTCAAATGTCTTTCTTTTTGAATTCTGAGTTGTTATCATTATTGTCACAACCTAACTTAGAGTTTCATATTGAAACATCTGATTTTTTGATGTCAGTTTCTTCACAGGTTGCTACTAAAAAAGCAACTAGACTTTTACTGTTTAAAGCAACCAATACAACATGATTACTCACAATCTATTCTTTGTTGTTGTACTCACTTTCATATTCATTTTCACTCCAAGTGTTGGTATAAGACTACCATTTCTCTCCTTTTAAGAGTGTTAGCATATTTCTCTTTACATAACCAAAACTTTGACATTTATGATAATGTATCTTCTTTGCCTCCATTTTACCTTTTTGAATTTTTGCTTGCTATTTAAAATTATTGTTTGATGAACTCCCACCATTATGTCTAAAATCAAGACTATCTTTCTTCACCTTCTTTAGCCACATATTGAAATATCTTGTCAAGACAACCATATCATCATTTTCATCTGAGTCATCTCCATAATCATTCATAGATTTGATGACTTCAGCTTGTAGTGCCAATCCTTTATTCTTCCCACGCTTGTCTCTCGACAGGTTCATCTCAAAGTTTGTGAGAATTCCAATTACCTTATCAAAAGATAACTTACTGATATCATGCGTTTCTTCAATAACTACAATTTTTGATATGAATCTCAGAGGCAATGATCTCAAGATTTTCTTGAAAAATTTCAAATTTAAATAATTTTGTCCAAGTTGATCTGCTTGATTTGTGATATCATATAGCTGCTTAGGAAAGTCTCCAATAATTTCACTTTCCTCTATCTAAAGCTTTTTAAATATAGTGACCAATATTTGAAGTTTTGAAGCTATCATCAATTTTGATCCCTTATGTATTATCTATAATGTATCCCACGCTTCATTTACTGATTCACGTGTTGATATCATATTGAAACGTCCTTCATCTACATCATTAAAAATTGCATGTATTGCCAATGAGTTACTAAACACTCCCTCTTCTCTAGCCCTTTTCTATTCAGATGGATCTTTAGTTACCACTTCGTTATTTTCATTAATTATCATAGGATGAGTCCAGTCATTCAACGTAAAAGGCCATGCTTTAGTTCCTTATGCTTAAATAAATACTTTCATTCTTGATTTCCAAGCAGGATAGTTGGAACCATCTAGTTGTGGTAGCCTTGTAATCGACGCTCCTTTTCTAGTATCCATGAATGTGGAACATTGATCTACACCAATTTGACACACCAAGTTTTGATTAAGTGGACCAAGATTTGATACCAATTGAAAGAACCAAAAGGATGTAATTCCATAATATAGAAATTCCGTCGCAGTTGTTTTGAATTGAATCTAACAATTGCATAATAGAAAATAACTGTGATAGCAACAGTGAATTTTTTAGAATTAAATCCCAAGCAGAAAAATCAAATATGCAGTAAATAAATCAACAACTAAAATTTTGTAATGTTATTTGGCAAACCCGACCTATGTTTGTGAGAATAGTCTTATATAAGGTTTTACTGAGCCGACACTACTCACCCCTTAACACTATCCACTCATACTCACACCCTGTGAAAGTATTTCACTCTCCACTCACACTTACATCTCGTGAAAGTATTTCACTCCTAATGGCACGACTATCTTGTGCTAATCTCAAAAGAAGATTTTTTTACAACACCAAAAGAAGATAAAGATAAAAATAAATCTTAAGTGATTAAAATAAGAATACTGTAAACAAAGAGACACTTGGGTTAAAAGACACTCATAGTCATCAACTTGAAACCATGGGCAGTTATCCAATAAGAATTATGTTATGAACCTTTGGAATAATCATTACAACATCTCATACAAAACAATCATAAAAATCATCAAATTAACATTTGTTTCAACATCGAAACATCCCAAAAATACACCTGCAAGATTGATTAGTTTTCTACACATTTTTTCCTCACAAAAATGATGAAGCAACAGTCCAAATCATTCATGCATAAATAGAGAAATGCAACTTCCAAAGATAACTCAAATCACTGATAAATTTGATGCATGCTTATCTACAACCAAGCATGTCTATCTCTAATAAATCTTATTTTCTCTAAGATTTTATTTCAAGTAGGAATCATTCCTTCGTACTATCTTATTTTTAAGAATCCCTATTATAAGAGCTTAAATACTCTTCATACCTTTACCATTCTTTGTCTACCTCATCCTCTATTTCCATCCATTTGTTTGTTCCTCAATTGAGAATCATCCATTTCATCCTAATCCCAATATTTTATAGCTTTACAAAACTAAAATCTTCTCTTATAAGAAAGTCTATTTATTTGTTTTGAAATGGATCAACGATAAATCTAGAAATATCCATTTAGGGTTATGGATTTCTTTTGCCTTTTTCTTAGCATAAACCAACTTTTTTCATTTTTCTAGGTTAAACCCTTTGATTTCCTAAATATCCTCTCTATCTTTGTGGAAATACAATGTAATTATTGGAATTACAAGTTATTGGTAGCTATGTAAGTCAAACTCTCTAACTTCTTTAACCTTGACGATTTTACCAACTGCCATCAACCTCCAATATTTGTAGGTTTTTTTTCTTCTTCCACTACTCGACGCTAGCTTCTCTAGTAAATAACTTACCTTTTTGTTGTGAATGCAATTGTTGTGTTTCATTCATTGAAGTAAGTTCATGTATTGGAGAGGCTATATTTTCTAGAGATGTCCCATCTTCTACGAAGATATTAGAAACCATGATAGGATAGTTTTTCAAGTTTCTATATGCTTATTCATTTTATACAAGACTTAGTTGCTCTTAATCTTTGATCGTAATAAACCAGTAGGTTCCATTGTCATTCTCCACATTTTTTTGGTTTCTGTAAGCAACGTTCAAAACATGGGAACGCTAATTCTAGTGCCTGTTGTGAAAATGAAAAGCATCACCTAGCTGAGTTTACTGCGAAGTGGGATGTTATAATGTCCGATGATGCTCCATAAAAAGAGTATTTAGCAGAGGTTGGAAATTGTAAGGTTCTTAAATGACGAATGAGTTTACAAAAATTGAATGTTAATTAAGAACATCTCATTTTGGTTCCATTTTTGGATTTTGAATATAAGGAAAGGGCTCAATTAGAAACTCTAGCCAAAGGCATTCAAAGGGTTAGTTTCCATTGCTTTCTTCATCTTCTTTTATGTTTTATGCCACAGTTAAAACGAATCATATATTCATGTTTGATAATTGTTGTAGCCTATAATTTTGGAGACAAAAGAGCTAGCTTTTATCAATTTGTGGATGAATAATGCTCAAACTCAGTCAAGTACTTATCATAACCTGCATCATAAACTTCTATGTATAGTTGCTGGCAGCATAAAAGATTTGATAGTATTTTGCTTCTTCCGTACTTCCAATAAGAATTATCAATAATACATATGTATATGTATCAATAATGATTTCTAAAATAAATATTGATAATTCTTACTTTCTATACACTTAAGGGGTGTGCTTATTTAGTGGGTATCAGGAAAGAGGAATAGGTATGGAATGAAAAATAATGCTTAGAAAGGAATTATGATTGGATGACTCATTTGATTCCTCATTTTCAAGCATTAGTCTATTCCTCTTGATTATGAAAAGAATGAGAGTCGTTGGTCCACGTATTTGGTTCGCGTTTTGACTTTGTACTAACTTGTCAATGGGAATATTTTCTTCCTTTTTCTCACCTTTTCCATAACTTTCTTTCCTCCTTTTCAAGAATTTGTAAAAATTATATGTAGGTCATCTGTGATTCAAATCTCACAGTATTGAACCCTTTGTTTTTTGCAAGATACCCTCATCTCTCACTCTTCTGCTTTTGCGATTGTGAAATCATTTTTCATAGTGACTTTTCGCTTGGATTTGATGATGCTAGAGGAACAACTTATAGAAGGAAGGAACACCATACGCTAGCTGAGAGACCCATGAGTTAGGTAATCTCATGGTTTTCTTTTCTTGCTTTATAATCCTTTGCAAACAACGATTGTAAGATACTTTTTTGTGTAATGATGATTATGATTTTAGGGATTTGTTTTCTTCACCTTTTGTTCTTGGAAATCTTTGATTCCTTTTATCCTCTAGTCTGGTCCTTCAATTTTCCTTTTCACCAACCACCATTCATTCTTCTTTACCACATCGACACTATCAATATGCAAAAGAGCCGTTTACACACTGAGGTCCTCCACTCTCCTTCTCATTTCCCTTCTTCACCAACCACCGTTCATTCTTCTTCTTTTTCTTCTCCTTCTTCAGCATCTTCTTTTTCCTACGCACATTCATTGGTAGCTAGTGACGGTGAAGATGGAGGAAACAAGCTTCTAATGGTGTGAGAGTGTGACCTAGAAGAGGAGTTAGAGAAAGAAAGAGAAAGGAACCAAAGACATCAACTTTCAGAGATGTTTGGTTATCTTGTTTCTCTATCTGTTGAATACAAATTTGTATAGTCCAATTGTTGAGTTCATTATTATGGTTATATGGGCTTTCCATCTTAGGATATAATGGGTTTCATTGTTGATCTTTGCTTCCCTTTGATTGGCATTTTCAGAGATGATTGGATGGACTTTGTTAGATGAGTATGATTAAGGCTGTTCTTTTATTGATGATTAAAATAAAAGATGTTGCCAAACATAGTTAAGGGAAGAATGAGTAATTGATGTTCGTTATAGAGGAATGGGTATGGAATAACTTCGTTGTTATATGATTCTAAAGTAACGTTTTGAGATCCGTACCATACCGGCCAATACTGACTAGAAGGTACTATACCAGCCAGATAATGTTACGATGATAAGTAACCTCGGTACTAGCCAAAATTACCTACCAGTATTGGGGTTTTCTGTTGCATATCAGCTGGTACCCAAAATACTAGAAAATACCTGCCGAATCCTAAAAAATTGGAAAGTTTGAGGACCTTTTTAGAAATTTGACTACTCTCACCCAAGCACATTTAACCTCAAAGTTCTGATGGGATCCAGTGCATTAGGCCATGAAAAACGCGTCTGTAAGGGAGAGGTATCCATACCCTTATAAGGAGTATTTCGTTCCCCTCTCCAACCGATGTGGGATCTCACACTCTCCACCCCTTTAGGGCCCAGTCTCCTTTAGGGTCCAACCTAGTTGGAACAACAGTTCGGGGTATCGGCTCTAGTACCACTTATAACACTCTAGATCACTCGCTTACAGATCTTGTTCGCTTTGGGCCTTGGCCCAACCAAGCTCTCACGGTTTTGTTTTTCCCAAGTCCTTCCTAGAAGATCACCCATCCTAAAACTACTCTCGCCCAAGCACATTTAACCTCGGAGTTCTGATGGGATCCAGTACATTAGGCCATGGAAAACTCGTCTGTAAAGAAGAGGTATCCATACCTTTATAAGACATATTTCGTTCCCCTCTCTAACCGATGTGGGATCTCACACTGACTGCTACCTCTCACCCTCTCTCTCTCACTCTCTCATAGTCTCCCTCGCTCTCGCCTCTCTCTCATCGCCGTCTTACTACCTCTCATCGTCACGCTCGTCTCATCATCGTCGCCGCTTCCTCTCTTCTCTGGTTTGTCCCCTTCGGCCCTCCCCAATGCTTGTATCACTCTCCTCCTTGCCTCATCCTCGTCACAGTCGCGATCTGGGTTTGCGTTTGGCGTTCCCTGAAGATACACCGCACCACCACAACACCACAACACATTGTCACCGCACCACCACACCACTGAGTCACCGACCCCCCAACTCGTCTGTGAAGGTGAATAACCTGAAAACCCGAAGTCACAAGCCGAAGACTCGATGGTTTCAAAAAGTTTTGGGGTCTGTTGAATATATTTCTGTTCTCTGTTGTTTGTTGTTTCCAAAAATTGTTGGTAAACGTAAATTACACATTTTTTTGTGTTGTGGATTGGATTGGATTTGGATTTGTGTTGATGAATTTGGGAGTTGGTTGTCGGTGGGTACAGTTTTGGATTAATGATTTGTGAATTGGTTTTGTTTTGAAATGAAATCAATTACGGTGTTGGATATTGGATTTGTGTGTATGTGAAGTGAATTGCTTTGAATTTAATTTTGGAATGGAATTGTTGAAGTTGAAATTGTTGGATTGAATACCGTGGGATTTTGTTATTTTGTTCTGAATTTCTGATATGAAAATTAGAATTGGAATTGAAAATGGAATTGTAAAATAGGGTTAGTATGTAATTATGTATTATGCACTGCTGATTATTAAAATTGAAAGTTGATAAGCAACATTTAAACCTAAATGTACAATTAATAATCAAATGTGAAATTGATAATCAAATGTAAAATTGATAATCAAATGTTAAATTGTAAAATTGATAATCAGATTTTGTAAAATTGTAAAAACTTAAATCATAAATTGATACATTGTTAATATTTGTGAAATGATAATTTATTTTTAATACTTGGTATTGAATTTACTCATTTTGGAAAAAAATTTGGTTGAGTATAAAGAAGTGATGTAATAAATGTGTCCGAAAAGAATTTTTTGTTATCAAATTGTGATATGTTGTAGATTTGTAGATTCCAATCATTTATATTTACATTTATTAATGCCAATTAAAAATTGTAAAAGCAACATATATATTTAAGAAAAAAATATGAAATGGGTATAAAATATTATGGTTTGTTAGAAATGGAAAGAATATTCAAAGGTTTAAATAAGGACAAAAATTTCCAAAAAAATTTTATCCTTGAACTTGATCTCATGTTATCAAGGACAAAAATGACAAAATAATGTTGTCATTATTTTTGTGGACTAGCATAATAAACATAATTTTGTACAAACTCCAATTAATTTGATGTCAAGATAATTGGGCTTGGTAATTATCTCTCAAACGTGTCATTAGGCCTGTGTTCATGGGCTTGCTATGATAGATAGGATTGACCCATGTTTTGCAGTGCACAGGAGGCTTTACTGCTAGCCGACTTTAAATACAGTCGCCCCATTGAGAACTGTATGAATGTTTTTTGTTAATTAGGATTTGGAGTAGCAGTAGTCAATCCTCTGCGTCTATGTCACTTCGCCTCACAGAAAATAATAATGGATTCAATTGTTCCACAATTTTCAAGTATTTATCCATACAATTATTGAATCTAGTATGTTGCAAGTTTAAGGTTAATCAATTATATTGATTAATTATGAAATTAATCTGTAATTTCGTGTTAAATTTTCTTCAGTTTTCATATTTTCTGTAGTATTTTTCTTGTTTGCTCTCGATAGGTTGGTACCTGTATGAGTAAATACAAACAATTAGGCGTTATGTTGTTGACAAGTTAAATGTTGCTCCTCCGGCTAAATGAAAGAGCTACTTGGTTCCGATAGCAGAATCAAATTCACGTAAAACGCTTGAATCTAAGGTAAGACATTACTTTAAAACAGTTATAAAGTTAAATCCAGAGTTCCTCTTTTAACAATCCGTCAAATATAAATAAGGATTTCATTGGAAAACCTTCCATTGTGTTTAGAGAGCAAGTAGAGTTTGGACAAGTTAAATACAACTACTGATTTCATCTACAACATTCCAGTACGAGTTTCATATTTCTGTAAGTATCACCCTTATCTCATCAAATAAAATTGAAATCCTCAAAACTACAGTTTGTTGGATAACAATTAAAAACCATCTTGTTCGAATGATGAGTGAGCTTCATTAATCGAATGATGAGCGAGCTTCATTAACATTGTCGTCGGTAAGATGGTTCTTGAGAGAAGGGAGAGATTTAGAGCCTTTGATCATCCAACAAAAAGTGTGGTGTGAGATGGAATCTTTATCTTTTGAAATTAGAAAAGAAGACGATGTCAGAGTGTTTGAAAAGTTTACCATCGAAAGGTATTTCACAGTGTCAACATGAATTTCTGCAGGCCTTGGATAAATCCATAACAAGACACATATTCGTTAATGTTAAGGATCATCATATATACGAATTAATGATATACGTGTTTAAAATTTTTGAAAACATTCAAGGTGAATATGTTTATTTTGCCCACGTTCTTGATAGTTATATACTTGATCAATATATGCCATCAGATCAAAGATGTATTGGGATACCCATCTCCACTCGATTAGTGGGACAATACAAGAGAGGAATTGGGTTAGGAGTACTAGGCTCTTGTGGGCTTTATAGAATAATAAAATGAAAAAGGATGGGTCAAATCTCGAGAAAATAATGGATGGTTCCGTTGTTACTATCAAATTTCAATTATCAACTTCTTTTGAATGGCTTCCCCTTCAATTGATAGGAATATAGACACTTCGTCGCTGTCGTCAGTCGAGACGAATCTAATTGCTTGCATGCAATTAGAGTGCCAAAGAATCCTGCTTTTAGCTAAGGCAGGTTGAAGGCCATACAATAATGCCTATATACACATAAATGGAGTTGGCTCTCTCATATTTTCATATACTTCAAAGATTTCTTCCCTTCATTAAAATATTTTTAAGATTAACAAATTAACAGTGTTTGGAGTATTTTTGTTTATTGAAAATGGCCGACACTCAAATCCAAGTTGCATCTGATTTCGAAATAAGTACGGGAAGTCAATGAGATGTTGAGTCACATTTCTGCTATAATGCAAGTAATACTATTTCATCGTAAAGTGTGTTTGACCCAAAACCTACTAATAGCCTGATTACGTTGATATGTCTGTTCACATGTTAACTTTCGTTGAGCATCAGCCGCGAGACTGTTAGGCGTCTGTTCACGTGTTAACTTTCCTTTCGTTAAGCATCAGCCACGGGAATGTTAGGCGTCCGTCTATCCATGTTCTATGCCTCGCTCTCCATCTACGTACATTTCTTACCTACGGCTATTCATAAAAACTGTAGGCATCAAAATTCTTCATTTTCTTGTCATTAAAAATTGTTGCATAACTTTAATTCCAGGGCATAGGTGAGTTAGTAAAAGGTTCTCTTGGTTTAAGTGAGGTCGCAGGTTCGAATCGCCCTCATGTATGCAGCCATTTAAAACTTAGGGTCAGAGATTTGCCTTCCGCAAAGAACCTACCCGGTTCGAGCAGGAATTAGTCTGGATGTGGATAGTTTAAAGGTATCTTCCCATAATTATGGCCCTCTTAAGATACCTTATGGATAAAAAAAAAAAATTGTTGCATAACTTTAACTTATTCAATGTTTGTTATTAGCATTTTATTTATCTTATCAAGTACATAGACTTACACTGCTTCCTATTCAACATCACCTCATAAAAGGAAAAGATGAACGGAAAATCAAGAAAAATGTTATTTTTGTTGGACAATGGATACATTTCCAACTAAATAATCCCTTTGTCATTTGTAATTAATAAAATGCGAATCTCATTTTGATAAAACCAAAATGTAAATCTTAGCGGGTAAAGAATCACTCTTTTCTCTCCATATAATTTCTTATTACTAAATTTTAGTAAGAGGCACTCTTTTTCTCTTCGTTTCTTATTATGGTGCAAATAATTATTAGAGTGAGTTCTATACCATGAAAAATCACTAACGACACTTGCAACCTTAGTTTGCAAAAGCCATTAGAAGTAGAAGAAATTCTTCTAACTTTTCGGAACTTATATAAAAATAAACATTTTGAATAAAATTAAATTACAAAAAGATTTTATCATACCTTCTTATGTTATATCTTGTAATCTTTAATGGTAGGTAGGCTTGACAATGAGGCATGATGGGGCTTGGCCTTTTAAAAATATATATTTTATTTTTATTTTTAAAAAATATATAAAATTTTGAAATAAATAAGTTAAACCTAAATTCATTTTTAAATGAAGTGAAAAATTATATTATATATAAGAAATGTAGCATTCATTTAATTAATACAATTTTTTAATAAAAAGAAGATTTTAAATAAGTTTACATATTAAAAGTACGTAAATTGATAAAATGAATATTTTTCAATTGTATAACTAGTCACCTCCGCATCAATATCTATGGCTATATTATTATAAAATTTAAAATATATAAAACATAAGATAATTATAAAATTTATATATCATAACAAACGTTACCCTCAATATCTTTAATATCTAATCAACTTCGAGCACACATAAGGGATTTCACAATACGAGAATAAAGTCAAGCACAATGAGAACTATTAACTCAACCTCCAATACTAAAAGCATACTTTAAAGCAACAATAGATAATGGAATTATTAACAGGACTCATGCACGATTGAAAAATTATTTTTATGGTTCTTTCACTATAGTAATACATCAAACTCCACACCTTCAACTTCAGTTACACAATCTTTCATCAAATATTTGCCCAACTCCATCATACTAAAAGAAGTCCTAGCCCCTTTTTTCATGAATTATGTAAATGAGAGCATTGAAATGCTCTTAAAAATGATCATAAAGCTAAACCGAAAGTCAGAGATAAACAACCTCAATTATTGCGATCTAGAATTTTATCCAATTTAAGATGATAATCATTAACCAAATCACACTAGAATTGCTTGATGACATCAACATGCTTTTGAGTCTGATTTGTTGGACCCCGATTTTTGAGTGAAAATAAGAAATATTCAAAAGTGGTTGAGTAAATTGAAATTAAGTTGAAAATCA
>JANVCQ010000006.1:7807883-7822164 GCA_025531925.1 Erythroxylum plowmanianum | reverse complement strand
CATATATCTTCACTGATTGAATCAACTCCAACAGGTTAAACAAATATTTGATTCAGATGCAAGGAAAGAAGGAGCAATTCCCTTCAAATGCTGAAATTGAAGTAAACTACCGATGATATTACGAGTATACTAGTGGATTCTTCAGTCACCAACTTGTTTACATTTCTTATTGCTATCTGAAACTAAAATGTCCTTACCTCCAAACCTAGAACATGAAGAAAATAGGCTTTAACCGATTGGAGTACACTGAGTTGTTTCAAACAGCTAAGATTTAAAAAAGGGAAGATACCTGCTCAAGTTTATTGACAAATTCTCTTCTGATGTCGAGAACTAACTCAACAGCACATGGGTTCACTAAGTCTGGTGGAATGTCAGTTATGTTGGTATGAAATGCAGAAAATTTATATCATTAATCCACCAAATATTCTCAAATTCCTTCGAAAGTGATTGCAGAAATCAAAATAAAAAGGAACCAAACCACGATGAAAAATCACACATACGTACAAAAAAGCACAAAACCCAGATGAAAAATCGATGTTCCCAATACGAATTTGCTATTTCATATCTTCCACACTTGCCGACATCTTCAACTTTAGGTACCCGACACCGTCCAAGCATCAGGACAAATCTCACACTTCTTCAACCATTTTCTCAAGTACGTAATCTGGCAAGGCTTGACTCCCATTCCTTCTCGCATTCAACGTCGTACTCGAAATAGGAAGTCTCTGATGGAGAACGAAAATACTTGTAAATCGGAAGCAACTAAGAGACTCGTACAAGATTCGAATCATGTTTAGTGTTTGAACAAAGAGAGAAACAGAGGGAGTAGTACAAATCCGAAGCATGTTTAATGTTTGAACAAAGAGAGAAACAGAGGGAGCGGTTGGTATGTTTAGATTAAATTGTTTCTAAAGAAACAAAAAAATATTGATTTGAGTAAAAATGGAAGAGTTTATAAGGAATTCATTGTTTTACAAACTTATAAAAGATGGACACATTAATAAAAATAATTGGATTTAGAAGAACGAAATGCTTATTTTCGATTTTGTTTTTTTTTGGATTTTGTTTGTAAAAGGATATAATTGGAAATATAAGTTAAAATTACGGTACATTATGTTGAATACCAAACACTTTAATAAGAATCTACCAAACTTTTCTATTAAAATTCTTATAAGTATCCAAACATGTAAATATCTTTACTTTCCCATAGATTTATTTTCTAAAGAATCAAATTCCAGATTGACTTTACTTTCCTGTCAACCAAACGGGGCCTATAAGGTTTCTGATGGTTTTGACGTTTTCGTAAACTTAAACAGTATGACTAGTTGGATGTCTTTCATGTTAAAAATTCATAAGGGAAATACTCACGTATCAGAAAAGACAAAAAAGTGAAGGGAGTTATATATAAAACTTTTACTTGTCTTAATATTAATATATTACAAGTTCAATTGTACCTAATTTATTTTCTTTCTCAAACTCCCTCAAAACTTATCATCTAAAAGTCGCCTGCATGCGTTGGATTAATGGATTCTTTATTCAAAAGTATTATTTGAATGGAGATCAATTAAGCTCATACGTTTCCTGCCAGCATCTGTTCTTTCATCCATCAGAATATTAATAGTAGGAGCATTGGCGTACAATATACAATTTTATGTTGCATTGAAAAAGCAAATACTTACATCCATGAAGAGCATGGACAAGTTGTGCTCTTTACAATAATTGTTTCAGATATTAAATTAAGAAAGTAAATACTAAAGTGAGGGAGTGACATGCACGAGTTGCGCTCTTAAGGTATAAAAGAGTGGAAAAACAGCACCAGGCTCAATAAAAATCTCCTCACCTCTCTCTTACCTCCAGAGGATAGGACAATTGTCATTATACCTGACCCCCATAGGACATAAAATTAAAGAACAAGTTGGCTGATTTAAAATATGGTCGAATTTGATTTTTCGCCACCTAACTTTCTTCTTGTCTTTTTCTTATTTCCACTCGCTCGTCATCCAGATTCTGCACACATGTCCCTATGTTCACCGCGTGAGTCAACTAAAGTATACTTATCGTGGATGGTATTGAGTAAAATAAGTCTAGGTACAGTAGCATAACCCAAAAGTAAAGACCTCCAATAATCAGGACACCAGTGTTCAATGATAGTCGATGATCTTCAAATAATTGCTAGATTATAACCTTTTTTTTTAAAAAAAAAAGGTATCATTAATGAATGAGATAGAAGAACATAGTGTAATGCTTACGAACATGCTTCGGTTAAAAAAAAAGGTATCATTAATGAATGAGATAGAAGAACATAGTGTAATGCTTACGAACATGCTTCGGGAGAGCTAAGAACAGAATCTCTTTAAACCAAATAAAACAAAGAAAGCTCTTGAAACGTACCGTGTGAAGACCCTCGCGACATCATCATTTCACAAAATAGTAAGAATACATTATGTAGGCATTCGAAGCCTCCAGAAATTACCTAATCATGAATTGGAGAATCCCTAGTTCTTCCAGAATCAGTGTTAACCTTTTCATGATACAAGTTGAGATCCCCTCAATAGTAATTATATGGCCAAAAATACTCCATTTAATATGCTTCAAAAATATACTTGAAAAGCTTTTCATATAAATATTATTTTTTAAGTTAAATAATTTCCATTAAAAAAACAAATAGCAAGTTACAAGATCATAACTTGAGAGTACAAATTACAAAGATATAAGATATCTGTTACTAAGGGATAGTGGTTAGGTGAATAACATTGTCATTATCATGACAGTAAAAGATAAGAACAAGACAAACACCAGCTATTACAAATGGAGGGGGACAAATTTGACTATATGTTGCAGGCAATGGCTTTACTTCTGATACGTTATATTAGATTGCGAAGACATGTTTCATCATTAAAAGAACTCGAGTTAAATATTCTACCGTTTCTTTCATGCCAAATAAGGTAAACTAGTGCCCCAGAGGCAACTTTAAATAGATTATAATCTTCCTTATTGGTGAATGATAACCGAGGAAGCCAATGTATTATATGTGTTCATTGTAAGCCGGAGCATTGTAAAGTGAAGGACCTTAGAATGTTATTCCACAACTGAGCAAGATATTTGCGACTGAAAAGTGAGTGACTTAAGATCTTAGAAGCTTCTTCATGTAACGCACAATTTAAGTTAGGGATGAAGTATTTGATTGTGTCTCTGATTCCTAGTCTCTGACAAGTTGCCAGCCACAATATAAAGGAGTGAGAAGGACAAAAAATTGAGCCCCATATCAGATTATAATCAAGTTTGTAGATCTGTTAGCCATTAAGAAGCTTTTTGCAAGATTTGGCGGTGAAGATGGAAGATTTATCAAAGGTCTAGGCCATTGTATCATATATGGATGAATTAGGGGAGTAAGAAGGCAAACTATTCATGATTTCTTCTCTATCTTATAGAATGGAGGAGTCAATGCCAAAACTGATCCTCAATGAATGCTTGAACCTTCGTATTAGTAGCTAGGGATAATAGATTTTAGAGGTTAGAAATTAGTTAGCATATAAAGAGGACCCTTAATATACCAATGATCAAATCAGAAAGAGATGTTGTAACCATCTCTAATCTTGTATTTGATATGTAAGTGAACAAACCCTCACATTTTCAAGATTTAACTATGTAAGAAATTACAGTTGTAGCATTAACATTCCAAATACTTGCAAACTTTAGAAAATGAAGGTGTGTCCATCTTATCTAAAGGTTTTCTCCATCAAAACAAAGTCTCCAAAGTATCTTGATGAGTATGATTTTACTCATAGTTTGGATTGAAGTTATTCTCAGTCCTCCATGAATCTTAGCTTAGCATATAATTATCCATCTCATCTTGAGGACTTTGAGTTTTGTATTTGATCCACTCTAAAGAACGCCACTTAATAGCCTATTAATATCCTTTATCACCCCTTTAGGAAGATTGATATAATATAGACCCAACAAGTATATAGATTGGATATAGAATTAAAGAGGATCAGTTGTAATCTTCCACTATAAGATAAGCAATTATTGCACCAATTTTTTAGTTTCATTTTTATGGAGTTTATGATAGGGGAATAGTCTTCTTAGTGAGCTTCTTCATAGTTATGGAAACCCCAAGGTATTTGAAGGAGACTTGTTATTGATTCAACCCTTTAAAGATGGGAAATGCACATGTACTTGGATTGAAACTAGTAGAAAGAATGAAGGAACTCTTGTTGGGGTTAAATGGAAAACTTGCAATGTCTTTTAATTCCTCTAGAGAGTTGATAAGTAGCTTAATAGAGGTGGAATTACACCATACAAAAAACCAGATCATCTATGAAGGAGAGCTAGAATATTTTCAATTTACCACCCTTGTAATGATACCGAGATCTGGGTTCTTTTGCAATCTTAAGCTTGGTGAGTCTATGAAAGATTTGTATGCAAATGACAAAAGGTAGGATGATGGGGGATCACCCTACTTAAGAGGATTGAGTAAGTTATAGAAAGGATACAACTTTGAACCCAAGTTAAAAAGATTTAAGGTAGTCTCAAAGCTTGAAATGAGGAAATGATGAAGTTCCAACTCAAGGAATCGAAAGCCTTTATAAGTCAATATTCAAAGCATCATGAGCAATTATGATATTATCGCTAATGTTCCCACCTTGAACATAAGTACATTGTAAAGGATTGATGAAAATGATATGCATATATTGGTTAGGATTTAGTAATGATCTTATAGAGCATATTTCAATATGCAGTAGGCCTATAATGATTCAAACTTTAGGGATTAGAGACCTTTGGAACTAGATAAATGTAGTTTCATTTTGTTCTATAAGAATCCTATTAGATTTGAAGAATTCCAAGATATAAGTTATTACTGATACACTCATATTTTTATATATGTTTAGGACTTAATTTAGAGTCATTTACATTCATTTTATGTTCATCTATAGCTGATTTATCATGGTTTAGCATTATTCGAGGTTCGTTGACGTAAAATGCATAAATGAAACAAATAGACTCAAATTGCACTATTTTTGAGTTTTTGGCAAATTTGACCTTTAGTCATTGTGAGATCTTTATCTCGAGATTGGTTTAGCCAAAAATTTTAAAATTTCATACTTAGACTCATTGATGGATTTTTTGGGACCAATTGCAGATTTTTCTGAGCTTGAATTCAGGAGAAATAAATTATCGAAATTTGCGTCAGATTTTGGATCGCCAAAATGACCTTTCAACGATATTTTGATCATAACTTTTGACTCAAATGGCGAAATCCTGTGATTCAAGTTTCATATTGAAGATAATTCAAAGATGAAGATACTGATAAAATTTGAGCTCTTAAATCTTTACCGTTTATTTTTTATGCATTGACGAAATTGACCTTGAAAAATCCATTCCAACCAGATAAGGATCAACACCAGCCCCACACTCCATTCCTTCACAATGCCCCTCCAACCTTATTCATCAACCCCACATTTAATTATTCCATCCCAATGCTCCTCTAGCCTTATTCATCAACCCCACATTTAATTATTCCATCCCAGCAGCCCACTTCTCCACTCACTTGCAAAAGCAACTAAACAGCCCCCACACTCCACACTTCAACAACACATGCAGCTGGAATCTTCAAAACTGCTACACGTATAATTGGAGGATGGAAGGTTGCTTAGACATCAACGCACAAACCCATGCTTAGCCCCTCATTCCATCTCACAAGTTGCGCCCCACTCACGCCTCCACTACAAAATATACAAGCAGCTCCTCCACTAGGATTTTCTCCGGCAGCTACATCCAACACCAAGAAGCCTTCCATCCACCGAAACTCTTCACACAACTCCCAACATCCACCAATGCAAGCCATTCTTCATTTTTTTTATCCATCACCACTAGCAGCCTCTAGATTTGAAGGAAGCAACCAAGCTACTCCCATCCACGTCAACCACCTAGCATCCACCGAAACAGCCAAGTCTCTTTTTATCTTTCAACCAACGTAAGCCTCCTCCAATCTAAAGAAGAGAATGTCATTTTTCTCTCCATCCTCCATACACACAATACCAACGAAAGTTTTCTTCACCAATAAGCTACACATCACATCCACACAATTGCTTCCACCAAGACACTCTTCATTCCTCTTCGAATTTCCACAGATACACAAGCTATTTGTTTTCTGTTCACTAGTCACCAACGCAAGCTGCCCTCCACAAACAAAGCCTTCATCACCACTTCAACAAGATAACAACAGCTCTCCTTTTATTCACGCAAGGAAATAGCTCCCCAACAACTACTTCCACGCACAACGCAGCTGGCATAACTCTCCAACGTCCACTACTTCACTTCCACACAAGGAGAGGGGAGAGCTCATTTTTTTACTGAAATTTAGAGCCATGCTTTTCATTTATATTTGATTCCTTCATGAGTCTATCTAGTGTTTATATTTTTAAATTGTTTGACATAATGATTTATGGCTAAAACTTTAATTTCTCTTAGGAATTTGATGTTTTGGTGATGCTTTAATATTGAATTTTGCTAGAATCCATGGATAAAAATTTATAGACTTGTTGATTTTTCCTTGGGTTTATTTTTTCTTCCTTTGGATTATTAGAAATTGCCTTGGTAGAAATTCGCCTTTCAAAAAAGGAAGTTTTTGCTAAAAGATTAAAGGACATTTCAACTAGGATTTTCTTGTGGGTTGGGAGACCCAAGAAACTTAGGAGATGGAAATTGAAGGTTTGAAACTTAAGAAACTTTAGGAAAAACTTAAGTAAAGGATTACTAAGTGACGTCTAGAGTGGATAAATTAATTCATCTTTGAAAAAAGGAGATTAATTACTCTTAAAATTCACCTACAAGGTTAGAATAGTTCATTTGTGGAGAATAGTTAATTCAATATTAAGGTTGACAAAAATATCATTCCCTAAGAGAAAGTCATTCCCCATTAAAGTTAAAACTATTAATTAGTAAATTATTGTAATTTTTCTTAATTAGTTCCTGTACAAATTTGTCATATTCATAGTTATTTTGGTCACAGTGAATTGGGTAGTCATTCAAAAATTTATTTAAGTTTTCAAAAACAAATTCTTTACATTAATTTTAATTTCCTAAAAATTTCACTCAACTCGATTTCAATTATCGTTAGCTAGCGTAGAATTGAACTTTCTCATAATCCCTGTGAATACGACTCGGTTCTTACCGATTTATTACTCACTTCGACAACTGTGCACTTGCGATTCACAAACAATTACCAATTTTACTAGTTTGATTCAAAGAGTTTTGAAAAAACCTAGCATTAAATCTATCTAGATCTGGAGCTTTTTTAGGAGAGAAGGATTATAAGGTAGTTTTAATTTCTTCAGTCATGATTTCCTTAATAAATTCTTTAGAATTGTCCTAACAGAGTGAAATTTGGAGCTTGAGTTCATCAAACATTGGAGAGGCTTCAAAAAAGGTACCTAGTAGTTTTGTAAAATACTTATAAGTTAGCTCCTTTAATTTTGATTATCCCAAATTGAGATTTCCCTTATAATCAGCAAGTGCAATAATGCTATTGCAATTCCCTATAGCTTAGATTGACCTAAAAAGAACTTAGAGTTCTTTTCTCCTTCCTTCAACCAACTAACTCTTGATTCTTACAATAGTTGAGAGTTGTAATCTTCTATGAACTTACATATCTCCTCAATTCTAGGTATTCCTATTCTCTGAGGGAATTGTATAAGGGGTATGGTGTCAATTTTTCTTTATACTTGTCCAGTGCATTTGGGGCCTCTTTTCCCCCCATACCATTGGGTCTATCATCATTCTCTACAGCTTGATTGGTTCCATTTTAATTGCTTTAAGTTTAGTTACACATTTATAAGGAAATAAACCATTAAGATCAAATATTAGTCCCATATTTAAAGCATCAATAAAGTCAAAGTGCTTTAGTTGTGAATTATATTTAAAGATATTTTTATTAAATAAATTTATTTTAATCTCTTATTTAATATTTATTGACAAACTATTAATAAAATTATTTTATTTTATTAAAATAAATAATTTAAAACTAATATTTATTTAAAAATTAAATCAAATTTATTTGAAATTTATATAGTTTGAAGATATCTTAATTTAATTATATTTATTAATAATTGTTAAATATAATTTCAAAAATTAAATAAAATTATTAAGTAAAATTAAATTATTCATAATTCGTATTAATAATTAATTTTAGTTAATTAGATATATAATATTAATATATATTTAGTCGATAATAAATCAGATTATGAAAAGGTACAAAAAAAATTACTAAATTGAAAAAATAAAAATTAACACAAACGAATAAAAATTATCAACGTATGTATTACCAAGAGGATACGGTATAGTGCTACGTGGTGTTCGCTTTTCAAAACTGCGTCTTTTGGCTGCGATTGTTAGGATTGAGCTGTCTATAGTTTGGGTGGTATGAGTAGCTTTCGTCTGAAGTCTCTCATTGTCGCTTGCATATGTTGGATTAATGGATTCTGTATTGTAATAAAGTTTCATTATTTGCAAGTTGTCTACTATGATGGAAATCAATTAAGCTTGAGCACTTCCTCCCAGCATTTGTTCTTTTGTTCGTCAGAATATGCTATATTTCTTCTTTCATTTTATTAATAGTGGTAAAGCATTAACGTAGAATATGTATTTGTATATTGTATAAAGAAATAAAATACTAACAGCCCCGAAGAGCATGGACAGGCTGTGCATATATATATCGATTTAAGAACGCAAATGCTAGCCGCGAAGTGCATGGACAGGTCGTGTCCTTAAAAGTATAAAAGAGTAGAGAAATAGCACGTTATTTATGCATGCAATAATCACTATCTCCAGTCTCCACTTAGCTTCTAGTGCGGACATATAATTAATGAACCAGTTGAAACGCAGTTTCGTACCGATTTAGAAGGCATTATATTAATTAAAAAATGGTACCAAATTTGTCTTCGAATCGGTGATATTGCATGATATCGTAACTATCAACTCATATTTTAAAATATCGGCTGATTGGTATTGTAAATTTTAAAAAATAGGGCGAACTATTCTAAATTTTAAAAAAAAAAACAAAAGAGAGAAAGCAATAACGAGTAAAATAATTCGGCTTGGAGAGGATTAAAGAAAAACTCACCTCAATGCCCCCATTGCAGGAGCTACAAGGGACAAGAATAGGGACGAGATGGGGACTTCAACTGCAACTTGGACAAGAACGCGAAACCCTTTAAGAGGAAGCTCAAATTCTTGAAACTTTTGATGAAATTAAGGTTGACGGTGATGTTGATGATTCTGCTCTCCTTAAACACCATTTCTTGTTGATTCTTTGCCTCCTGTCCTCCGTTATTCCTAGCCAGCCCCAAAAGTCAACAATCTTTTTAAAGAATCGCATTCCTAACAAAATTAATCAATACTCACCTGTAAAACGAATTACAAAATTAGAGAAAGCAAAAGATTGAGAGAAAGACCAAATCTTTGTAAAGGGAAAGTATGGTGTTTTCTTATTGTAAAATGTGTGGAGTTTAGAGAAGAAATTTTGTAAATCGAGAATCAATACAGAAATAGGAGAAAATGAGAAATGGACATCGCTGTTTTAAAGCATCTTTGTTAAAGATGATTTTTGATATGATTTTTCACTTCAATCCAAAGCTCATCAATTGCATCTCCAAATTTAGATTGCTTATTATTAATAATAATTATACATTAAATACAACTTAAAATAAATTATTTTAATTATATTTTTATATAATATTTATTAATAAAGTATTAATAAAAATTATTTTATTTTTAAAATAAATAATTTAAAACTATTATTTATAAACTAATATTTATTTTTAAATATATTTTAATTATTAAATCAAGTTTTATTTGAAATTTATATATTTTAAAAATATTTTTAAATTTAATGATAGTTATTAATAATTATTAAATTAATTTTATAGAATAAATAAAATCTTAAATTAAATTAAGTTATTTATAATTTTAGTAGTAATTAATTTTAATTTATTTAATATATAATATTAAATTAAATTATTTAAATTCTTATTAATAATTAAATAATATAGATTTAATTGATAGTAAATTCAATAATATTTTTTAGGTTTTACTTCTAGTTAGTTGTTTAATTATCATGAACTCTTGTTGTAAATTGTAATAGTTAGAGAGTTAAGGATCTTTATTCTTGTTTTTATTTGATGTTTTGAAGTAATTATTATTTATTATATGATGAAATTGTAATATTTCAAAGACTTGGTATTATTCTTAATTGTATAATAGGTGAAAATTAATGTTAATAAAAATAAATAAATTATTGTTATTTAAAATTTTTATTAATATAATTTTTGAAAATAAAGTTAATGTAAAATTATAAAATATTTAGTACAATATATTAATGAATTTTTATTTTTAAAAATTTAAAAACTATTTTATAAATTTAAAAAATTACTCAAAATAATACTCCATATTAACCAATACTAATATAATATTATACCAAAATTCGATGTGGTATTTAACCGAAGTGGAATTTGACTCCACCAAAATCTCTTATTCTCTTTTTTACATTCCCAACCTCCCATAATCCGGATTTCTGCAGACAGCAGACGTGCTGTCCTTATGTGTTTTCCTCATAAATCAACTCAAGTATGCTTCGCGTGACTGGTATTGATTAGTCAGTCTAGGGATAGTAGCATAACCCAAAAGTAAACGTCATCAATAATTAGGACACGAGTCTTCAAATGATAATCGATTGCAAAAGAAAACATCATCAGTCATTAGGACACGAGTCTTCAAACGATAATCGATCCCAAAAGTAAACATCATCAGTAATTAGGACACGAGTCTTCAACTGACAATCGATGTTATCTTTTCTCACAATCAATATCCCGAAAGGAAGATAGATAAGAACTTGACAGAAAAGGACTTTTATCTTATTCATTAACAACCTGCTTGGTTCAGAGAATGAAATAGAGAGGGAATATAATAGTTATTCTTAGGAATAGAAAAGATGAAGAATAGAATAGAATGAGTATTACTTTGTTTGGTTTAAGAAATGAAATAGATAAAGAATTTTTATTCCAATGTTTGATTTTTTTTTTTTTTTGATAAATTCTAATGTTTGATTTGAAAATATAAATTTGGAATAAGAAAGGAATAGATAACAAAAAGACCAAAATATCCTTATTATTATTATTGTTATTATTATTATTATTAACTTAATTATTATTACTAATTTTTTATTATTATTATTATTATTATTATTATTATTATTAACTTTATTATTCTTATTATTATTAAATATTATTATAAAGTTTCTACTTATTATTAAATTTATCAATTTTTATTCTTAATTATATTATTAAACTCATTATTATTATTATTAGTCTAGTTTTCTATTATTATTACTACTATTACTATTACTACTATTATTAAATTATTTATTTATTATTATTAATTTATTATTTATTATTATTGTTATTAATGATTGTTATTATTATTATTATTATTATTATTATTATTATTATTATTATTATTATTATTATAATAAAATTTTTACTTATTATTATTATTATTATCATTATTGTTAATTTTATTATATTAAATATTATTATTAATTATGTTTATTATTATTAATTATTGTTCTAAATTTTCTATTTATTATTATCACAATTTATTATTATTATTATTATTATTATTATTATTATTATTATAAATTTTGTAAATTTTTGATATTGTAAAACTTTAAAGTTTCTGCTAACATATGCTATTGTAGAAGGAAACAATTGATCTATATTGGAGTACTTAATCGATAAATCTCTGTATAGGCATGTCATAAATAAAAGAAAGACAAGTTTCTAAATTTGTTTACAGAACTGATAAAGCAGATCAATTTTGAGGTGAAGAAGGTCTACACTAGGACAATTGAGAGGCCATTCTTGCATAAAGTTGCTAGTGATTGTCCTGAAACATTCTTGTCCTGCAGTGTCCCACTAAGAACAAGGAGAAAACAAGAACAACCTTAGTAAAACTACAATTGCCATAACTAGTAGAGGAACCAAATAAAAGAAAGAGCAACACTGCACATTTGCTTATAGCAAGACTAATATGTGAATAACCTATTAAACTCATTCCCATAACTGTGACCTTTTCGACCCAAATGGGTTTCCACGAGATTGGTTGTACTACAACCCAGAAAACAAAAAAGGGAAAATAGATCTCACCATTTGAAGTTTAATGGTCTTCTCATCTTGCTCCACTGTTCGAATTTTCTGCGAAATCGCAAATCAAATGGGATCAGCTACATAACCAAAATCAAAGAAATGATCACAAGATCATCTAAAAGCCACATCCTCTATAAGCTTACAAAGTCCACTCCAATTGTGCTAATATAACTGTCCAAATACGAATCATCCTGCATAAGTAAAAGGAAGACCAATAAGACTATATCCATAACTAGAGTACTACATACGAATGTTCAATTCCCAGAACATGAAATTCAACGTAGCCACTTATGGAATGATTCATACCAGCTACGTATAAACATAGACCAACCCATTATATTCAATCGATCAAGAAAAAATTGGAGATACCAGTTGACTTCAAGAATCCCCTCTTAGGGATTCAAAATTTAACGTAGTATATGCGATCCCCTTTTTAGTTCAAGAACAGATGTTCCCAAGAGATGAATCGAATAATGAAAATAGAAGACCCCAAAAAAACCTAGAACTCGCATTAGAATTACAGAAGATGAAAATCACAAAAATAACCACTTACAAAAGAAAAAAATCACGAGGAACAGAAGAGAATCAGTAGCTTGAAGAAGACCCCAGTCAATTTCAGGAGGGAGGCTCGTTAGACGTCGAAGAAGGAGATATTTTGGGAGGGTTAATGTGAACGATTAATTTGTCTTACAGAAGACAAAAATCACGAGGAATAGACGAGCTTGAAGAAGATGAGGAATGGATGCCGGGAGGGAGACTCGTCAAACGTCGGAGAAGGAGAAGTTTGGGGAGGGTTAAATTTGTCTTCAAGAAGAACAAATTTCCGTTGAAGAAGAATAGATTTTCGTTGAATAGATAAAGATAGGTTGAAGAAGGTTTTGTCTATTCTTCACATTTTAGAAATGTTATTCTTAAAGATATCGTATTCTGTGTTTGATTTTAAACCAAACACAAGTTTAATAATAAGTTAAGAATAGCAAAGGAATAGCATTGCTATTCCCACGAACCAAACACCCCGTAAGTATCTTTTCTTACTGCAATTGCATTTGCATCCTCCATGTTGATAAATTTCTGCGCATTTTAAAGGCTTATTCACAATTGATTGGCAATATAGCATATCCGCCACAACTTATGATCAATCCTTGCGTTGAAGTCGTAACCTACTATAGTTGAATTAAGGTCAATAACTTGCATTGCTTATTTTCAAAATCCTTGCCAATAGTAAGCCACGATTAATTAATTATATGACCAGTAATTAGTGGTTTTCTTGTTAAATAAATAAATTTTATTTAAAAAATTTTATAATATTAATGATTATGAGTATATATACCTACTAATTACAGGTGACCTTTTTTTAATTATACATACGACGGGAATGGATTAGTATCCGTTGTATATACGCCTTAAATTATGATATCTTGTATTTCTTGAGTTACTATTTGAACTATAATACTCAGTGAATTGGAAACTCTTTAAAAAATTGTTTAGGGTAAATATACTTCTTCATTATCTTTCCATTTTTTTCATTCATCACCCTTCAATTATTTGTTGGAGGTTCTCATATTATTCAACCGAGACTATCGTGACGAAGGCTTTCGCTTAAACTTTTAACCCTCGACTCCGGATTCGGAAGAAGGTTTTACATGCATAAACAATTTTTCTGAGTGTTTGAACTTCTTTTGCCAAGGCCACGTTCAGAAGTAACGTCTTGTAGTTCGAATATGTTGCGCTCCTCTGTATATTCCCGAAAATCCTGTTTATAAGGAATCCCTTTCAGTAAAATTTATAACTTTTTTTCTTGGTAATAAAAATTCATTCTGGTTTTGCTTGATTCTGATGAGGCAGACTGTTATCGTTTGGATCCATAAGTTTGACTTATTCTGGTTAAGAGATACCTGCAAAACAATAAAGGTACACCGGGGGTTGGTTCCTGGAAAGCCTCTCCGACGCTCAAGTTAGTCTCTTGTGAAGGTTTTGGTCGCTGTAAAAGTAGAGAAAATTAGGGTTCTAATCTCGTACCTCAATCCAGGCAAAGTAGTACCTTATATATGGAGTGGACGCTAGGTTTAGGTTTTTAC
>JANVCQ010000006.1:7794233-7804805 GCA_025531925.1 Erythroxylum plowmanianum | reverse complement strand
TTTATTACAATTATCTCAAACTACTATGTACTAATTTAAGCTAAAACTCTCTAAGGTAAAATTTCCTGGCTATTCTTTAGGATGAAGTTCACTATTGATTTGTTTTCTACAAAATAAATAAAAATAAAATCAGTTAATTAGTTTATAAATTGTTAAGCTATAAATTTAGTACTCACATTTTATAATAATTTAATGATAATGATAAGAAGTGATACTAACTATTATAGATTTTATAAATTTATAAACTTACATAAGTAGTTGGGGCATTTGATGTTATGGAACTTGATGGATCATCAATTAAGGAAAAAGAATTGAGTAACAAACTAGGAATTACTCTACTATTTGTGCAAAAATAGCTGAAATTTGTTTCATTTCTGTGACTTACTTCTCAATAGCTGCATCTTGAGCTTGAATCTTCTCATTTTGAGCTTGAATCTTTTCATTTTGTTTTTTTTGGTGATTTCAGTAAGTCTTGCAACTTCATTGTCTAAATCACTTGCATGTTTCTTTGTAGCCTCAGCTTCAGCTAAAATTTCACTTTTTTCTCGGGACTTAGATATTATCCCTTTAACACCTAAGTCGCCTGAATAACTTGACTTTCTTTCTAGGACAAGATCGAAATGATCAATGAGTGGTTGAGATGTAAACAAAATATTTTCTTTATTTTTCTTCCCTTCTTCTTGAAGCTTATTCTGCATATTTAGATAGAATTTGAAAATTTAGTAAAGTAATTTTAACATTTTTTTAAAAAAATCTAATTTGACTATAACTTTCATACCATTATTTCTTCTCCATTTGGAACAGACCAAGTTCCATTTGGCTTTTGCCACGATACCTTTCAAACTTTAATAGCATCGGGTCACTCATCAAAATCTTTATCTTTATAAAAAATAAAAATAAAAATAAAAGACAAAAATTAATGATTAATTGGAACATATTTTTAAGAAAAATATAATTTTAATTATAAGTAAATAAAATTAAACTTTACCATCCCATATGCAATTTGTACAATTGATTTTTTACCATAAATTGATTTCATCTCTTGACTTCCCTATTACTTGTGTTTCTTTCACTTTGTTCCTATAAATTGATAAATAATTTGTTTTTAATACAAGAAAAAACTAACAAAATAAGTTAAAGTAGTTAAATTTTAAAATTACCTTAAAATTTAGAGTCTCCCATTTATTCTCAATCAACCATTGCCAATCACCTTCCTCTACATCCTTTGGGCAATCTTTACTCTTGAGATAGCTTTTATATTGTGCATGCAACTTGTTGCATCACATAATATTGCACTTGATTTGAGAAATTGAATTTATTCTAAAATTTATTAAAAAATTTATTTAGGAAAATTAACAAGCAAATTCAATGCAACAACAAAAGTAAACTCTATTGCAATTAAAAAAAGTGACATACCTTTAAAAATAACCACATTGCCTTCTTATCATCCTCATAAATCTCTTTCCAGCTAAAGACACGAAATGGTGCAAATTGTCAAATGCATATAGTAACTTTCGACTTGAAAAGGCTGGCATCCTTACCACATACCTTATAGTACAAAGGAGGAAATTGAACATCAATTTTTTTCCTTCAGCTTTCTTCTTAACAAGTCTAGCATTAATTGTTAGTTCTCGTCCACGTTTTTTAGAATTTACATTTCCTATTTAAAAAATAAAAATTAATAGACATATAAAATATTATATTAAAAATTTAAATGTACAATAATATAATTTCGAAGATTACATTACCAGTACTAATAAGTTGTTCTTCTAGGCTAGGTGCATTATTTGAAGTTCCAAATGTAGCGTCGGACTGCTGATTAAGAGCCTCTATAGCTTTTGACTCCTCTACCATACTAGGTTCATTTTGTTCATCATCCATATTTAATAAAGATCTACCATTGTTAACCGTCTTGTTGTTTTGCATATAATTACCAATTTTAACCATCTTGCACTTTTAAAAATAAATGCTTATTAGGAACAAGCAACATACGTAAAAAAAATTGTAAGAAAAAAGTTAATGAAGTCAACAAGCAAAAAAAATTAAGAGAAAACAAATATCCTCGATTTGCAAACTGACCAAAGAACCAATGAAAACAAGAAAAAAGCCTCTACAATGTCATTACCTAAAGGAATAATAGTAGGAAACTAAATATGCACACTGAAATAGAAGAACTACAATCAACACTTAAAAAAGCCTTCCACCTAAGGAAATTCTTGGAAAAACCAGAGTGAGAAAACATTAATAGGACCAGACACGCAACCACTAACAAGCTGAGCCAGTAGAGCAGTTCATCTTCCAAAACCAGAAAATATCACAATAAAGACTTCACAAATTGGAACTTCAAAACTGGAAAATAAACATTTTTTTAGACAGAAACTCAAAACTGAAAATATTAAAGTATGTGGGCCAATTTTTTTTTGAAAAATAGATCAACATGGAAATAAATCTTCAAACAGACTACAAAAGAAGTAGAGAAAAAGGTAGTTTCAACTAAACTTATGGAGATAATTTGTTACTTTTAATTCTGATTAGTTTCAACCTCTAGACTAAGAGTCAGATGACATTTACTTGCTTGAAAAAGGGGTTCATTTCTGTAGCACATTTTTCAATTTACATTGCAAGATGTTTTCTTTTTCTTTTGACAAGGAATTTGCCTAATAACACCTAAGGTTTCGGTGACGGTGATGGAGGTTTCCCTCTGTTCTACTATTGTTATAAAAGATTTATAAAAGATTTATAAAAGAATAAGTTAAACAAACAACAATGGGCGTTTACTTGTTAGTATTGTGTTGAGGAATTGGAATATATGGGGAAAAGACTATAACCAAAGATATGCAATGAAGCAGAGTGGAGAACTATGCAGATGAAGAATAAATTTATTCACACCACTAATAGTGTGATTGTTCACGATTCATCTTCTTCCATTAGCTTTATTGTTTGACAATTACTAAGATCTCCTCACGCGAAACTAGATGTAACTATTAAATGTTTATATTTTATGTTGGGAGGAATAAAAACACAATAGTCCATGAACAAAGCATGCAGAAGATGCCAACGTAAGCTGGAAGCATGAAGCAAAATGGCAACGCAGCCAAAAATGACGCATCAGAGGACAGGAGAAACAACTATGCAGCAGGTGGATAAAAAACACACATCAGGTGGAGTTTGTGAAAATGCAGACATTTTCACGGATAGCAGAGGGGTTCACGATTGTGCACTAGCACGATCGTGACATAACCCTTACTCACGGGGGTGGACGATCGTGACAAAATCCATAGTCCCGTGCGTAGTTAAGAAAGTGGACCAAAAATTAAACCAAAAAATGGAGAGAGGGGCGAACTCTTTTCTTTTTTATTTATTATTTATTATTTATTATTTATTATTTGTTTTTCCCATTTGTTCTATTTTCTATTTTTATTATTTTCTATTTTTTTTTCTATTTTGTTATAATAGCACTAATTGTTTAGGATTAATTGGTTGTTGTCCCAATCAGTAAAATAAAACAAACTATTTCTCTGGGAAAAACCAATCAAAGAATTTCATGAATTTCATTATAATCCTTCTAAAATTGCTCCTTTCCTTTGGTATGTCATAGGATAAACAATAGGGATACAGACACTAGATAATATCTATTTTCTATAGTTTCTATTTTTCTTTTCTGTTATTAAATCTTAATTTATTAAAAGGAATAAAAGATATCCTTTGAATGCTTAAATATAGATAAGATACTGGGACATCCCGTATTAATAACTAATATAGTAACTTCTCACCCGATTTGGACCAGAGATTTGGAATAGACTAAAAAGTGCATGTTTGGTTGAATAGAATAAGTATTCTATTCCATTCATATTCCTCAAAATTACCTATTCTTGTGTTTGGTTAGAAAAAGATATTTAGAATAGGTATTCTCGGTTTTATTATTCCACAAACTTGGGAATAGGTAAAAATGAAAATAATAATAATAAAAATAAGAAGAAAATTAATAATAATGAGAAATTTAATAATAATAAAATAAATATAATTTATAATAATAAGGAATTTAATAATAATAATAAATAAAATTAATAAATTAAGAATAATAGTAAATAGAAATTAATAATAATAATTATTAATAAAAATAAGAATAAGAATAATAAATTAATAAGAATAAAAAATTTAATAATAATAACAAGAAATGCTAGTCACGAGGGTGACTTAACTCTAGTCATGACTAGCATTTAACTAGTCATGCACAGCGGTGAAGAAGAGGAAGATTAATAAGAATAATAATTAATAAGAATAAAATTAATAATAATAAGGTGTTCTATTAATAATAGTAAGGAATTTAATAATAATAAAAATAAATAAAATTAATAGCATTAATATTAATAAGAATAATAGTAAGTGGTGTACCAAATTGTATGAACTTAGTGTCATTAGAAACTTAAGACATATAGGAACAATTGTTTAGAAGAATGTTTTGCCTAAATACTTCTTTTTCTATGTCAAAATGCCCATACAAATTGATCTGAAAGTATGTTATGGAGAGTAGCTAAATGAAGCCTGAATATCGGTCATTACATAGCACGATCGTGCTCAGAGAAGAAAACTTAGGGGAGTTGCACGATCGTGCTTGTGCACGATCATAACGGAGGGGAAGCATCAGGTAGAGCACGATTGTGAGCACGATCGTGCACGAGGAGATTCAGCAGGAAATGCACTATCGTACACAAGCACAATCGTAACAGTGATATTATTAATAAAAATAATAAAAATAAAATTAATAATAATAAGAAGAAAATTAATAATAATAAGAAATTTAATAATTTATAAATTAATATTAATAAGAATAATAGTAAGTAGAAAATTCATAATAATAATAATAAGAATAGTAAAATTAATAATAAAAGAAGAAAATTAATAATAATAAGGAATTTAATACTAATAATAATAATAATAAATTTAAATTTAACAAATAAGTTTAATTAATAAATTTAATTTTGATAAGAAAAATTAAGTAAGTGTGGTCTGCCTCGTTTTCTCTCTCGAGTGCTAGGTTAGTAATGCCCTAGTGCATGTTTTGTCTTGCTAGTCAAGGTTTTGTTTCTGCTTCTCATCTGCTTTCTCTTCTAGTATGTCTATGGAGCCGGAGTTTCATCTGTTGTCAATTAATGATAAGGAAAATGAGACGTTGATGGTTAAATCTTTTGATGTTGAAGGATTTGATATAGATTATAGGTTGAGTCTGGTGGGTCGTTTTGTAGGTGAAAGACTGGTTAACTATGAAGCCATGAAAAGGACACAGCTTAATTTTTGGAGGCCTATTAAGGGTGCATGCATAAAACTGTTTGGAGGCAATGGTCTATATCTTTTCAGTTCTTTCATGAAGTAGATATACGTAAGATGATTGTTGGTAAACCTTGGAGCTTTAATATTTGCATTTTGTTGATTCATCAATTACAGGAAGGTGAGAATCCTGAAGATATTGAGTTTAATGCTGCTGATTTCTGGGTTAGAGTTCATGACCTTCCACCAGGTTTTGCTTTTGAAAGTCTTGCTCGAAATGTTGGTAACCTGATGGGTAAGTTCCTAGATTATGATACTAGTAGCTAGAGGAATTCTCTGATTAATTATATGCATATTCAGGTTCGATTGGATATTACTAAACCTTTAATGAGAACTAAGAAAATTAGAAAAGATAGGGGCAACCATTTTGAAGTTTCTTTTAACTATGAAAGAATTCCCCTTATTTGTTATCTATGTGGTATTATTGGGCACAGTGAAACCAGCTGCTAAAAACTCACGGAGCTGCCGAAAGAGGAGATCAAAAGGGAATAGATAAAGGATATCTGGTCAGAGATCTGATCTCAATATAGAACCTGCCCCAATCAATGGAGACGTAACCCATCCAATCAGGGATATAGCGATCTTAGCTCCAAGAATTAAGGATTTCAAAAAGCTGATAAGGAAGGAAGCAAAAAAGTGAAAGTTGTCAATAGTTATGCTTCTTATCCATGGTAATTTAAATTTCTTCCAATTAGTGGGCCTTCTAATGTGGACCTTCTTGCTTTTGGGCTAGATATAGCACCCAGTATCACTCAACCTGCTAAAACTCATACAGTTAAGGAAACCTCAGTTATGGAAGTTAATGAAATGAAAAAGTGCCTTCGTGTTTCTTCAGACAGCAACAATAAAGTTGATGGGATGAATGGTAGTAGAGCTTCCTCGTCTTCGGTAAGTCATCAAAATTCTACTGCAACTCTAACGACCGATCTCTCAGAAGAGACCCACCGAGCATCATAAACTGTATTGTTTGAAACTACCAAGGCGTAGGCAACCCAAGCGCAGACACTGCATTGAAGGACATTGTTAGACAAAATAAGCCTAATTTTCTTTTTCTTAGTGAGGCTCTTATTTCCTCTAGTAAAATGGAGAATATTCACATTATTTTAAACTTTGATTGTTGCTTTTGTGTATACCAGATTGGTCGTAGTGAAGGTCTTGGCTTCCTTTGGAATTCTAATAAAAATGTCTCTGTTTTGGTTTATTCCAGTAATCACATTGATGCGAAGATTGTTAATTTGGACATTTTAAATGGAGACTCACTGGGTTTTATGGTTTCCCTGAAAATAACAGAAAACGAGCAAGTTGGGAATTGTTGAAATCTCTTTCTCTCCTTTATCATCTTCTTTAGGTTTGTTTGGGTGATTTTAATAATCTCATGTCTACTAATGAGAAGGTTGGAGGTAATGAGTATCCTACAGTGCTCTTTGATGGGTTTAGGGAGTGTATTTTGGATTGTAACTTAGTTGAAATTCTCCTAATTGGTTTTGGGTTTACTTGGGAGCGTGGACGATGTTCTAATAACTTGGTTATGGAATGTTTGGATAGAGCATTTGTTTCCGTTGATTGGGTTTGTCATTTCCCTTTACTCTAGTAAGCTCTTATTCTGATCATAGTCCTATTAAACTTTATGTGAATACAGCTTTCCTGTCAAGAAGGTTAGTAGGTTTAAGTTTGAGAAAAAGTGGTTAGCTAAAAATGGTTTTATGGATGTTGTTTCCTCTGCTTGGACCAGCTATAATAACACTGGAGTTATGGAGAAAATTGCAACATGCAACACCTCTATTATTTCTTGGAATAAAATGTTAGGTAGCAATTTCAAAACCAAGATTGATGACATCAAGAAGAAAATGGATTTGTTGCATCAATCTAACATTGTTGATCCGCATTTGTTAAATCTTAAATATGATCTTTCTAATTTTTTAGCCCAAGAAGCAATTTATTGGAAGAAAAGATAAAAAAATCTTTTGGCTTAATTATGGTGAAGCTAACTCTAAATTTTTTCATGCTCAAGCTTCAAAGCATAGGAGGATTAATCAAATTTCTGTCTTGGAGGATGACTCTGGCAATTCTTTCTCGAGTTGTGATACTATGAATGCTGTTTTTGGATTATTTTTCAAAATTATTTGCAGCTCCTATCGAAAATCAAACTTTTGAAGAATTTTCTTACGTTAATTTTGTTGTTAACGATAGAGATAATGCTCATCTTCATGCTCCTTTCACCATGGATGAATTTAAGAAAGCAACTTTTGATATGTATCCAGATAAGCTCCTGGTCCTGATAGCATGAATCCGATATTTTTTCAAAAATATTGGGATATTGTTGGAGGAGACATTTTGCTTAATGCTGTTATTAGCTCAATAATTATGAGTTTCCTGTTTCTTTAGATAATACTACTATTGTTCTTATTACAAAAAAAAAGATAATACGAGTAGTATGAAGGATTTAAGGCCTATTGCTGTGCAATGTGATTTACAAAATTATTGTGAAGGTCCTAGCTAATAAAAGACTATTTTGCCTAGAATTATCTCTCCTATGCAATCGACTTTTATTTTAGGTCGTTTAATTTCTGATAACATTATGGTTGCTTTTGAGTTGATTCCTTATATGAAAAATAAAGGACATGGTTCAAGTGAGGATGTTGCTTTTAAAATCGATATTAGCAAGGCTTATGACAGGATTGATTGGAGTTATTTGGAATTTGTTATGCTCTGGTTGGGTTTTGATGCTACGTGGGTCAGATTGATTAAACTTTGTGTGACCACTGTTTAATATTCTGTGGCCTTCAATGGCAATAGTGTGGGGCCTATTAATCTGGAAAGGGTCTTAGATAGGGGGATCCTCTCTCCCCATATCATTTCATTCTCTGTGCTAAAGCTCTCTCTGCGTGTTGAAGCTCTCTCTGCTCTCTTGCGAAAGGCATATTTGAGAGGTGATATTCATGGTGTTAGTATCTGTCATGGTACCCCTACTATCTCTCATCTTTTCTTTGCAGATGACATCCTTTTCTTCTTCAGAGCTTCTCCCAATGAATGTGGTCATCTTAAGAATATTCTTTCCATCTATGAAAAAGCTTCAGGTCAAGCAATCAATCTACAGAAGTCGGGAGTTATGTTTAGTTCTAATATGAAGAAAGATGTTAGACAGGCTATCATTACTATTTTGGGGGTTTCTAATCCTATTAACCATGGTCATTATCTTGGGTTACCTTCACTGGTTGAGAGAAATAAAAAGTAGGTTTTTGCTTTCTTGAAAGATCGTTTAAGTAAAAGAATTTCTAGTTGGAAGAACAAGTTGCTTTTAAGACCAGGCAAGGAAATTGTTTTGAAGACAATTGCCCAAGCTCTTCCTACTTTTTGTATTAGCGTTTTTCGAATTCCTATGGGCATTTGTGATGACTTACAGAAAATGATGAATTCCTTTTAGTGGGGTTCATCTTCGGGTGACTGTGCTAAAATCCATTGGGCTAAATGGAAGAGACTTTGTGTTCCTAAGAAATTAGGAGGTATGAGCTTTCATGATTTAAAGTGTTTTAATCTTACAATGTTATGCAAATAGGAATGGTGATTTTCAACATACCTAGATTCTTTACCGAGCAAGATTTTTAAGGCCAGGTATTTTTCGAACTGTGATTTTCTAAATATAAGGGAAGGAAGAAATCCTAGCCTTATTTGGAAAAGTACTTTTTCAACTAAAAATCTTTTTGTAGATGGCGTGTTAGTGATGGTGCTTCTATCTCGATGTTCAAAGATCCTTGGTTGATCAATGATTCTAATTTTTTTATGCTTTCGCATCCTTTGTATTGTATGACTGAGATGAAAGTTAATGAGTTGATTGATGCTAGTAATTCGACTTGGGATCACTCTCTGGTTAATGGCATTTTAGCTCCTTAAGAGGCTTCGCAGGTGTTCCAAATTCCCATCTCTCCTTTTATGTCGGGAGATACTCTTTGTTGGCATCACTCCAGGAACAAGATTTATAGTGTGAAGTCTGGGTATAGAGTTGCTATTTCTCATTTTTTGGATATTCAAGCTCATGTTGTGGAGGGCCCGTGGAATGTTATTTGGGGTGCTCATCTCCCGCCAAAGATTAAAAAGTTTACCTAGAGAATCTTGCGTGAATTTGTTCCTTGCAAACATCGCATCCTGAGGTATGGTGTTACTTTGGATCCTTCTTATTCACGTTGAGGTGTAATGGAGACTATGAACCATGTTTTGCTTACTTGTCCTCATGCTAGAAACACATGGATGTCTTCAGGTATTTTTTTATTTGGTGTTGATATTAAGAATTGTATTATCTCTTTGTTGTGTGGCAATAATTTGGATATTAGAGATAGAGCCCTCACTATCTGATGGAGTCTTTGGTTTCACCGGAATCTCTTTTGCTAGAAACAACAATATACGCCTTCGAACACTATTGTTTCATTTGCAGATAACTATCTTAGAGATTGGAAAGAAGCAAAAAATACGTTTTCTTAAGTGCGGGTTGTTTCTAATAGGCCAAGTCGTAATCTATATTAGAAGAAACCTTTGAATGGTTGGGTCAAATGCAATGTTGATGCTTCGTTTCTTAAAAGAGAGAATAAGTCCGATTTTGGAGCTATTCTTCAGGACCACCGTGGTAATTTTATTTCAGGTTCCTCGGGGCATATTATCTTTTTCTCTAATGCCACTTTAGCATAAGCCATTTCTATTAAAGAAGCTTTGGCCTGGATCAAAGGCCTTAATTTGGATAATGTTATTTTAGAATCAGAATGTTTAGAAGTTATTGATGGGATCAATTCTGGTTCTTCTGATTTTTCTGAAGTTGATTTAGTGTTTGCTAATTTTCAGGAGCTGAAGACTCACTTCCAACATCTGTCCTTCCTGTGAACTTCTCGAAATGCTAATAATGCCGCTCATTCTTTGGCAAAGATAGCTTTGTTATATGCAGATTGCTTTATTTGGCACTTGTTGCCAAGTAATATTTCTTCTGTTATTTTTTCTGATGTATCTTCTTCTTTAATCAATTTTAAGGAGGTCTAGGTCTGGGTGTATAAGGTAAAGCCTATTTGACTTTGGGTTTAGTTGCTTCCTCTTTATTGGTTTGTTTCTTCTTTGTTGTCAGCTTATTGTCAAAAAAATAAGAATAATTAAGTAGAAAATTAATAATAATAATAATAATAATAATAACAACAACAACAACAACAACAACAACAACAAGAATAATAATAATAATAATAATAATAATAATAATAATAATAATAA
>JANVCQ010000006.1:7760960-7782269 GCA_025531925.1 Erythroxylum plowmanianum | reverse complement strand
TGTTGGAAGAAATGATGAGGGAAGTGAAACCCCTTCGCATTATGGGTTTCAAGTTTTCTCACAAGCTGGTAAGCCTTTGCTCGAAAAAAATATGATGAGTTGAGCTTAGCTGAATGGGCTCAAGCTAGAATGTATGTGCTAGAAAATTGTGAAGAAATCAGAGAGTTTATGGAGTACGTTCTCTTAGCTTTTGAAGTTAGTTATTTTACATAATTTGTTTTATGGTTTATATTTTCTTGAAGTAACTACTAATATTTTACTTATTTTTAATATGAAGCATACGTAAACAAAATTCAAGAGGGAGGATACTAGAAATGTAGAAAGAAGATATCAAAAAGAATTTTATTAGTGGTTCAAGGAATATGTAAGTACTACAAATATATTTTCACCTATAACTTTTTATAAATTATAATTTATACAATATAAATATTTAATGCTCATTACTCATGATAGGTCACCGAATTGCATGATAAAGAAAGTGAAATGGTTAGTATTCAATTATTGCATTTAGCTTATGGGCCAGATAAACAAGTTTATCAGTATAAAAGCTTCCTCATCAATGGTTGGAGGTTTAACACAAAGGATAGATATTTGCAATTGAAATCACAAAATAGTGGAATTTTTGTAAAAGGTGATGTGAATACAGGCAATTTAAATTATTTTGGTGTTTTGATAGATATAATACAATTAAATTATCATGGGGGAAATAGTATCATTGTATTTAAGGCTAACTAGTGGGATGTGTGTCCTAAAGGTGGATATAAGGTTAACAAGTTTTTCCTATGGTAAATGTCACACGCAAGTTGAAAACTAATGAACCATATGTCTTAGCTTCTCAAAATGAGCAAGTTTACTATGTAAGAGATATTAAGGAGCTCAATTGGCAGGTTGTTGTCAAGACAAACCCTCGTGATTTGTATGATCTTGCTAATGATGATATAGGATATGAACCACGCTAAGAAAATTAAAATTTTGGCTTTACACTTCACGAATCTATTTTAAAGGATGATAATAAAACAATATCTTTGGATAGATCTGATCTACATACTGCAGCTTTTGAAGGAAATTTGTTAAATATTGATACTATGAGTGTTGGAGAAGATGACAAAATTGATTATGATGAAGATACTTTTTATGGATGATGATGAAACAAATTCAGTAAGTGAAGATGAGGAAGGTGAAGATGACAATGATTGAGTGTAAACTCAGGTATGTAAACTCCTCAATCTTCATGATTTCATCCAAATAAATTCTATATGAAATTTGCTTGTCAAAATAGTGTAAATGACTTTTTTCTTATAAGTCAAAATGAAAATTCACTACTTATAGTTACTGACTTCCTGTGAATCCTACTTGCCCTATGGATCATATCTGATAATTACATTAGCCTGCTAGATGAGTCTGAATGACATACTCTTCACTTAGTTGATTGATTGGCATTTATTCGTTTCAGTTTGGAGTACATACTATACCAAGAGGTGGAAGAAGAGTAAGGGAAATTTGCAACAACTTTGCATGCAAATTCTTGCTTCGTATCACTTCATTCTTTGAATATTAAACAAATTTAAAGGGCTTCAGGCCTTAACTTAGTTATCAAGTGTTTGTTATAAATATCAGAAGGCTAAACAACTTTGCTCTAAACATCCACAATCAGTCCTCTGCTTTTAGTTTCTTCATTTTGAGATTGTTCAAGCAGTTTGTGACCTTGCCACAGCTTAGTTCAATTTCACCCCTGACGCTTCATTTGAAAATATAAATTGCAACTTTCTCGATTTTGGTGAGGCTTTCTCACTATACTATCCTGTCTCATATTGTTGTATTGTTTGTTACTAAAATGACAAATAGTTGTGCGTATAATGAAAGTTCGGTTGTTGTGACAATATTAAGTAGACATTAACTAGTTGAATTTTTTATTAAGAAAAGTTTTTGTCATAACAAGTACATAGGCTTCTAGTAACAAAACTTAATGATAAAAGAAAATTTGACACTATTAATATATTAATAGTGACAATTTAATTATGAAGTTATTAAATTGTCACAATTTCCATAGTATTATTGTCACAAAAAATTCATCATAGTTAATCCAAATAATAATGTCAATCAATTGTTTTGTCAAAACAAACATCGTTTTTGTAACGAAATAATACTTAGTCAAAAAAATTATCACTAAATTACGAATATTTAGTTATTGTGATGATATTAAATACACACTAATTAATTGAATATTTATTGACAAAATTTTTTGTCACAACAAGTAAAATATTGTGTCATGATTAATCTTTTTGTAACAAAAAGAAATAAATATTAGTTACCAAACTATGTTTTGTCACAACACATAAAAAATATTAGTTATTAACATACGTTTTTGTCACAATTAGAATTTTTTCCCACCAAAATTATTTTGACGTCAAATTTCATACGCTTTTAGTGACAAAACTTAGTGATAAAATAAAATATAACATTATTAATATAGTAATAGTGACAATTTAATTGTTAAAGATACTAAATTACCACAATTACCATTTTATTAGTGACAAAAAATATAAATCATCACAAATAATCCCAAGAAATAGTATCCAACAATTGTCTTGTCATTAAAAGAACTCGTATTTGTGATGACAAAAAAAGTTAGTCACAAAAAAGTTACTAAATTATGAATAGTTGTGAGCATAGTTATAGTTCGGTTATTGCTACAATATAAAGTAAACACTAATTAATGAATATTTATTGACAAAATTTTTTTGTCACAACAAGTAAAATATTGTGTGACGATAAACCGTTTTGTCACAACAATAAAAAATTATTAGTGAACAAACTATGTTTTGTCATAACAAATAGAAACTATTAGTTACTAACTTATGTTTTGTCACCATTTCAATTAATTCCCGCCAAAATTATTTTGGCTCAAAATTGCATAGGCTATTAATGACAAAACTTTGTGATAAAATTTTTTTTTGATACTATTAATATATTAATAGCAACAACTTAATCTTAAAAGATACTAAATTGTAACAATTACCATTGTATTAGTGATAGAAAAATAAATCATCATAGATAATCCAAACAATAATGTCAATCATTTATTTTGTCATAAAAAACCTCATATTTGTGACAAAACAATGATTAGTCATAAAAATTGTCACTAAACGTCTTAACTCTTGCAGTGATGCGTGAATTTTATAGTGGGAATTTTCAAATATAGACTAATTTCTTAATTTCTTAATTTGTTTTTGTCAAGTTCTTAATCAAGTTCAAATAACAAAGAACAAAACATAAAGAAATGAGATATAATATTTTTACATGGAAAATTTCCTTGATTTGATAAAAAGTCATGAATGTAGGATTTTTAAATAATTATACTCATAAGAGTTCACCCTTTAATAATATCCATAGAACGAGTTGATAGAACTTTACAATTATTATAAAGAAGGTTAGACATCCCTTGAAGTCTAAGCCTATTTATAATATATTCTAAACATTTTAGTAATTTTAATTGAAATAATTAAGACACAATATGTTATATTGATCCTTATTTATTAAATATATCATATTTAATCATTTTCAAACTTTCCAAACAAGTTCAAATTGATTAAAAATATCCTTTTTAGTTGATCTATTAGGTTCTTTAATATGTTGACAATGAATATAAATTATAACCATAAATTATATTTAGGATTAGATAAATTAAACTCCTTTAATTTATCTTTAATTCTCTAATTAAGCAATTTATATACATAGATCAAGATCAATATCTCGCAATGCATCATAATCATCCAAATATTTAGGAATGACAAAGTTGTTTTGACTAACCTTACCTTGGTCGAAGATTTCTTGAATTAATACTATAAATTATAACCATAAATTATATTTAGGATTAGATAAATTAAACTCCTTTAATTTATCTTTAATTTTCTAATTAAGCAATTTATATACATAGATCAAGATCAACATCTCGCAATGCATCATAACCACTCAAATATTTATAAATGACAAAGCTGTTTTGACTAACCTTACCTTGATCGAAGATTTCTTGAATTAATACTAATCCAGAACAATAAAACATTCTCCCTAATCACTTTAGGATGATAGATCATGTATTGATCACTGACCATCTTCTATATAGTTCATGCTATATACAATGATTACTGACTGAGCTACCTTTGATTAGAATATGTCATAAGTAGTATCAAAACATACAAATTCTTATAAGAGATACTTTGGTAATTTCAAGTTAAAGGATAACTTCCAAACGGAATCATCATATGAAATTAGTTTAGTGAATTTATTCTCTAATAAATACCTGCACATTTGTTTAAGTATTTTTATATTTTAGTTTATGAGATTGACTACTTCATTTATAAGAAAGAAATATAATATGTGTTAATCTTTTTATGCTCTATTAATATACGGTTTTAATATATCAATGACTCAAAATAGTTTAAGGATAATATGTAAATGTATTATAAATCTCATTACTATGATTTTATCATAATTTCATTTGTAATGTGTATTTAGCTCATGAACTTTATCATTTATATTTAAATATATATAAGATAAAGAATAACATTAAATAATTATGTCACCAAATAAAGTTAACAACACTTATAATGCACCAATTTTCTCTCTACCTTTACAATGCTTTGACCTCTATTCACCCATCCTTACCCAACACTCGACTAGTTCATAGTGGCAGATACCTCTGCCTCACTGATAGGCCTTCCTTAAGCCTTCCATATAAAGCAAGGTGAACCCTCTTTCACAAAGGACTTCCCTTCTCTTTCTAGGGAATCTCTCGTAGTAAAAGCTAGCAGTAACATCATAAAGATAAACCAAAATGAGCAAGGATCGACAGAGTCTTATCCAATGGGATACTGGCGGAATATCTTTTCGAAGATATACCATAAAGGGATGTTGAAGCACTATCACAATGTTATTCAAAGATAGTGTCATCACCCCACTGATGGAGCTCCCCCAAGTAAGGCGCGAAGGCTGGGTCCATAGCATTAATGGGTTTCTTCTAGTCTAACACCCTGCGTTTCTAGTCGTGAATGGATGGGCAAAATCACATAGGAGCAAAAATGGACTGGAAAAGGTTATGTTAATACAAGATGGTACATTTTTATCCAAAATTTCTGAAGCTTCCAATCTTGATGAACTGGTTGAAATGGGACCTTGGTGCATTGGTGATCAACCAATGTTGTTGCAAAAGTAGAGGGTGGGTATGGAGCTCGATAGGGGAACAATAGCCGTGCTTCCAATGCGGGTTCGATTTCACAATCTCCTGATGGAATTCTGGACAATTGAGGAGTTGGGCTTCCTGGCTAGCTCCTTGGGAAAGCCCCTCTGTATGGATTCTCAAACGGAAACTATGGAACGGATCTTATATGCTAAGATATGTATTGAAATACCTAGAACTTCTACATTGAATATCTTATGATTGAATGACAATGGTGAATTAGAGAAAACTCTTCTATATGTCTCTTACCTTTAGAAGCCGAATTACACCTCTAACAAATAGGTCCCTACTGATGGAACCTTTAAAACTGCCTGGCATGAGGAGTTAATGGCCGTTGCATATGGAAATGTTGTATATGAGAAAGCAGCTACTAAAGTAGTGGAAATTTGTGATGCAGAGAATAGTATGCATAATTCTCAGCTTTTGGTAAGGGTAGAAGACTCTCCATAGTCTGTTATTGAAACTGAAAAGAAGGATGAAAAAGCTTTTCAATATTCTGCTGTTGCTATCCCCTTTGAGAACAAAATAATGGAAATGGTAGAAGTTAGTAGTAAAGTGAATTTAGTGCTTTAAAAAGGTGGTGAAATAGTTGAACTTCCTGCTAGAACTATTAAGTTAACTGAAGAGCATTCACTTACTTCTCTGGATAATGTAGTCACTTCTCCCATACATGAAAGAACAGTGGATTAAACTGAACTCCATGAAAAGACATAAAAGACTATCGGGGCCGCACTGAGCACAAAAGCAGACCAAAGTGCTACTGAAAATGCAGGGGCTGATGATGTTACTTCAGAAATAGAACCTTTCACTCATATGGTTTATGAGATAGTTCAGGTGCAGAAAAACAATCCTAGGAGAAAATTGGTGTGGAAGAAGAAAACAAAAAATCCCCCAGCCATGACAGTCTTAGTTTGGAATTCTAGAGGGCTTGATGACTCTAACGACCTTGTAAAAGATATGGTGAGGCAGATGAAGCCTTGCCTTACTGATCTTTTTGAAACAAAAATTAAGGATCCTCCTTGCCTATTGGGTTCTAAGTTTCTTAGTGCAGAGTGGAGCTTATTTCAATTCATAATGCACATTATAATGGTCATATTATATGTTTATACAACTCGAATATGATTAGAGTATAGGCTGTTGAAGAAACTGATCAATATATCCATTTACAATGTCAATACTGAGGTATGAAATTTGTTTTTGACTTATCCTTAGTCTATGCTTCTAACTTTGGTTTTCAAAGAAGCAAACTTGGATGGACTTATACTATTTACAACATAATATTCAGCACTAATGGCTTGTAGTCGGAGATTTTAATTTCTTTGTAAACTCATCTGAAGTAAAAGGTGGAAGAAGGTTGAATCTAGGACTAACAAGGGAACTCACTAGCTTCTTATTGAGTATGGACTTGGTTGATTTAAACACTACAGGTAGATTATTTACTAGGACCAATAATTAGTAAAGTAGTCTTCTTATTTGGCAAAAATTAGATCGATCACTTGTTAACTCAATATGTTTGACCCAATTACCTAACTCCTCTGTGCACTTTGGAGAAAATCTACTGTTAGATCATGCTTATATATTGGTGTAAAGAATTGAAGAAAGAAAAATAATAGAAGCTCCATTTCAGTTCTTCAATGGTATTGTACAGATGGATGCATTCACAGAACTAGTCTATAAATGTTGGAATGTAGAGGGATTTAAATCCTATCAGGTGATGCAGAAATTAAGAATGGTGAAAGCTGCCCTTAAAAACTTCATGCATGGGAGAAATCAGAATTTAAATGCTCTTAAGGAGAGGTTGGTTCAAGCACATAAAAATTGTTATGACTCGCCTCATAACATAAAATATAGACTAGTAGAAGTAAGAAAACTACAAGAGTACCATAATGCCCTCAGTCTTTATAATTCCATCCTCAGACAGTAGGCTTAGATTCATTGGTTGAAAGAGGGGGACTCCATCATCAGAAATTTCCACTCTTCCTTACTTGTTAGGAGAAATGTTAACAAAATTTCTACACTTTACGATGGTAATGGGATGGAGAATATACTAATCTAAATAGCTTGTAGGAGCTTGCCAAAAGCTACTTTATGCAGCTTATGGGAATTGTTGGTACAATTTAGCCAAGTCCAAATGGTGTACGATTTTTTAAGTGTACTATTGCTCAAGATTTCAAAGATTATATGGTATCTCCATTCACTGAGTATGACATAAGACGGTACTGTTTAGCCTCCATCCTTCAAAATCGCCTGGATCTGATAGATTTACTACACTTTTTTTCAGAAATCATGGGAAGTTACTTGCAAGCTTTTTACGGAAGTAGTATTAGAATTCTTTGCCTCCTCTAAAATGCTTCAAGAGATTAATCATACTTTCATCTGCTTTGTATCTAAAAAGCAAACTCCTTCGAGAATGAATGACTTTAGACCCATTTCTTGTTGTAACACTACTTATAAAGTAATCTCCAATCTTCTAGCAGAGAGACTCAAAGTGGCCATCTTAGGAATCATTAATTCTGCACAGGGGGGTTTCATCACTGATAGAAACATAGGCGATAATATACTTCTCATACAAGAATTTTTAAAGGACTATAACTCAAGTAAAATCCTCAAAAACTGTCTACTCAAAATTGATTTCTTCAAAGCTTTCGATATGATTAGTTGAAGGTTCATATAGATGTTCCTTGAAGCTTTACAATTACCTCATATATTTGTTAATTAGATAATGACTTGTATCTAAACACCCTTTTTGAGTGTTCTTGTAAATTGTATTCTAAACAAACCTTTCAAATTTGCTAAGGGGGTCCCCTCTTTCTTTATTTATTCACTTTAGTAATGGAATGCTTGTCAAGACTAAGTAAGTTGATCTCATACAATCAAAGATTTCAATTTCATTACAAATATAGTGCGATCAACCTGACTCATCTAATGCATATATATGATCTTATGCTTCTATGTAGGACTGATCCTTATTCTATCAATCTATTGATGAATGTTCTAAACATTTTTTAGAACTGGTCAGGTCTGAAACTTAACTATGCCAAGAGTAGCCTCTATATATCTGCAAATGTCATGAATATTGCTAAAGTAAGAAGAGTGGTTGGGCTTAACACCTTTTCGCTACTTGGGTGTACCAATCACATCTTCCAAGCTAAAATATCATGATTGCTTAACTCTCATAGAAAGGATTAAATCTAGAATAACTGCTTGGCAAAATCAATTTCTATCTTATACTGCTAGACTTACTCTTATTATTTCAAGAGAAGGACTATAATAGTTGCTGGCATAGGATTACATTCATATACTTCTTTTTTAAGTGACACGTTTTATGTATAATAATAATGCTAATGTTTTTATTAGTTACTTTAAACCTTTTTTGATGGCTTTAATGTCTTCTTCGTAAATTTCTGCAATAATCCCCTTCCCCTTCACATCCCTGTCCACTAAGTTAACTTTATGGAAACCATTTTTGGAGTTTGAAGAGGTACTCCCATGATGAGGTCACATTTCCACCCTCTGACCACTGAATTAATAACTGAGTAATGGAACATTTGTTTCTCTTAACCATCCTCCTTCCTAGCACAACTACTAAAATATGTTCGTTGGAGTTTTGTCTTACCCCATATAAGCCTTCTTCAGCTGAGACATAAGGAAAACTGGGTGAATAGAAGCTCCTTGGGCTATCGCCAGCTTGTAAGTTACCATTTCCATATATTAAAGGATTTTGTAAGGACTGTAGTATAATGTTGAGAGTTTCTGATTTCCTCTTCTTTGTAGAGAGTGTTTCTTATGGGGTTGTAATTTCAATTAAACCAGGTAGCCTACTGCAAACACGCATTCCGATCTTTTTGAATCGACATATTGCTTCATCATGTTCTGTGCCTTTTGTAAATGAAATTTTGTTACATTTAACATAGCTTCTCTATCCTGAAGAGCTTGATCCACTTCCACTATCCTTGAGTCTCCCGTAATATATTTGGGTGTAAACCAATGGAGGATACCTATATAAAACTTCAAAAGGAGTTGTATTGATAGCTGAGTGATATGTCGTATTATACCACCACTTGACTAATGACACCCATTCCCTCCATCGTTGTGGTGTCTCATCGTAAAAAACACTGCAAGTAAGTTTCTAGAACTTTATTAACAACCTCTATTTGACAGTCCGTTTATGGATGGTAGGTAACAGAATACTTCAAATTGAACCTTGTAATCGAAATAATTCCTGCCAAAATCTGCTTCGAAATGTAGGATCTCTTTCACTGATGATGGATTCTAGCATACAATGCAACTTAAAAAGATGGTTGAAAAATAGTTTTGCAATATCTCTCGTATAATACGAATGTTTTATAGGGAGCGTACATCATGAAACGATCAACAACTGCCAGAATAACAGATTTCCCCTTTGACATCGATAGTCCCTTGATGAAGTCTATAATGATCTCCTTCTAGCTACCTTCTGGAATTTTAATTAGTTGGAAGAGTGCCGGATAAGCTGAATTATCGTATTTGTTCTTTTGACAATTCATACACTTCTTCACATAATTCTGAACATCTCTTACCATTCCTTTTTAGTATAATGTGTTTTGCAATTTTTTTTATAGTTATTAGCTCTCCCATATGGCCCCCATCACATCATCATGACTAATTCTAATTATCTGCTCCCAAAGTGCCTTATTTTCTGCCACCGTAAGTCTTCCCTTACACCTTAGTAGCCCTTCTTTCCATTCACAAGTGTTCAAATCCATAACTCCAAACTCTACCTTCTTAATTATATCTTGTAATATGTGACCCATCTCTTAAGTTTCCTCAAGGTTCTCCAATAAGCCTCCTTGCATTTGAGTTACTAATAACGCCAATAACTCTGCATTGGTGATTCTCAAAAGAGGATCTGCTATCACATTATCTTTCCCAATATGATATTGAACTTTGAAGTTATAGCCTAGTAGTTTCAGAAGCCATGATTTTTGGAAAGGGGTCAATAAGCATTGCTCCAACAAGTTTTTTGAACTTCTGTTATTAGTTCTTACAATTAAGGGTTTGAAAGTTAGGCAATGATGCTAATGTTTAATTACTTATATCACTGCAAAAAAATTCCTTTTCATATTCTGATAACCCTTGATGTCTCTAAGCTAGTGTTTTGCTAAGGAAAGTAATAAAATGATCCTCTTATTGTAACACAGCCCCTATGCCTAATCTACTAGCATTCGTTTCTATTACAAACGATTTTGAAAAGTCGAGGAGGTGCAGTTATGATTGCTTCTTTCAGTTTTCTGAATGTTATCTTTTCTTCCTATTGCCATTCCCATTGAGTTATTCTCTCCTTTAATAACTTTGTTAGTAGTATTGTAATCAACCCATAGCCTTTCATGAATCTCTGGCAGTATCTTGAGATCCCCAAAAACCCTTTGAGTTCTTTAAGGTTCTTCAGTTTTGGCCATTTTCAATTGTCCTCACTTTCTTTGCATCTGTCCCTACCCCCTTTTCGAGATGGTGTAGCCTGGATACTCAATCTGCTATGGTCCAAAATCACATTTACTTTTATGTAAAAATAACTGATTATTTCTCAGAGATTGCATTGTAATGGTGATATGTTCTACATGTAATTGTAAGAAGTAGTTATTAATCAAAATATCGTAAAAAAAAACCAAGATGAAACTCTGTAAATGTGGTTTAAACAACTCGTTCATCAATCTCTAAAATGTCAAGGGTGCATTTGTTAACCCAAACGGCATTACTAGAAACTCGTAATGGCCCTCATGTGTTTTAAACATCATTTTTGGGATGTCTTCGAATTGCATTTGAATCTAATGATACCTTAAACTTAAATCTAGCTTGGCGAACTAGGTAGCTCCGTGTAGGTAGTGCAGAAGTTTCTCTATTATCAGTATTGGAAATTTATCCTTCATGGTGTGCTTGTTTAACTCATTGTAGTTTATATACATTTGCCACGAGTTGCCCTTCTTCTTAACAAGGATGACGGGTGAAGCATATAAATTGTAGTTATGTCTAATGAAAACTTGATTGATCAAGTCTCTTATAGATTGTTCAATGACATCCTTCTACATTCCTAAATATCTACATAGCTTGATGTTGATAGATTGAACCCCTTCTTTCAAATGAATATGATGATTATGTTTTTCATCTAGTGGGAGTTCATTTAGTTCCTAAAAAATTACTGCGAAATTTGACAGAATCACATTGATTTCATCAAACACACTCCATTACTCATCCTTCTCTCATATGTTGCAATTGATATTCAATAGGAAATATCAATTGCATCTTATCCTTTTGAATGCTATAATGTTCTCTAGAATTCCTTGCATGAGATGACTTGTGATCCCCCTCCTTGTTTCCATTCAATGTCACCTCCTGACCTTCCCAGTTGAACATCATCGTCAATTCCTTGAAATTACAAAGCACGTCATTTAGTCCTACCAACCAATGGACTCCTAGTGCGACATCACACCCTCCTAACGATTGAAATAATGTGTTTATAGTGAATTGAGTCCCTTGCATTGTTTATGTGAAGTTTTCATAACATTATTGACACTCCAACCGTAGTCCCCCACTCATTGTGATAGAAATTGGCTCTATATCTCAAACTTCATAGTCATGCTTCCTTACAATCAATATATGCATGAAATTATGAGCTCTAACATTGTCAACCAATGTATGGATTACCCTTCTTTTGTACATACCCACTAACCGTATCTGTTTGAATTCCATATCTCCCAATAAGCCCATCATTTCTTGTATTGAAACATTAGGGCAATCAATCTCCCTTTGAGTTTCCTCATACTCCTCGTTTTCTTTTGGCACCACTTTCACACTGTCTTCATCTTTAGAGATCACATAAAATTACAATTGATTTTTCTTGCACTTGTGGCCTGGAATGTACTTATCGTTAGACCAAAATTGAGCTATGGTGCTTGCTTATCTTCAAACTCTTTACAACTAATGTGCTTAAAAGGTTTAAAAGATTTTACTATCAGTGAATGCGCTGTAGGTGTTGGTGTAGGTAGTATTCCATCTATGGTTGAACTTCTATTTATGTTTTTTGTTCGTTGTAGTACTAGAGCTATACTATAATTCCCTCCATTGCTCATGTTTTTTTTTATATTGTGTTTAGTTGACAGAGCATATTGTTCCATTAACCATTACTATTGCTTCTTGCTTTCAGGCCAATATATACGCCTAATGTAAAGATTAGGGTTCATATGGTCTTACTATTACTCCAATTTCAAGTTTGAGACCTTTAAAGAAAAGTTCACTCAAATACTCTTCTAGTAATGACAATTTATTTGAATGATGATTGAATTGAGTAGAGCACTCCATCATTGTTCAATCCTATGTTAATTCTTTAAAGTCTCCCATCAGGTCATAAAAGATTTTCCCACCGAATCGCTACTTGAGTGCCTTCGTGAATTCATCCCAATCCACTAACTCCCAGATGTTACAGTTCTTTATATATAGTCGATACCACTCTTAAGCCCGCTTATCCATATGAAGGATTGCCACACTCACCTTTATCCTTTTTGGAGTTTGATCTAATTGAAAAAATTGCTCACAACGATAAAGCCATAGGTTAATGCTCTCACTGTCAAATGTGGGAGACTCAATCCCACTCAATCTTATAGGAGTTATGCTTTCATCCTTCTCCTACATGGGTGCTCACTTTGAGGGGTAGGTTCCAACAGGATATAAGTCATAGCTTTGGGTTCCACTCTTTGCCTCTGAAAAAATTACGCGAACATGGTTTTCAGCTTAATCATGTCTTTCTCTACCTTTTCTATTCTATTTTAAGATTCTAGAAACATTTTCTTGTTCCTAATGTTGGATGTTAGCTTAAGGATTATGATTAACGATTTTGATGATAACTATATAATATTTCAAAATTTAAATTGGACTTATTTCCTTGTATAATTAATGGTCTTATTCTTAAAAAGAAATAAAATCACAAAAAATATGCTTTCTTTCTTACAGGAACCTTCATTATGAATTTACCTTATTAGAAATGGTTTATCTGAAAGAATCCTACTAATTATGAAGGACGTATATTAGCTACATGATCACTGGAAGATTTTTTTGGCAAAAATGACATAGAAATTATTTAGATCTAATTGACTAAAGATGCAAGATAAAGCAATGACTAGTTGAAGAAATTGACTATTTAAAGAAGAGCTAATGCAACTATAAACAAGAATGAAACGATACAGAAGCTTATAAAGCTATATTTCCAAAAGCATATACATTCTTGAAAGCGATATCTTTGTAAAAACTTCTCATGTGCATTAGAAAGTAAAATTCTGTTGAGAGAGATTACTGAAAATCATATCGAGCAAACTTCATTTTAATTTGAGAGTTTGTAGAGGCTAGTGAAATACTACTAGTGTGGGAGGTTGAGGAACCTTGAAAAATATTAACCTGTGTGCTTGGAGAGGCTCGTTAAATTACTACTTGATTTTATAATGAAACATTCTAGTTGAATACTTAGAGACTGGACGTAGGCTTGGATTGTAAGCCAAACTAGTATAAATTGAATGCGTTCTTCTTCTTTCTCTCTCCTTATTTTTATATTTCTGCATTATATTGTGTGTGTTCATTTCAACAAAAGCCTTCTTCACTTTTATTAATAGGCTCCTTCTGTTTTGACTTACTAACGGTTCCTTTTATTTTAACAAGCACTTTCTTTTTATTATTTCAACAAGATTCATACTTTAGCAAGCTCTTGTCGTTTAATAGGCTACTATTGTTTGACAAGCTCCTATTGTTTTAATCTTTAATAGCCCCTATCTTTATACGAATGGAAAGTAACTTGCCAATTTGTTTTAAGTCACACATAATTTACCCCCTTATTGCATGTGTTTGCTTTATCATTTAGTATCAAAGCGAGGTTTCACATTTATTATGTTTTACAGCACGTGATAGATCATAGTAAACACCTTGAGAAGTTTTAAAGAACAATCCATCTTAAAGCCTCCTTACTTGAATGAAAACAACTACTCATACTAGAAAGAGAGAATGACCATATATCTCCAATCTGTAGTTATCGAAGTATGATAAGCAATTAGAGTTGGGGCTATGATTCCCACTTTCAATAATGTAGAAGTATGGATTGATGTTGATAGAAGAAATGCACAACTAAATGCTAAAGCAAAACATCACCTAATATGTGCATTATTTATAGAAGAATATGAAATGATATCCTACTGCTCTACAACAAAAGAAATGTAGGACAAACTACAAGTTACATTTGAAGGAACAAATGAGGTAAAAAGCATAGAATAAGTCTTTTAGCACATCAATACAAAACTATTGGCATAAAATAGGGGGAGACCATAAACAAATTCTTCGGACGCTTCAACAACATCTTCACAGCCTTAAATAACTTAGGAAAAATATATCCCAATGACGAGTTCATAATGAAGATTCTAAGGTCACCATCAAAGGAATGGAGAAACCTAAGGTGGTAGCTCTAGAAATGACAAAGGATCTAGACGCTATTTTAATTGATTGGCTACGAGAAAATCTAATGATCCATGAAACTAAGCTTAGGCAAGATGAAGGATCCTCTTACAAAAAAGGAATGACACTAAAAGCAACAGACGAATCAAACAGTGATGAAAGTGATATTGAGTTGCAAATAGAGAATGATGACGAGTTTAACTTTATAGTTAGAAAATATGCCCACTTCTATAAAAAGAAGTTGATGAAGAAAAGAGAAGGAAACAAGAAAGTTGGAAACAATAGGTTCCTATCAAAAGGTAAATCATATGCTATCACTGCAAGAAGCCCGGATACATAAGACCAGAATGTCCTCTACTTTAAAAGGACAAGTCAGAGAACAAAAAATTCAAAAAGAAGTGATGACTGTAGCCTAGTCAAATGAAGATTCTAAAAATTTTGAGGAAGAAGAACCAAAAGAAGTCAGCAATGTGTGCTTCATGGTTGGTTCAGGAGACAATGAGGTATATTATTCTAACTCTAATATTGAAGTTGATGAATTAAAACATGCATATCATGAACTATATGATCAATGCAAAAGCTTAACAGTGAAGTATTTCAAAGAAGTTGAGAAGTCTAAGAGCAATGATGCATCTCTGAAGAGTAAGATTAAATCATTGGAATCTGCAAATAAGAAGTTAGCAACAAGGAATATGTCCCTTAAGGTTGACTATAGGCAAAAGATTTCTGCAAAGGAAGTTTTGGAAGAAAGAGCAGTTCAGTTGGAAAATAAACTGCTAAATAAATGATTATGATAAGGTAAGACAGTTATAAGAAAAGTCACCAAGTTGAAAAGGACAAAAGTGTTGGAAAGATCTTATCTCCAGAAAAAGATAAGGAAAATTTTGTTAATAAAAGGAAAAATCTTGATGCATTGCTTGGTAGTGGTAAATGCATTTTTGGTAAAGTCAGAATATGATACAATGAAAACAATAATATCAGGCCATACAAAAACTTCTTTGTTAAATCCAGCAGTAGTTATAGCCAAGACAGCAAGAACCAGCTAAGTGATAAAAATCATAACAATTTTCATTCATCTGTTTTGTACAATTACTATGGTAAACATGGTCACATTAGTCATTTTTGTAATTTTTGTAAAAAGAAATTATCTCATATGTATATTTGGTGACCGAAAGGTCAAACTACTAACTCGAAAGAACCCAAAAAAAGTTTGGCACCTAAAATGAAATAATGCTTTCTGCAAATATGTTTCAAAACAAAGACAAAGAAGAATCAATAGATAGTTAATAGTGGCTATTCGAGACACATGACAGGTGAAATATTGCAAGGAAAGACGGAGGTAATGTTGTCTTTGTAGACAAAAATAAAGCAAAGGTCACTAGAATTGGTAAAATTGATAATTCTGACTTTACCTTAATTGATAACGGTTCTCTCTGTTGATAGTTTGAAACAAAACTTATGAGTGTAAGTCATCTTTGTGACAAGGGTTACAAATTTTATATGCATCTCATTGTGAAATTGTCAATATCCATAATGATAATATTGTGTTTGTTGGTCCTAGAAATTAGAATATATATTGTGCTCAACTGGAAGATATGTCCTCACAAAGTGTTAAGTGTTTTGTCTTTATAGAAAGGATTTGTTTATCTAGCACAGAAGATTTGGACATGTTAGTATGAGCATTCTATCAAAATTGTTCGAAAATGAGTTAGTAAGAGGACTATCGACCTTAAAGTTTAAAGCAATCAAGTTTGTGTGACTTGTTTAAAAGGTAAACAAGTCAGAAGCAGCTTTCCTCCTAAAAATATTATGTCTACTTAACCATTCACTTGAACTTATGCATATGGATTTATTCGGTCTCGCTAGGACTAATAGTTTTGGTGGTAAATATTATGGTTTTTTATTAGTATATGATTACTCCATATTTACATAGGTTTATTTATTATCAATTAAGGATGATGCTTTTGAAGTGTTTGAGAAGTTTTGCAAAAAAATTTGGATTGAAAAAGGGTATTGCATCACTTCAATTCAGAGTGACAATAGAGGAGAATTTGATAACAAACAGTTCAAAGAATTATGTGTTAGCAATGGTATAACTTACAACTCTTTTTGTCCAAGGATGCCTCAGTAAAATGGAGTTGTAGAGAGAAAGAACAGAACATTGGTTGATATAGCCAAGACCATGTTGTGTCAAAGTGGACTACCTTATGTATACTAGGTAAAAGCAGTATTCCCAATATGTTATGTACTTAAAAGATGTCTTATAAGACTTATCTTGAAAAAGACCCCCTATGAGCTGTGGAAAGGAGGGAAACCAAATGTTGCTTACCTTCAAGCTTTTGGCTGCAAGTGTTTCGTTTTAAACCATAGAAAAGACAACCTTGGAAAGTTCGAAGCTAGATTAGATGAAGTTATTTTCTTGGGCTACATTACCGCTAGTAAAGTATTTAGAGTATACAATAAAATAACACAGAAGATAGAAGAATCAATACATGTGGTATCTAATAAAGCACCACCTTTAACAACAACAACTGATTCAGATGATGATGAGTATCGATCAGTATCTAAAATTACATCTGAGATACAAACTACTCCTATAATACCTTCAGAATTACAAAATCAAGAAGGCATTTCTAAAGCTAGAACAAAGCAAGCTCCTTCCTCTCAGCAGAAGCCTATGCAAAGAAAAACACCAAGAGAATGAAGATGTCAATATACACATAAATACATTTTAGGAGACCCCTCTGAAAGTCTAAGAACAAGATCATCATTCATGAACAACTTTGTTACTCTTATCTCAAAAATAGAACCAAAAACTATTGACGAGGGCCTTTATTGACAAAAATTGAGTTTTAGACATAAAAGACAAACTGAATCAACTTGACAAAAACAAAGTCTGAAATTTAATACCTCATCCTCAAATTAAGTCAATCATTGGGATTTGATGGGTTTTACAAAACAAAATTGACAAAAATGGTAGGGTGGTAAGAAACAAAGCTAAACTTGTCGCTCAAGGTTATAGTCAATAGAAAGATATTGATTTTGTGAAACTTATACACCTATTACTAGATTAGAATTGATTATAATTTTACTTGCCTTTGCATATTATAAAAAATTCAAGTTGTTCCAAATGGATGTTAAAAGTGCATTCTTAAATGATTACATCAATGAAGAAGTATTTTTTAAGCAACCCCCAAGTTTTGAAGATGAAAACCATCTGGATTATGTGATGAAGTTATCCAAAGCTTAGTATAGTGTAAAGCCTCCAAGCATGGTATGAGAGATTAAGTAACTTTTTGCTTGAGAATAACTTTGAAAGAGGAAATATTGATAAAGCTTTATTTATTAAAAGAAAGGAAAATGATTTACTTATAGTGCAAATATATGTTGATGACATAATATTTGGTGCTACTAATCCATCCTACTATGAAGAATTCTTAGCATTAATGTAGGGGGAGTTTGAAATGAGCATGATGGGAGAATTTAATTCTTTCTCGGATTGCAAGAAGTCATCAAGAAATATCATTTTGAGAATGCCAAATTGATGGGTACTCCCATGTACACTAGAACTAAACTTGATAAAGACCAAGGAGGCAAAATTACGAATGAGACAAAGTATAAAAGAATGATTAGATTACTACTATATCTTACAAGCTCAAGACTAGACATTATGCTTAGTGTGTGTCTTTGCACACGCTTTCAATCAAATCCAAACGAAAGTCACCTTCAAGCAATCAAAAGAATCATTCGATATCTCCACGAAAGTATGGATTTTGGACTACAATATCCAAAAACTGATTCATTTGACAATGTGGGCTATTATGATGTAGATCATGTAGGTAACAAAGTCACCAAAAAAAACATAAGTGGTCACTATCAATTTCTTGAAGGATGTCTAATATCTTGGTCCTGTAAGAAGAAAAGTTACATAGGGCTTTCGATGACTGAAGAGTAATATATAACAATTGCCAATTGTTATACTCAATTCTTATGAATGAAGCATCAATTACAGGAATTTTCTCTGACCTTTTCTTATATTACTATATTATATGATAATACGAGTGCTATAAATCTTTCTAAAAATCTTGTGCATCATTCTAGAGCTAAACATCTAGAAACGAAACATTATTTTTTTAAAGATCATATTTTAGAAGGAGCTATTGATCTTTTGTATGTTAATATTGAGAATCGAGCAGCTGACATTTTCAACAAGCCATTAACTGAAGATAGATTATGAGTGTTAAGAAAAGAGTTTGGTATGTGCAAACTCTCTAATATTATTTCTATATGAATATTCTTTGCTACTTATGTTTGTATTTCACTTATTAGGCTCCTTCTATTCTGTTTCCTTCAAAACTCTCTCTTGGTTTGGTAGGCCCTTTAGAATTTAGATGGCCCCTTTATTTTAGAAGGCTCCTCTCGGTTTAATAGAATAAGATTAAAACTGTACTAAAAAGGTAATTTCCTTTGTTTTGTTGTTACAACATTTAAAGACGAGCGCGAAGTTCTATTGAGCGACAATATATATCTGTCAGAAGATACACAAATGATCACGCTTCCTGTGTTAGCGTATGATTGTTCATCCTCACAAGAGATCAATGCTCTAGAAACACCTAGTATACTAAAAACATACCTCTCTCCTCTACTCACCCTTATTGTTCTTCGAAGCACTGCTTTTGACTCTCTACATTCCAACTTTATGGTTTCATCTTAAATCTTCTAAACCTTATCCATCTCTCTTACAATGGCACAAACCAAATCAAAAGGATAAAAGAAAACTCCAAATTCTAATGATAGTTGTGGTGAGGCACATGTTACTGAACCTCAAGTAACATGAAGGAGAATCCAAAAAAAGAAAAAGGGAAGAAATAAAGAAAGGAGAAGCACCTGTGACTGAAGAAACTATGAAGGAATTTATTGATAGAAATGAGTTGTTCATGAAAAAATGATTCCTAAAGAAAATAGTACAAAAAAGATGAAAATAATTGCATAAAAAGGAAAGACATCAATACCACCAAAGATGTTTCAATCAACGGAAGTTGAAGTTTGCTATAAAATGCAGTACAAGAAAAAAAAGATGGTTGCTAAGAGAGTTTTTCCTCCCATGATGTTTGATTTATATAGGTATACCTATTTCTCCTTAATTTGTTGCAATTGGTTGGGAAATTTTCCTGAAATTAGATGAGGCAGTATATGGTGAGCTAGTCAGGGAGTAATTGATGAAAAGCTAGCCATTATTTCATGGGTATGTGAAAGTGATATTCTAATTTCTGAAAAGATTTTAAAAGATATACTGGAATAGCTCCTATAGGGAGAACTAATTTTTCTTGTCATAAATGGGATCTCGATGATATGGATTTGGGAGAAGTTGTTAAATCCATCTGCCTTAATACCAAAAATACCTAAGATGGGAGACTTTGGAGTAGGCAATTTGACTTACTATCACAATGCCTTGCATCATTATTAGTTACATCTATTTTCCTCTGGAGTAGTTTTGTTGAAAGGTGTAGCTTGTTGGACACTTATGTATTGAATAAATTTGCTGAAAGGAAACAAAATGAATCTCCTGCAATGATCTTAAGGTTTATGGTGCATAAAGGGAATCATAAGAGTACCGGTGATTGTCTACCATATGGGATGTTACTTACCAAGATTTTCCACTATTATGGAGTACTTTTGTAACACCTCTTATACGGAAATTACAACCATCTACACACATAGCAACCAAATTCCGATACACACATTCATAAACATATAATTCTATCCAATGCTATACATATACATATTACAAAACTCCTCAATGCTTAACATTATCATTTAATAGTAGTAATACATTTTTACATTTACATCGAAATCCAAAAAAAACTATACAATTTCCTTTTTTATTACATGTGCAATCTATAACTAAAAATACATTCCAAAAGCACTTTTTCTTCTATCTATTGGCCTTGGTCCCTACAGATGTTCTCTGTAACTCACTTATATGACTTGGATCTATACGGATTAACACCTATGAAAAGCTTAAAAGCTTAGTGCAGAAAACATTTAGTTTGGAAGATCACTCACAGCGGTTATCTGCCAAAAACACACATTCAAAAATATCATAACTCATATATTATAAATTCACATTCATGAACCAAACATTGATATTTAATGCTTATGTAAACAATGATGGCATATTTAAGCAAAGTAAATAATGCAAATATGCTTCAACCTATTATTTATATACTGAAAATGCACATTTATAAGCTAAATATTGATATTTAACGCTCATTGATACAAATTATCAATATAATTACACATCATTACAATTCATTATTACAACTAGTGTAATGCTCATCAAGACCAATTATTCATGTTGTCATGCTATATTTCTTATTTATGATTGTTAAGTTTCCTTTATGTGTTAAGCCATCGTATTTTCTGTGGATGTGGATAACAGGTGCTGTGGATATCCAAAGATATCAAACTGTGGATACCCGAAGGTATCAAACTGTGGACATCGGTGGTGTCAAACTGTAGCAGCTGCACTGTAATCTTATAGGTGTAACGCCGGACTTTGGGAACCCTTTTGTGTTGTGCTGTATTTGGAGATACTACTGTATATT
>JANVCQ010000006.1:7750007-7760860 GCA_025531925.1 Erythroxylum plowmanianum | reverse complement strand
TATGTATTTAATAAATGGCATTGTTTTGAATAATTATGCATTTGGATTTCAAAAGATGGTTTTTATTTTATGAGAAAGTGTTTTGGAATTTACTTAAGCATAATCGAGTCATGTATTCTGCATGTATTTATTCTCTTTTGGCTTAGAGTCATGGTACGGTTTCATTTTATCGATTGGACTGATAAACAAAAATATGATGCTTTGCTTGATTTTTTTGTACTTAATTTTTGTATATGATTTTTCATGATTGGTGAAGAAACAGTTGGCCAATCGTGTGCTGGGCACAATTGATTATGATTAAGCGACCCCTGTACCTTTGACGCTGGTACATTAAAGTTGAGTCACTATATCGACACCTGTCTATGGGACTCGCCGGTGATTCCACACCTAAGATCTGGACATCAACGAGGTCATCACCTAGGGTCATGACGCTTTTATCGACTACTGTAGTCTGGACTCACCACGGATGAAAGTCGAGCCAACACTAATAATTGGTGGGTGTGCACATTAGTTTGACCGACTAGTGGTGTCACACATGATTGTTCTGGCTTAGTCTGATATTTGTTTTGTAATGAGATTTGATTTATACATCTGATGTTTTTATGCGTTTGTATACTGGAACTGGAACGTATGTTCACTGGATGGGTGATTAATAGGCTGGGCCTATATTGTTCCTAACTAGTATACATTAAGTCATAGGTTGGGCTTATTTGTTTTCTATGCGTGATATATTCACTTCATAGGTTATCTACACCGTCTTGGTATGAACCAATTCTATCTATGATATATGATTTTCCTACTCACTGAGTACCTAGTGTACTCACCCCCCTCCGCTTTCCAACCATGCAAGCTAATTTAGTGAGTTTGAAGCTCTGAGTGGATCGTGGGGTTTTTTGACATTTTCGGGATATTACCACACGTGAGTAGTTTCTTAGTTTTTACTTTTGTTGTCTAGTGGCTTGTGAACTGTGTTTATGTAGATACACTTTTTGATTTTGTGAGTTAAATGTTGATTGCCTTGGTTTTTGTAAAAGATTTTATGTGTGAACTATTGATACTATTGTTGAGATTGCCTGGAGTTGACACTGTCTTGAGAGGACTAGAGAGTCCTAAAGTTGTGGTTGGATATGCATATAGAAGTGTGTTTGGAATTGTTTGCAAGTTTTGGGATTTTTAAAAATACAGCTGTTGTGATGCTCAAATATTTTTCTAAAAAAGAGATATTCAGTTAACTTTGCATAGTTAGATTAAGGATACTGTGAGTGTCCTTAGCCCAAGTATGCAGCGGTTGTCATGGGCTTGATGTGTTACCGAGTCGTGACAATAGGCATGCCCATCTATCCACCACTAAGACAATAGAGCAAGCACTATAACATTTCCTTTAATCACTTGCCAATTTCACAATTCATAGATTGACAAGTCATATGCTGTGCATTTTGATTCATAAAATTTGTATCTGTGTTCATACATGCAAGTCATAACTTGTCACCATTACAACAGTGTCAAAATCTTACATGTATAATCATACTATACACATATGAACGATAAATATGCATATAAATCATTTATATACATGTAAGTTTTCATTGGAATACATTATGCTCAATCCTAAACTTCAATGTTCAATTACCAAATTCATATATATTAAGTCATATTTCATTTATTTCTAGGCATTTGAAAATTTTCATACACATTCATAAAGGTTCGAATAAGAAGCGGTAGAAATCAGAAACAAAAACAATGCCACAGTCGTGACAGACACTTTCTCTATTTATACCACTACTTGTTCCTTAATATTCACATACAAAACATCAGAAGAGAGTTTCTAGGTCTTCTATTCATTTGTCCCTCTATGTCTATCATTTCTATAGCACTAACAATCAGGCCATTTGGACTTCTAACATATGAGTTATATACTAAATATCACACGCTACTTCAAAACAAGGGTAACATCAGGTCACCATTTCCTATCCAATTTTACAACATCATAAAGCTAGAATTAAGTCAGAGTCTCTTCAAGAGATGTTTATCTTTATGTCTTATGTTTCATATGAAACTAAAATCACACAATTTAGAGGTCTGTAGGTTGAGTTATGACTTAAACAATGTGACTGACTCAAACAATGTGATTGACTCAAATAAACCTAGATAGAATTTTACCACACGATACTCTCTTATCATATTCAGCCAATTCTATACAAGATAACACCAAAATAGCACCAAAGTATCATCTCAACAACAATTCCACATCCAAATTAATCTTTTTACACATTCAAATGTGCACAGATACAGAAAATAACTAAGTGAAGTTCCAAACCTTAAAATGGCAAAGTAGTTCTCTAATGCTTTTCCTTCTCTTCCTCTTTGACTTTGCTTGAATCACCAAGTGAAAAATGATGGGATGAAGAAGACAAAATGGGGAGGAGAAAATTTTGAAGTTAAGCCATCAAAGTGTTGTCCATCTCCCCTCTCCCTATGCCTTTTTATGAATTTTATAGTTTTAGATACATGTTTCAATCCCATTAGACCATATGTCACAATCCTATTGGCCATGTGTTATAATCCCATTGGACCACGTGTTACAATACTATTAGACAATGTGTTAAAATTATATTAGACCATATGTTTACAATTATATTGGAATATATGTTACAATTTTATTTGGCCATGTGTTACAATTCTATTGGACACACATGCTTTAATCTTATTGGTCCATGAGTTGAATTTAGAAAAATTGCATATTGATCCTTCTTCTTCCTTTAATTCCCATGTTAGCATATAATAATATCACTTTGTTTCATTTCCCTACGTCTTAAGTTTATAATTCCATAAATTTCATGCAATTTGGTTAATTATATCGGGAGTTATACCCTAAAAAATAGGTTATTAAAAAACAAGCATAATAGCCAAAACTCAAGTTCAAAACATAATTTAAAACTCTTAAAGGCAGAATCAGATTTCAATTCCTTCATGAAAGTTTTATATCTATGTCTCCAATTTAATCTCCAATTGAAATTATCCAATTTGGAGGTCTATAGGAAAAGATATGACCAAATTACAGAAGTATGTTTACTAACACCTATCCAAACAATGAGCTACACATCCTAAATAAACTAACTTCAGTCTTATCCTGCAAGAGCAATGCGAAAACATATCTAATTTAACCAACGACATCCCATTTGATTATGAAATATTTCTTTTATCAATTCCCCACACATCACGCTTATAAATCTAAACAAACATATTAAAAATTTCATACATATTTTACTTCTAAGTATGTATGTCCATGTTGAAGCAAACAAATTATCCATTTACCCTTTTCTTTTACATTAAGTATCATTACATCTCTTACTTCACTTGGATGCACTTAATTTTTTATGTTCACTTCTTAATACAACCTATACATGCTATAATACTTCTAGGTTATTTGTTAGGGTGTTATAACCTTTTACAAATATGAGTTGGTATGCACTGGCTAAGTTTCACGCTTCCATTCCTTACCAGTTCATATACAAATTGCAAAACAATGTCTAGGTGGAAAAGAAATCTGAAAAAGAAGCAAAATCCTAGGCTCTTCTCTATGTCAATAGGCTAATGTTCCTACTTAAGATGAAAATAGTGCAAATCTTTAATAATAACTGAAGGATATTCAAGCCAATCAAGAACAAATGTAAGAGCAAATAAACAGCGTGTAGAATCAACTTTTTGACATGCAAATTTTGCTCAGAAGAATCCTTGAATCTCTTAAATAACTATGTTGCTATTTGCTTTCTGCTTAGCTTATTTATACCAATGATTTTTTTTATGTAATATTTACTCTTTCCCTCTATTTCATTTTTTTTATTTCACTTCCTCCATCCTTTATTATATTTTTATAATGACAATTTATGTGGATATATTTTGCATATTTTTGCTTATATATATTATACAATTTCTCAATGTTGTTAATTATATCTGTGATTGATTATGCTGTTGAACTTGTGAAAATCTGTGATATATAAATGATAGGTTCCTTTCTTAAAAGATAAGCTCCTTCTAATTATGTCTGAACATATAAAAGTCTCAGGTATCTTTCGAAATCATCTATTATCGTTTCAAAATTTGAAAAATATTTCTATTATTGCTTGTCATCAGCAAGAAGGGGGAGATTGTTAACTTAAGGATTCTAATTAACGATTTTGTAATAACTATATAATATTTCAAAATTTAAATTGGGTTTATTTCCTTGTATAATTAACGGTCTTATTCTCAAAAGGAAATAAAATCATAAAAAATACGCTTTCTTTCTTGCAGTAACCTTCATTATGAACTTATTGGAAATGTTTATTTAAAAAGGTCCTACTAATTATGTAGGACGTATATTAGCCATATGAAAGTTTTCTGACAAAAGTGATATAGAAGTTATTCAGATCCAGTTGGCTAAGGATGCAAGATGAAGCAATGATTAGTTGAAGAAATTGACTATTTAAGTAAGAGCCAACGCAACTGTGATCAAGAACAAAATGATGCAAAAGCTTGCGAAGTTATATTTTCAAAAGCATATACATTCTTAAAAGTGATATCTTTGTAAAAAATTCTCTTGTACATTAGAATGTGAAATTTTATCGAGAGAGATTACTAAAGCTTATGTCGAGCAAACTTCATTTTCATTTGAGAGCTTGTGGAGGTTAGTAGTATTAGTGTGGAAGGTTGAAAAACCTTGAAAATTATTAACTTTTGAGCTCAAAGGGCTCGTCAAATTACTACTTGATTTTATAGTGAAACATTCAAGTTGAATACTTCAGGATGGACGTAGACTTGAGTTGTAAGTTGAATCAATATAAATCGACTGCGTCTTTCTTCTCTTCCTCTCCTTATCTTTTATATTTCCGCATTATATTATGTGTGTTCATTTTAGCAAGATGCTCCTTCACTTTTATAATATGTTCCTTCTATTTTTAACTTGCTTATGATTCTTTTTATTTTAACAAGTGCCTCTTTTTATTATTTCAATATGACTCATATTTTAATAGGCTCCTGTCGTTTAACAGGCTACTATTATCTGACAGGTTCCTACTATTTTAATTTTTAACAAGCCTATGTTTTTATATAAATTGAAAGTAACTTGCGAAATTTTTTTTAAGTTACACACAATTCACCCCCCTCTTATGTGTGTTTGTTTTATCATGTTCTTCCATCAAACATTTCATGTTTTCTTCAAGCCTTCACATCTCAGCACCCCTTTAACCTTTCGCCATGGATTCCTTCCCTGAATTGTTTGCTTTGGTACCAATTATGTGTAATTTTCCTAAGTTATTGTAACTATTACACTGCTTCTGCGAACTTATTTATATATTACGAGTGAAGAAGAGAGAGAGAGAGAGAGAGAGAGAGAAGATTTCCATAATCATAAGAGAATAATTGGGAGGAAATATTCATGATAGCCATTGTTGTTGTGTTTGCATACATGTGATAGAAGGACTACAATGGTTACTAGCTAGGATTACATTCATAAACTTCTTATTTAAACCAATCATTTCATGTATAATAATAATGTTGCAGTTCCTATTAGTTACTTTAAACTTTTTCGGCGGCACTGATGTCTTCTTTGTAAATTTCTGCACCATGTTTCCATATAAGAGTGTCATCCAGTTACTTATGTAAGCAAGATATTAGCTCAGAGGCATCAATCTTTATCTACATACAAGAAAAAAGTTTTGGTCGTGGAATCAGGCCATTCATCAAAATTGACCACAAAATTCTTAAACATTTACTGAAGTAGCGGATGAATTCTGCATTTCAACTATCATGTCTACTTAAAGCATTAAAATAAGTTACAGGATAGGCAGGGAAAACAACCTGACAAATGCATTATCTAGGATGAAGTTCATATTTGTTTATTATGGTCCTCTCAAGAATTCAAACTGATTTATTGATATAAGTTCAAAATAGTTGAGAAATGGATTCAAACAAGTGAGATACTAGAATGGAAAGGGAGAATTGTGGTTGGGCATGACGATGCATTTGAGAACTAAATTAGTGAAGTTGGGTCCACAAGGAACATTGTGGTAGGCATTCGGTAATCTTAGTAACATTGAAGAGGTTTAATTGTTGTAATTGATGTTTCATCGAAAAGGAATATAAGAGGATGTAAGAACTAATTAGGCAATGTCAAGTTAAACACCAGACCACAGTTTCTATACACTTCTCTAACCCTTTATCGAAAGATTATTAGACAAGTATGTAAATCAATTATTGGATCGACATTATTTAGACATACTTGTATCCATGATTATTTTTTTAAAGCTTTTGATGTTCTTGATACAAGTTTATTCCCTCTCTTCTTCTTTCTTTAATGTGTTTCTTTAATAGTTCATAATGACTATTCAATAAGTTTTAAAATGTATATAGCAACATCAACCAACATGTCGTTTGGTAATTAGAAGAGAGAGGGAAAGGTCGTTGACCCAATTGAGATCCATTATTTAATACCCAATAACCATTATCTTGAGTACTTTTTCTGGGACTCAAATCTATAAGTCACATGGGCCATTAAATAATCTAAAAATCTCCCACTTGACCCAGTTACAACTTAGTGATTCAATAATAAAACTTTAAGTGCACATAATACATGGAATCGATCAAGTCATCCTTAATTGAATTAAGATGATGGGATCATGGCGGTCATAATTTGTACAACATGATTCCTTCCATGTATCACAGAATCAACTCAACACATAAAACTTTAAGTGGGTAATTCTGTAATTGTTATCTCATAAATAATAATTATGGTATACAACATAATATGGATAACCAGTAAGTGAGAAAAAACATATTACTATAATTGAATTCACAAGTGTCATAACAATTCGAGCAAGACAATGATATGTATATATACATGTTAGACTTCTATGCTAACAAGGACTTACCCATAAGGCCCATCCTTTCAACATGACCAATAAATGTTTTGGGCGATAAGTCTTTATTTAACGGATCCGCTATTATGAGATCAGTAATAATATGCTCAATTGATACTTTATGCTTTTGCATTTCTTTTTTCATAGACAAATACTTCAAATCTACGTGTTTTGCACCCTTTGAATATTTGTCATTCTTAGAGAAAAAACGGCTGCGAAATTATCACAATAAATTCTTAACGGTCTAGTAATACTGTTACTGTCATCAAGATCAAGATCTAAAATAAAGTTCCACAACCACAATCCATGAACTATGGCCTCAAAGCACGCCATAAATTCAACCTCTATAGTGGAAGTACCAATGACGGACTACTTTTTACTTTTCCAAAAAATTGCTCCTCTAGCTAATAGGAACATATAATCGAATGTAGATTTCCATGAGTCTACACAATCGGTATAGTCTGAATCTGAGTAACCTATCACTTCGAGATGGGACAATTTTCTATATGTGAGCATGTAGTCCTTAGTGCCTTGTAAGTATTTAGGGACTTTCTTTGCAGCTCCAGTGGTCCATTATAGGATTGCATTGATATCGGCCTAGCATTCCAACAACAAAACTAATATCTAGCCGAGTTCATGCTTGAGCATACATTAAACGCCCAACTATTGACGCATAAGAAATAGACTCCATGTCCTTATGTTCTAAATCGTTTTATAGACATTGTATTAGACTAAATTTGTTCCCTTTCTGAATTGGAACTATCCCTGCGGAGCATTTTTCCATTTAAAATCTTTCTAATACTTTCTCGATATAACCTTTCTGAGACAATCCTAACAATCCTTATGATCTATCCCAGAATATTTTTATTGCTATCACATAAGATGCCTCACCTATATCTTTCATTTCGAGATTATTAGAAAGAAAATTCTTTACATCATGTAACAAAACCATATTATTAGTAGCAAGAAGGATATCATCTACATATATGACTAATATAATGAACTTGCTCCCACTAACCTTCATATAGATACACTGATCAATAGTGCTCTCTACAAAACCGTAAAATGTAATGATATCATTAAACTTAAGATACCATTGTTAGGAAGCTTGTTTCAGTCCATATATTGACTTCTTTAATTTATACACTAGCTTGTCCTTTCCTATGGTTTAAAACCTTCTGGTTGATCCATATACACTTCTTCTTCCAAGTCACCATTTAGAAAGGCGGTCTTTACATCCATTTTGTGAAGCTCTAAATTATAATGAGCCACCAGGGCTATAACAATTCTTAAAAAATCCTTCTTTGAAACTGGAGAGAATGTTTCTTTATAGTTAATACCATCCTTTTGAGTGTAACCTTTGGCAACAATTCTGACTATATACCTTTCAATATTGCATTGTGAGTCACGTTTGGTCTTAAAGACCCATTTACAGCCACTTTCTTTGCACCTTCCGACAATTTAACTAATTCCCAGACATTGTTGTCATCCATTGATTTCAACTCTTCTTTCATAACATTGAACCATTTTTAGAATTGTTACATTATGTGGCTTGTTTGAACGAGCCTGGATCTTTATCAATACTCAAGTCACATTCATGTTCAAGTGAGTAAATTTCATAGTCACTTGAAATAGCTGGTCTTCTTTGCCTTACAAACCTTCATAATGCTACGTCTTGTGACATTACTTAATTGTAGCACCCCATTCCCGCAAGACACGTGCCTGACATCTTGAGTGATGTCTGAGTCCGTGCCTCGCGAGGGTGGCATGCTAGGGTCCTCAATCATTCAAAAATTGGTACAAATATTTTTTTATTTTTTGAAACCCCAAACATAATATGTAGAAACCAATAATCAAATCGGGGCCACTTTATTTCATAAACGTTTTCAATCATAACAAAACAATCAATACACAACTTATTGAAAATTCACTTTCCACTAGGGCCCATTACAATTACAAAACACTTTAGTCATAACGTCTTTACATTACAACATAAATACATTTATATACACATTGTGCAGAATTTTCTAAATACATTATTTCATACAAAAATTGTGGAAATTATGCAATTCAATACAAAAAGGAAAAAGTACAATGTAGACGCAAACTGATCCTGACCTTTATCCCTTACTTGTATGTTGTAGGTATACTCCCATTTGCCTAACAGGGTATTCTTCTAAGCTTGAAAAATATTTGCAAATTTTTGGTGAGTTTTGCGAACTCAATGAGTGACCATCATCGATGGCTCACCTAGTCACATAACATATAATTCACATCATTTCACAATTTCACATTCAATATAATTTAATCACTCATATAATGCATATGCAATGCACATGAGACCTATTTTCCATTTGTTTCTTTGTTGTGATCGAGTGCCTAAACTATCCTGTATCCAATGGATATCGAGCTCATTACTATCTATCCCTTATCCGCTTGGGGGATACAAGGCTCATTTTACATAGGGAGCTTTAGGCTCTTAATCATTTTTGAGCTCGAGGCTCATTTTCACTCGTTGAGCTTTAAGCTTTGATCGGTAGCTACTCAGGTCACAACTAGCATTATATTTCATGAATTCATGAAATGGAATGCATCATTCACATTTGCATAATCTCATTCAATCACTTTCCCATATCATCAGACCTTAGTCCAGCATTCAACATTAGAGTTGAGAATTCGCACTTTCTTCCATATGCAAATGCACTTTCAGAACACATTTAAACATCAAATTATGTACACTTAGTTCATCCAATTCACATTCAATGAGCACTTCAATATTTCATTCATACAATACATTTATCAAACCTTCTGTCCATAATCCAACATAGTCAATCACATTCACATAATCATTTAGAAATCAATCAATACCAAAAAGTCAAACAAAACAAACAATATAATGAGACCATCTAGATCTACTCACAGTACGCTCCAAATTAGTATTTGATTCCAAACTTTTGGAATGCCTAAATGCGTAGATTCAACCGACAAAACCCATTTATGCAAGATACACGTACATCACAATTTTTACAATCTTAAGTGTTTAATAATGCATATGACTGAAATGAAATATATACAATGCATGTTCATGACAATCCTAAGTATTTTACCATTAATTTCATCACAAATTCATTCTCATATCAAAGCTCATCTAAGTATAATTTATACTGAGGTTTATTCCTCACTAAGACCATTAAAATCTCCATTCCTTTCTCATTGACTCACTTCAGAATTTTTCCGAGTCACACTTTCAGATCTACTATTCACATTCAATCAGAAAGTGAAACTGATGTAATTTGGTCACACACTCTTCTAAAAAAGTGTTCCTCTATGTTTTATCTTTCCATTGGCACCAAAATCACTCAATTTGATTTAGTAATTTGGATGATATGTCCCAAACATTTTCAGGCTGTTCATATTCAAAAACAGTATGCTATACACTTCTTCCATCCAGAAATTAAACATCTTACAGACTGAATCACAATTCAACTGTTGGGACTCGATCTGAAAACCGGATCCTAACCAAAAAAACGAGACGAAAATGAAGTCGAAGGCATGGAACATAAGGCGAAATCAAAAATGCGAATCGAAAGCGAAAACAAAGTGGATAAAGTAAATCCGAAAATGAATCGAATAACAAAATGCGGAACAAACGTACAACGCGGATCACAACGAAGGAACGGAATCGAATACATATCGAATCGAAGCGAAAGCGAAAGCAATTGAATCGAAGCAAAGCAAATCGGATATCAAAGCGAATACACATCGAAATCGGATATGAAAATGAAACGAAGGTGAATCGAATTAAAAGCGGAACAAAAACTGAATCTGACATCCGATCACAATTATCAAAGAAAACGTCGCGTTGGAAACCATTGACTTCCCCAAAATCCGGTATAAATTTTTTTCTTTTCTTTATTCATCAATCAAACTCATACAAAGCAATCTTATTTCCCCTTT
>JANVCQ010000006.1:7693200-7707786 GCA_025531925.1 Erythroxylum plowmanianum | reverse complement strand
TTTCATAGCACATACACATTTTCTCAAAATTCAAGTCATCTAAAACCAAAAATAAATCTTTTCACATCAATTTCCTTCAAGCATATTTACATCTATAACACAATACATATACAAAAATACTCATTTAATATTCATTTAATATTTCTGAATTCCATTTGAAGATCGGGGTCCAACACATTGGCTTGCGTTACGTTATTAAGTAGTATGGATAATGATATCATACGTGAATTCTGCAAGTATGAAATTGTTAAGGACATGTGGTCCAATTTAGCTGCACATTTTAGAGGCACTTCAGTGATGAAGTTGAGATCACTCACTATCTGGTTTGAAAGATATAAAAAATGACCGAATCACATAATACAAAAGCATTTGAGGCACATGTCAAATATTATAACGGAATGTATGATGTTGGTAATGAATTGTCAAATAAGCAACAAGTGTAAGTCATGATCCATTCATTTCATCATGTTTGGGAGAATTTGAATATAAATCTAACTTAGAATGAGAAAATTAAGACAATGGAAGATGCTACGAGGAATTTTATACTAGAAGAAGAACATTTTAAAGCCCCTAAAATATCCTCCGAGGCATATGCAGTTAGTTTTAGCTCATATAGACCTATGAACAGGAAACGTAAGCATCATAGTGGTCCCAAATGAAAAAGGATAAAAGAAATACCCACTATACTTAAGACCCTAAGAAGGCAAAGTGGAATCAATATGGAAAAGGAAAACTCCTTTTAAGAAGTAGAACATTAGAAGCATTAAATTTTTTAATATGAAATTCAATTAAGTTAAGAAAGGCAAACGTCATATTGTTACAAAACCATATATAAGCCCATCATCCTAGGATAGGGATATCTAGAATCAAGTAGAAAACATTGGAAAAGGTCCAACACTTAGCTACATAAGGAATAACTATTAGCACCACATATTAATGATATTAGAGGTTCGTAGGATTTTATCACTAAATAGGCTTATATACAACTTGATTGCATTGGATAATTCTTTAGAATAGATCTCAATTCCTCTTACCATGTTATTGAAAATTCTCATATTTCTTTTATCCTAAATGGCATGAACTACATAAGATAAAGTAATATAGAAACACTATCTGCTAGCAAGTACAAGTGTAAGTCGTGATGTTATAAGTTGGTCACGAATTGTCAAATTAGCAGTAAGTGCAAGTCAATATGCATCTTATAGTGAGAACATCAAGACAATGGAAGATGCTATGAGGCATTTTATACTAGAAGAAGAATGTTTTAAAGCCTCTAAAATATCCTTCGAAGAATATGTAATTAGTTTTAGCTCACATGGAGCTATGAATAAGAAGCGTAAGCATCATGGTGGGCCCAAATGGAAAATGGATAAAAGAAATACCCACTATAATTAGGACCATAAGAAGGCAAAGTGGAATCAATGTGGAAAACAAAAACTCCTTTTAAGAAATAGAACATTAAAAGAGTTAAGTGCTTTTTTCAAAAATATGAATTGAATCAAGTTATGAAAAGAAAAAATCATCATTACTACAAAACCATACACAAGTCTATCATCCTAGGATGGGGACATCCAAAATCAAGTAGAAAACAATAAAAGGTACAACATTTAGCTACACAAGGAATAAATATTAGCACCATATATTGATGGCATTAGAGGTTAATAGGATTTTATCACTAAATAGGTTTATATACAACTTGATTGCATTGAACAAGTCTTTAGAACAGATCTCCATTCCTCATACCATATTGTCGAAAATTCTCATGTTTCTTTTATTCAAAAATGACATGATTTAGATAAGATAAAGCAATATAGAAACACTATCAACTAACAAGTGAAAGTACAAGTGTAAGTTGTGATGACGTATGGTGTTAGTCACAATTTGTCAAATGAGCAGTAATTGTAACTCATGATCTGCTCATTTCCTCATAGTTAGGAGCATATGAAGATTTATCTAACTTACAATGAGAACATCAAACTAATGGAAGATGCTATGATAAATTTTATACTTGAAGAATAACGTTTTGAAGCCTCTAAAATATCCTCTAAGGTATATATTAGTTTTAGCTTATATCATGCTATGAACAGGAAGCTTAAGCATCATTATCAGCCCAAATGAAAAAAGGATAAAAGAAATAGCCCTTATACTTCGGACCCCAAGAAGGCAAATTGGAATCAATATAGAAAAGGAAAGCTCCTTTTAAGAGGTGTAACATTAAAAGCATTAAGTTTTTTGTCTTGAAAATATGAAATTGGATTAAGTTATGAAAGGCAAACATTATAGTTATTACAAAACCATACACAAGCCCATCATCCCAGGAAAGGGATATCCAAAATCAAGTAGAAAACATTATAAAAGGTACAATAGTTAGCTACACAAAGAATAACTATTAGCACCATATATTGATGATATTAGAGGTTAATAGGATTTTATCACTAAATAGGTTAATATATAGCTTGATTGCATTGAACAAATCTTTAGAATAGACCTCCATTCCTCTTGCCATATTGTTGAAAATTCTCATATTTCTTTTATCCCAAATGACATGAACTAGATAAGATAATGCAATATAGAAACACCATCTGCAAGCAAGTGTAAGTGCAAGTCATGATGTTACAAGTGAATCGTATGATATTGGTTATGAATTGTCAAATAAGCAGTAAGTACAAAACGTGACCCGTTCATTTCCTCATAGTTGGGAGTGTATGAAGATGCATATAATGGAAGATTCGATGAGTCATTTTATACTAAAAGAAAAAAACTTTGAAGCCTTTAAAATATCCTTCAAGGTATATGCAATTAGTTTTAGCTCACATGGAGCTAAGAATAGGAAGTGCAAGCATTATAGTGGGCCCAATTGGAAAAGGGATAAAAGAAATGCCCGCTATACTTAGGACCGCAAGAAGACAAACTGGAATCAATATGGAAAAAAATTCCTTTTAAAAAGTAGAACATTAAAAGTGATAAGTGATTTGTTTTTTGGAAAATATGAAACTAAATTAAGTTATGAAAGGCAAACATCATCATTGTTACAAAACCATACACGAGCCCATCATCTTAGGATGGGGATATCTAAAATCAAGTAGAAAACATTATAAAAGGTATAACACTTAGCTGCGCAAGTAATAAATATTAACACCACATATTAATGCTATTGGAGGTTAATAGGATTTTATCAATAAATAGGTTGATATACAACTTGATTGTGTTGAACAAGTCTTTAGAACAGATGTCCATTCCTCTTACCATGTTGAAAATTCTTATATTTCTATTATCCCAAATAACATGAACTATGAAAGATAAAGCAATATAGAAACACTATCTGCTAGCTTTATTGATGGGTGAGATGTTAGAGCACCATAGAACAACATGTTTCCATTTAATGGGAGGATTCATAGGATGAAATCTTTATAGTATCATCTTCCAAGTTGCATTAGAAAACTAACATCTAATAAATTGATGTGATATGCTCACTTGGTCATTTTTGCATAACGCACACTGATTTGAGATAGATAAAAACTTTTTAGCCTATTAATGGTGGGCAATCTATTTTTGACAAACTCCCCCTAATGTTATTGATGCTCTAAGTAGCATAAAATTACACCCCACCCTCTCATAACAAGGAACACTTTAGGGATGCTCCTAAAATAATTTCTTATAAGACAAATTGGTGAAGTTACCTTTGGCTGATGATAGCTAGCTGTTGGTATCTTCTTTGTATTCATACAGAATAATGTTGTTGATCTCATTGGATAACTTAGGATTAGAATTTCTTAAAATAAATTTCCGCCTTAAGATTAAGTGCCATTGCCACATTTTGATTTTCATGAATGATATCCCTTATAGGATATATCCCTTCAACAATTTCCAAAGGTTCACTAGAAAGCCATGTATCAAACTAAAAGAAAGTATTGATTCCATTACCAATCTTCTTAAATATCTGTGGCCTTATATTGTTCCTAATTTTGAAAATGGTTTTCATAATAGTAAAAGAATTCTTTGATAAATAAACCTTCCAGATGCTCCTCGTATTGATGTATTATTCATTCACCTATTTTGACATATGGGATTGTTTATCCTCTATAGGTCTTTATAGCCTCTCAGTGAGCATAACCAAGCTTAATACTTTTAAAGGAACTATATTTAAGCCCCCATGCTTCTTAAAAGTGCAGATCTCAACCCATTTAATAGGAGCTTTATGGTCCTTTTCCACACCCGAAAAACTTCTTAAAAGTTTTATTAGTTATTTTGATCACAACTTGAGGAAAAGCCAAGTGACTTGCCCAATGCACATTCATGTAATTGAGTACTGCTGATATCAATTGAGCTCTTCTAGCTAAAGATAGAGCTTTCATACTTTAACCTAAAATTTTAGTCTATTTTCTCAACCAGGGTTTGAAATCTCCATTAGTCAGTCCAGAAGCTGATATTAGGATGTCAAGATATATGATTGAAAAGTGAAGTATGCTAAAAGCAGTGGTGGTTATGATCTTCTGCTCCTAGTCACTAACCTTATCAGAAATGTAAAAGGATCTCTTAACAAGGTTAACTTCAAGCCTAGACATCTATGTGAACATCTTAACTATTGTTATTTGAGTAGTTATTAAAATCTTTTCAGCTCAAGATAATAGTATCAGATCATTACCAAAACACAGGTTGGCATAACAATGTTTTATTCTCTCCACTACTCTTTTTAGAAGCCTACTGAAAACCTCTATAATAAAAGCAAAAATATATGGTGAAAGGAGATGCCCTTACTTAATACCTTTGCTACTTTTGAAAGATATAGTAGGTTCTCCATTTATAAGTACATTGAAGGTTGAGTATTGAAGCCTAGTTACATCCATTATGTAAACACTTTAAGAAAATCTATAGCTTTTAAAATGTTCACTAGAAAAGAAAAGTCCATATTTTTCATATGCCTTCCTCAAATCCACTATCAATACATAGTTTTTACCCTATTTTCCTTTAGAATAGCTCCTAAAAAATTATTACATTAACATTATATTATCACCTATTACTCTCCCTTGAATATAAGCTCCTTGTGCTGTATCAATGTGATTAATCAAGACTTTCTTTAGTCTTTTAGCTTGGATTTAGGAAATGATTTTGTAGACTGAATTGTAGTATGTAATGGACATAAAATCATTGAAGTATTTATGCTCACCACCCTTTTAGAATCATTGTATTAAAGTTCCTGCAAATCTTATAAAGCAATTTCTTCTTTTTAAATAATTATAAGATAACATCATTTACCATTTCCTTAGTGAGTGGTCAGGTTTTGATAAAGAAAAAAAGTTACAACCATCCGCACCTGGAGCATTATAGGATTAAGTGATTTCACTACATCATCTATTTCCTAAATTGTTATTAGATTGGATAAAAACTCAACTTCTTGAGCTAAAATGCTTTCTCTCATTATGCCTCTGATTAAGTTCAAGAGTGAGCATTTATGGAGACATTCATAATAATTGAGAAATAAGTAAAAGCTTCCTTAAGTAGGAGTTTTTACTTAGATGTCATGTGATTATCCATCATAGCACTAAAGATTTTGTTAATGCATCTCCTTGATAACATATATTTGTGAAAGAAGGAGGAGTTTCTATCACCTCCTTTGAGCCAAGCTATCATGGATCTTTGTTTCATTGATGGTAGCGCGTCGTAATGCTACACAAAATAAACTAGACCTACAACTATGATAGTGGTGAGTCTAGGTCGATCCTACAGAGAGTGTTCGGTTAACTTTTGTTATGAAAATAATATATGTTTAGGTTTAGGGGTTGGTTTGGTTTTGAAATAAGAAAATAAAATGAAACTAAACTAATAAAAACAAATTAAAGAAAACATTTGAAAATTATGAAAGTGATGAATTCATTGGGAGTCCATTTTTTGGTGTAGGCTATGTTTGATTGGGGAATGGAATGGAATGTAATATTATTCCATCGTTTAGGAGGAGGGTTTATAATGGAATCAAATGGAATAGGGTGGAAGAGGAGGGTTTCATATTACATCCCATTCCATCTAAACAGTAAAAATGAAAAACCTCTGATTTAGGGAGTTTAGGATGGAATGTAAAATGATAAACAAATTTACACTATATTACATTGTAAACCCTTCATCTTATAACATTTTACTATATTACATTATGAACCCTTCCATCCCTCCTAAACAACAATATTCTAATATTACATCCATTTACATTCTAATCCATTATAAACCATTTTATTCTATTCCATTCTATTCCATTCCATTAAAAACCTTACCTCTAACCAAACATAGCCTTATTCTTGACCTACACTTAGTTGAGCGTAATTCATTGATTTATTGTTCTCAAACCTCTCCTAGCAACTATTAGTCGTAGATTAATAACAAACTCTGTTAATCCTAGTTTAGGTCGTGTTTAATTAATAGATGCTCATTAATTGAACCTAGCCACCGAATAACCTAGAACAAGCTTTCTAGATTTAATTGGACAACTACATTATGAATTAGGAAAACAGACCAATCTAAGCAACAACCTCATATGCTTAGGTCATTTAACCTAGTTTATGTTATTCCTAATGATTATGAACTATTAGTCTCTACAAATGAATCTTAAATATAAAAATTATGAATTATATTGAAATTCTAGCTATGGGTTCATTCACAAACAATCGAATGCTAATGAGAATATGATCATTGATACATAAAACCCAAATCTATATGCATAGGATAACACAATTGATTCCTAAAGAGAGAAAGAAACAAAAAATACAAAGAAAAATGCTTAACTGAGTCGTCGACATCAATATCACCTCTGAACCAGTGTCGAGAAGTTAGCTTTCTATAAGTCTCTCATGATTATGAGCTTTGCTCGTTCTTCTCATCTTCTTTTGAAGCTTCCCCCTTTTCCTAGCTAAAAACAACCTTCATATCTCAACCGTCACAACACCTTTTGCTTTATACTAAAAACTAGTTTAAAATAGGTTAGGTGGTATTGTGTCACGGTCGTGCATGCCCTCTCACGGGTGTGAGAGGCGCCTCATGCCTGTGAGACACTTTGCACGGGCGTGAAAGAGTGTCTCATGCCCATGCAACCTTATGCAGGCCGTGGGTAGCTCTCTTCACTCTTCATTCTTCATATTCTTCATTTTTTTGTATTTTGTTGTCTTCTTCTTGCTTTAATCTTCCTTTTCTTATTCTATAAAGACAAGTGAGTGTGATTGTTCAACAAATTGCTCAAATATAGTACTTTTGACTCACTTTAGCTCTTTCACTTTTGAATTATCCCTAAAATCAAATATCAACTAAAATGAGTATCCTAAGCATTCTCATAGCAATAATCACTAAGTGTTACAAAATAAATTCATAATCAATTAAACACATATCATTCATCAAAAAAATTAATCATACAATATGGCCTTAGAGAGACTAAAGACTGTTAGATTTTCAAATTCCCGAAGAATTGTGGAAGTGGCATTCATGTACAACTCATCTTAAACTAAGTTTAAAGTCGCTTTGGTAGTTAACAATAAATGTTAGGTGTTTCCTACATTTTCTTTTTGCAATTGTTTGAGGATACTTTAAATCATCTTCATTCTTGTGACATAAATAAATTTTTTAATGCCACAAACCTTAGCTCTAATTCCCTTTAAGATGACTTCATCAAAACCTACCAAACTAGTCAGAAAATTGTTAAACTTGAATGGTGCCTTGATACTTGTAAAATTAGTTTGAGTAATGATAGGAGAGTGATATGATAGGCTTGATATGAGGAACATGGAAAAGTAGTTTAGAAAGTCTTAGAATCACTCCAAGTTAGTTAGGCTATGATTTAGCTTTTTCCTGATGAAATATTATATTTGTTGTTCTAAGTGAAGAAGTTTCTGCCACATCGAATATCATAAACTTGGATGTCAGTGAAACATTATCTTAGCTTAGAACAAGGTTGTTTTGAAGAATTCATTCCTTCTTCTACTTCAGACAAGATGTTGGTGTTTAAATCACCAATCAATAGCCAAGACTTCTAGATATTACCAACCAGTCAGCTGAGTTTTTCCCAAAGCTGAGACCTTTGATAAACTTTAATGTGAGAATAAATAAATGAAACCACATGTGATTTTTTGGTGTCTTTACATATAACTTCAACATGCATCACTTGTTCAAAGATACCAATAGTAGATACATCCACTAATTAAAAATAATATTCTTTCATTTGGTGATAAGAGTGAATGGTGACCTCCTTCCAATGAGAGTGAAGCAATTGTAAAAGATAAAATTTTCCTGATTTGATTTTAGATTCCAAAACTCTAAGATGTCAAGCTTTTGTGTTCTAAAATGAATTCTTTGAGTAAAAACTTTTTTGAAAGGAGCATTGGCTCCTCCTATATTCCATATCCTTTGGTATTTGAGGCAGGAGGTTTTTTCTTCCTAATGGACCTTCTTTTCACTGTAATTTCAAAGACCTTATCATTCAAACTAGTGATAGAGGTTGACTAGTCCTCTTTTTATGTTTCCTTAGTAGCTTGTATAACATTTTCATTGGTAGCAGGTGTAACAAAATTCTTTATCTATCTCACTAATTTTTCCATCAGTTATGCCTTGTTTTTGCATATGTGTTGCATGGTCATTTCTATTTTCACTCCCATCAATTGAATTAGCAAGATCAACCTGAGTTTTTATATTTTTAATGTTTGTCTTATTGTTATTATTATATTTAATTTCTTCAAATTCCATCAGCTCCCGAAAGAAACTTGTTTTAAAGCTGCTCCCAATAGGATACCATTCCATTTTGGAGTTCATTTGCTTTGCTTTCCAAACATATGTAACTTTCAATGTATCTTTCATAGTTTTAAACTATTCATTGAGTTTAATAACAGAAATTGTATCATATAAATTAGTAATAGAGGCTACAGAGACATAAAACCTCATAAAGTTTATTCTTGATGTCTTTACTGTTTCCTGATCCATATAAATATGTTTGCCAATATAAATCGCAAGATAGCTTAAACCATTTATTGTCCAATACTCTAAAGGCCCTCTATATATGCGTATCGATATTGGGATATTATATTATTTTATTTCTTTTATGCTTATCCCTGGCCTTTATAATTGAAGCATTAGAGGCTTGTTGTGTACATGCCAAGGCCTAGTTTCAAGGATCTTTATAACATCTTCTTTGCAGGAGAACATAAGGAAAAATATGTCATCACTATTCACTAACATGTCCTACAAACCATGATGCCTCCAATTTGCTTATGCCCACTGCTTCATCACTAGAAAAGCCACCCTTCTATCTAAGAAAAAAAAAACTATCAAAGTTGAACTCCATCTATGAGCACCGGCCTTCAAGACTTCTATGGGAGAGGAAACCATAAAGTGTTCTTCACATCTGTTTAAGGGAAAATAATTCAGTTTAGCATCAGGCTTGTGGTCTCTTGCTACTTGAACTTTTTAATGCTAGGAGGTATATTTGCTTTTGGAGGTTATGTTTGAGGTGATTCTTGAGGTAATGTCAATCTGTAAGGGTCCCTGATGAAGAAGCTACGTAAGCAAGTTGAGCTTTTTGTAAGGGTAAGAATACAAGTAGAGAGTTTTCCAATTATCTAGTGGACAAAGTGAAGGTACAGTAGTCATAAGGTAAAGATAAAAGGGAGAAGCATGTGAGAAGAAGAAGAAGAAAAAGAAGAAGGTTTGAGTCGATGGAGAAAGGTTGAGAGTAAAGAGGAACACTCCAAATGCTCAAATGCGTTTAAGCTTAATGCAAGAGCAATTTGGGGCTTCACATTACAAAAGTAGGTTAGAGCCCGTTAAAAACATTATTGTTCACTATTTTTGATGTGATAACTAGTTTTAAAGTATTAAGTGCTTTAATTATTGCAATAAGCATTATTTTGCTCGTGATTGTAGTGAGCTAAAAAAGGTACAATCTTATTATACATTCATCTATTTTAGAAATGTCTCTTATTATATTTTTCTAATTGAATCACATCTTTTGTGGATTGTAGATTTAGGATTAACCAACCATGTAGTAAAGGATAAAGATGCCTTCATGGAATTCTAAAAACTCCCTTATAGAATATAATGGATTTATATAGGAGATAACTTAAAGGTTATTGTACAAGAGAGATTGGAACTTATAAATTATACGTGTATGGTGTCAATCCCTAATCCTACATTAAGTGTTGCATGATTGAAGATTTGATGAAATCTTATCTATGTGTTGGTTTTAATTAGTCTTATTTTTTTTATGTAAAATTCCATAATGGTGTAATGGATTTATATTATGTTCATGGATATATGTTAGATGATTTTATTATTTCAGATATTGTTCATTCAAATGATAATATAAGTTATTATTTGTTTGCATAATCTAGTAATTACAATATTGAAGCAATTTGGTGGCATATTATACTATGTCATATCAATCAAAATCGAATAGCTAAAGAAGGCCTCTTAGGTGATTGACATCAGGTAGATTTACCCATTTGTGAACATTTTCTAACTAGTAAAATAATGTGAAACTCATTTAGAAGGGGAACATAAGCATCATATTTACAACAATTGATTCATTTATACAACTGTGGCCTAAGTAAAAGCACAATATGAGGTTGTGTACTTCATCACTTTTATAGATGACTATACTCAGTATAGTGATATCTATTTGATTTCTCACGTGTCGAAAGTATTAAATTGTTTCATAAAGTATATGAATCTATAGATAGTTAATTAGACAATAAATATAAAAGCATTAAGAACTAATTAGGGATAAGAATACTTATAAGCTTAAGATATTGTGTGATGAAAAAGGAATAAAAAGATAGTTAACTATTCTATGAACCCCACAATAAAATGGCATTACTGAAAGATGTAATAGAGTGCTACTAGAAATGGCTACGTCCATAATGGTGTAAACAAATATGCCAAACTGAAAGATGTAATAAAATGCCACTAGAAACGGTTACGTCCATAATGACATAAGCAAATATGCCAACATATATTTAGGTAATGCATTGCTTATAACCATTTATGTACTTAATTAAGTGCCCTCAAAATTGGTTACGAACACTTTGTATGAGTTATGGATAGTAAGAAACCCAACATGAAACATCTAAGACCATAGGGATATGTTGCCTATGTTCACTATATCTCTTATAAATATGAGAAACCTATCTTTATTAAATAATATGGACACTCAAAAGGGTATACATTCATAGGTGAACAATGTAATGGTGGTGTAACTAAATTTGAATCATGAAATGTCACATTTTTAAAGCAGTGTGATATAGGAAAAGACCTACTTATATATGAAAATCTTGACCAAAATAATTCCATTATAAGCAATTATGAAGAGTGACTTTATCTGAGTGGGTGTACTAGAAGAGTTATCTCAAGGACAATTAAGATTACAACTCACTAAAAGTTTACCTACCGTATCTAATCTGAGTGGGAGTAATTATTATGAATTTGTTTATCATGAGCCAAAGTTATGTCAAAGTAATATCAATATAAGTCCTTGACATCATTTCAAAATAGAAAGGAAAATTCACATAATTATCCCACAAGAAGATGACGAATCAAGGAATGTACATAAGGCTCTTAATGGTCCTACTAAAAAGAATGGATGCAAGCAATGAAAGAAGAAGCAACTTCTCAACGATCTCATAAGGGCCAATGTATGACTAAGCTTGCCCTTCTTACCAAATCTCAAGACTCCTTTCAATGAAGAGGCTCTAAGAAACACTTTGTATCTAACTTTAAATTCCATCTCCCTTCTACGTGCATCCGTATAGCTCTTCATTATGTCTTGAGCTACTTTGAGTCTCTGTTTCATCAACGTAATCTTGTCAACCATAGCATGTACCAATTTAGGTCCTAAAAGACTCCTTTCACCTTCCTCATCACAATAAATAGGAGTTATGCACCTCCTACCATATAAAGCTTCATAAGGTGCCATTTGAATTCTTGAGTGGTAGGAATTATTGTAAGCAAATTCAATTAAAAGCAGATAATCATCCAATAAGCCTTTGAAATCCATAATACAAGCTCTTAACATTGCCTTCAATGTCTGTATTGTCCTCTCGGATTGTCCGTCAGTCTGTGGATGGAAAGCTGTGCTAAAATGTAACTTAGTTTTCAAAGCCTCTTGTAAACTTTCTTAGAATCTAGAGGTGAACCTGGGATCTCTATCCCAAACTATAGAGCTTGGAATCCCATGAAGTCTGATTATCTCATCTATGTATTTCTTAGCCAAAGCATTCAAAGAATCTGTCTATTTAATTGGAAAGAAATGTGTTGAATTATTTAGCTTATCAACAATTACCCATATTGCATTATGCTTCTTACTAGTCCTTGGCAATCCCATTAAGAAATCCATCGTAATCTTTTCCAATTTCCATTCAAGAATAAAAAAAGGTTTAAGCTTATTGACAAGTGTTTGATGTTCTGCTTTGACTTGCTGGCACACTGAGCATTTTCTAGTATACTCCACAACATCTTTCTTCATTCCTCTCCACCAAAAGTGCTCTTTCAAATCTTTATACATTCTCATACTCTCCGGGTGCATTGCATAGGGAGCATTGTGTGCCTCATCAAGAATTTCATCCTTCAATTCTAATATATCTAGAATACAAAATCTGTTACCTATCACTATCTATCCATCTTCTCTTATCTCTATTTCAGAAGGTTTCCCATTTTTAATATCTTCTCTGAGCTTGCTCAAGTACTTATCTTATTTTTGCAATCCCTTAATCTTCTCATTCAATGGTGGCCTTACTCTAAAACTAGCCAATACACAACTAGATTCGACTTACCTCAATGTCACCTTGAGCTCTGCTAATTCTTTCAACAAAGGAAGATATACTGTCTCCATATGTGTCATAGTAGATTTTCTACTCAGTGCATCCGCTACTACATTAGCTTTCCCTAAATGGTAGTCAATCATCAAGTCATAACCCTTTAGTAGTTCCAACTACCTTCTCTGTCTCAAATTCAACTCTTTTTGGCTCATCAGATACTTAAGACTCTTGTGGTTTATAAGTACCTTGGAAGTAACTCCATATAAGTAATGCTCCATATTTTCAATGCAAAAATTATGGCAGTTAACTTCAAGTCATACGTAGGATAATTCATCTCATAGGGTTTTAATTGCCTAGAATCATAGGCAATTACTTTATTTCCTTGCATCAACACACACCCCAATCCCTTCCTTGAGGCATCGCTATATACCATATACCCATCACTACCAGAAGGCAAGGTCAAAATTGGTGTAGTCATTACCCTATTCTTTAATTCCTCAAAACTATTCTGGCACTCCTCTGTCTACACAAACTTCTGATTCTTCCTTGTCAATTTGGCAAGTGGGGTTGTTATTATGGAAAAGCCCTCTACAAATCTTCTGTAGTAGCCAGCTAAACCCAAGAAACTCCTCACTTCTACTATATTCTTAGGTGCTTCCCATTTCACCATAGCTTCTATTTTCCTTGGATCCATATGTACTCCTTATTCTGAAATCACATGTCCAAGAAACATCACTTCCTTTAGCCAAAATTCACATTTATCGAATTTGACATACAACTTTTTCTTCCTCAGTGTCTCCAAGGCAATCTGTAAATGTTCCTCATTCTCCTAATCACTCTTAGAATAAACCAATATGTCGTCAATAAAGACTATAACAAATTGGTCTAAGAAAGGCTTAAAGACTCTATTCATTAAATCCATGAAAGTTGTTGGTGCATTCGTTAATCCAAAGGGCATGACTAAGAACTTATAATGCCCATAATGTGTTCTAAAAGCAGTCTTTGACACATTAAACTCCTTTATTCTCAATTGGTGGTAACCTGATCTCAAATCTATCTTGGAGAAGATTTTTTCCCCTTGCAATTGGTCAAACAAATCATCTATACGTGGAAACGAATATCTATTATTGATAGTGACATGGTTAAACTTCCGGTAATCTACACACATCTTTAACGATCCAACTTTCTTCTTCAAAAAAACAACTGGGGCTCCCTAAAGTGAAAAGCTAGGCCTAATATAACCTTTCTCCAACAACACTTCTAACTAGTCTTTAAGTTCCTTCAATTTTACCGGAGCCATTTTATGAGGTGGAATCGATAACGGTGCTGTAGCGCCCCCTTATCGTAGAGTACGCACCGGGACGCCCGTGGGTCGTTCCGACGCATATCCCACAGCAAGGAAATGCTACTATCGAAACAATCACTAAATACTCGCATGGCATCAATAAAGTTAAACCGCATAATGCAAATCACTAAAATAAAAGAAACATAATAATGTTTCATCTCATAACATCAACCCAAAATATAGACAAGTCTATCAGTCCCCTAAAGTCTCAATACAATATCTCAAAAAGGAACTGATAAAAACGTCTATACTAAGTCATCCCCAAAAATCGTCCCATCAAAATCATCCCAGCTGACCGACCTGTGTGCCATCGCTTCACTTGTCCAAGCACTCGCACTGCAGGAAAACTCTAACACGGGAGCTAAAAATCTACTAACGCTGTCCTGAAAAATATTAGCAATGTTGGGTGAGTTTGCGAACTCAATGAGAAACCATCATCGATGGTTCACCCAACTCATGCATATA
>JANVCQ010000006.1:7660905-7673161 GCA_025531925.1 Erythroxylum plowmanianum | reverse complement strand
TTGATCTCCTTTGAAAAGAAAGCCATCTGTAACATGAAAATCCTCTTCAGGTTGGTTCTTTGAACACCTTTCCCAAATAGCTCCGAAATCATCATCAATTTTGTATAATCCCTTCAACTCATCAAAACCCATAACTTCAGTTTTCAGAGTCATCAACAAATCTGGACGTCTGCTCAAAGCATCTGCAACTTTATTATGCACCCCCGATTTATGCATAAGTTTAAAAAGGAATTTCTGTAAAAATTGGGTCAGCCTAGCATGCATATCACTACTAATCCTTTTATGACTGCTTAAATACTTCAAAGCTTTATGGTTAGAATATAAAACAAATTCTTTACCAACCAAATAGTGCTACCAATGCCTCAAAGCTCGCACGATCGAATAGAATTCTTTGTTGTAAGTGGATCACTTTCATCTTGCATCACTGAGCTTCTCACTAAAAAAGGCTATCGGTCTCTTCTCTTGTGACAACACGACCCCAATTTCGAATCCGCAGGCATCACATTCTACCTCAATTAACTTGTCCAAATCTGGTAATGCTAAAACTGGAGCAATACACAGTTTCTCTTTCAATTTAGCAAAATTGGAATCTGCTTCTGCACCCCATTGAAATTTCCCTTTCTTCAAACTCTCCGTGATCGGTGCTGCAATTATACTAAAATTTCTAATGAAACGCTTATAAAATGTAGCCAGACCATGGAAACTTCTGACTTCTCTGACAGTCTTCGGTGTAGGCCATTCTTTAATTGCCCGAACCTTCTTCTCATCAACTTTAACCCCATCAGCGCCAACCACAAAGCCCAAAAAAAAAGTTGGCTTGTCATGAAGATGCACTTCTTCATATTTACATAGAGCTTATTTTCTCTTAAAGCTCCTAACACTTAATACAAATGCTGCAAGTGCTCATTTTCTGAATCACTATATATCAAAATGTCATCAAAATAGACAACAACAAATCTGCCAATAAATTTCTTGAGTACCTGGTTCATAAGCCGCATGAAAGTACTTGACGCATTTGACAATCCGAATGGCATAACAAGCCACTCATATAGCCCTTCCTTCGTTTTAAACGCTGTCTTTCACTCATCAGCTAGCCTAATTCGAATCTGGTGAAAGTCATTTTGCAAATCGAGCTTGGAAAATACTTTAGTCCCATGAAGTCTGTCCAGCATGTCATTCAGCCTCAGGATAAGGAACTTATACCCAACTGTAATCTTATTAATTGCCCTGCTATCTAGACATCCTCCAACTACCATTTTTCTTTGGAGTTAACAAAGCAGGCACTGCGCATGGACTTAGGCTTTCCTGGATGCACCATTTTCGCTCTCATTAAGGCTCATTCTGTAGAGAGACAGATTAGGCAGACTAGCACTAGGAATCAGATCAATTTGATGTTGAATGTCTCGTAAAGGTGGCAACCCAGGTGGTAATTCCTCTGGCATCAAATCACCAAATTCTGTTATCAAGAGTTTCACAGCTTCAGGAATTTGTACTATATTCTTCTCTTTTTCACCAGCCAATAGCACATGTTTGACAACTACAACATGCACTTCTTTTTTCTCCCTCAACTTAGTTTCAAACTCCTTCACAGTAGTGGAAACTGTAAAAAGGGTTCGTCCCTCCACTTTAGAAGCTTTGGCATGACCTCTCTCTTTCGTTGGCAGCAAGGTAAATTTAACTCCACCTTTCTCCACCTTGTAGATGTTATCTCTGCCAGCATGTTGAGCGTTAACATCAAACTGTCAAGGTCCACTGAGAAGCATGTGACAAGCATCCATATCGACAATATCGCAGTAAACTTCATCAAAATATTTGCTGATAGAGAAAGGAATCTTAAAACGCTTCATCACTTCAATTTCCTCACTAGGCCGATCCATCCAATTTTGTACGAATGTGGGTGCTTCTCAACTCGTAGTCCTAAATTCTCGACAACATCCCTGCCTACTATATTTTCACAGCTACCACTATCAATAATAATATTAAACAACCTATCACTAATAGTGCACCTACTTCGAAACAGTTTATGCAGCTGTGAGTGTTCTACCGGCTTAGAAGTTAGCATCAATTTTCTCATGAAATAATTTCTTGCAAAATCATCATCCTCTGTTTCATACTCATCATCTTCACCATCTGGTTCGTAGACTACTTCATCCTCCTCTTGATCAACCATATTGATGGTTTTTCTGCGAAGACAGTCACTGGATCTATGCCCTTGCTGATTACACTTAAAACATTTACCTGGGATTGGTTTAGCATATGGATTATTGCCTCATGGCTGTTCTTTCTGCCCATCATCCTTCTGCTTACCTGTGGCCTTCTGCTCCTTTTGCGCATCATCCTTTTGCACACTTTTATTCTTTTCAAAAGAGGTTCTGGAGTACTCATTATAGCTTCTGCAAGAGGAATCGCCAGATCTACTCTTCTCCTATAGCATCTTCTCAGCCCTCAAAGCTATATTTTTGGCTTCAATCAAGGATCTTAAAACCTGTACACCAATCTTTTCTTCAATCGCTGGCTTCAATCTACCTAAAAACCTTGCAACCTGTTGATCCTCTATCTCCCTCAGATTGTTACGTTGAGCCAACCTCATAAACTCGACAGTGTACTCATTCACGGTCCTGTTTCCTTGACGACACCTCTGGTACTGTTGGAACAAAAGTTGCTCAATGGAGGAAGGTATTATGCCCTTAGCAACCTCTTCATCTTCTCCCAGCTAATGATTTTTCTTTTTCCAACATGAACTCTTCGCTCTTGAACTCTCTCCCACCAAGCGGATGCCCCACTTTTCAATCTGCAAGCAACCACCTTAACCTTCTTTTCCTCTGGGATATCCATGTAGTCAAAGAACCTTTCTACCTCTGTAAGCCAATCTAAGAAATCTTCAATATTCATGCTGCCATAGAAATCAGAGATATCCACCTTCAATCTGTAGTCAAGGTTGTTACGAGCATGGTTCCCACGTCCACGCTATCCTTGGCCTACCATATCATCATCTGAATCCGAATCTTCTTCAAGAACAGGTTCGTTGATAGGTCGTTCTTCCGCACGATTCCTACCACCATTCCTATTCCTAGTACCTGCGATTGTCAGGTTTGCAATCTGATCAATAAGTTTCCGAAAACGTTGGTCAATTCGCTCATTAATATCATTAATACGATTATCCAATGCTTGAAACCTTTGATTGGCATCCCCTATCACCTCAATTCTACGATCACCGTCGCCAGAACCACTGCTTCCTTTTCCTACCATCAGAATCGACCGTGCTCTTATACCAACTGACGGAGCGAGTAAAGCGTAAATACACAAGTTTCAATCCGAAACCTAAAATTCAATTTAGAGAATCCTCAAATGTCAAGTTTATTCAAAACGGCCTCCCCCAAAATAATGTTGAAAAGATTTTAAATAGGTCTTAAACCCTAAAACACAAAAAAATTAAAACAATAGAGTTTGACAAATAAAAATGTTGACTTTTTAAAGCCCATCAAATCTGCAAACTCTTTCGTTTGGACTTCTGGCGAGCAACCCACTCTTGGAAATCATCTGCAACACGTTCCACATCATGGAAGAGGCCTCAAGAGAAAGATAGGATGTATAGATGTGGCTATTCAGACAGACATAAATAAGAAGATCAAAGATGAATATGTTATGGGAGGCACAATTGGACATGGTAAATTTGGGTCTGTTTGGTTGTGCAAATCTAAGGCAACTGGAGTGGAGTTTGCATGTAAGACTTTGCGCAAGGGTGAGGAGATAGAGCATAGGGAGGTGGAGGTAATGCAGCACTTATCTAGTCATCTTGGGGTTGTGACGTTGCACGCTGTATATGAGGAAACAGAATGTTTTCATCTTGTGATGGAGCTGTGCTCGGGAGGACGCTTGATTGATAAGATGGCTGAGGAGGGACGATATTCAGAGCAACGAGCCGCTAATATATTTAAGGATGTGATGTTAGTAATTAAGTACTGTCATGATATGGGGGTTGTACATAGAGATCTAAAGCCAGAGAATATACTTTTAACAAGTTCAAGGAATATAAAGCTTGGAGACTTTGGGCTGGCGATGAGAATTTCAAATGGTAAGTGAGACATTCTTTTCATTGATTTATTTGTTGTTCACATCTAGGAAGGTGGCTGAACCTATTACGTCAATAAACATGTGGTAGCCAATTCCATAATAAAATTATTAGTGTTCCCCTATATATGATTTTGTTGGTAGATAAAAAGTACAATGCATCTAGAAAATTGGAGGATTTTTCCTTCTAAGAAAGCCTCTCTACTCTTTTTGTTTGTTTAAGGTTTCCCTTTTTTGTTTAGCGACCTAGACTTCATTGTTATCTTGAGTTTATGTATAGGAGTGCTCTGTAATTGAACCTTAGTGCAGGGTACATGGAGTAAAAAAATGAAAAAAAGCAGAAGTGCTAGTTATAGTGCACATTTTCTTAGAATAATATAGTTACTGTGGAAGATTCAAGTCCATTTTCTGGTTTGTCAAATAGACTTTCTTCTTTGTTGATTTGGTGCAACCTCAATATTTTACCAATTATGACTCAGTGCTTATGGGGGAATCAAACTGGGAGATCTTTATGCAGATGAATTAAACATTGTTAGGTTTGTTCTTGCCTGGTTTAACGTTATCATCTTTTTTCTTGGGAGTCATGTCCGTCTGTATAGCCTGAAAAGTTCTCTCCATAGTTTATTATCTCTCTGGTTTCAATCATCTCTTAAATTCTGAAATCTAATTCCTCTTTTAAATGAGGTACATGATTAATTATATTAAAAAGATCTTGCAGGTACAAGAAAAACTTTCTGGAACTTGTTCCTTGTTAATTATGAGCACCTATTTGGCTTTCAAGATTCTCCCTTTGTTTAAAGTTTCATTCACTTTATAGTGTAGGTCAAAACCTGTCTAATTTAGCTGGGAGTCCAGCATATGTTGCCCCAAAAGTTTTGGCTGGAAATTATTCTGAGAAGATCGATATTTGGAGTGCTAGTGTCCTCTTACATAATCTTTTGGTTGGTGTTCTTCCATTCCAAGGAGTCTCAGTGGAGGCTATTTTCGAGGCAATCAAAAACGTAAAACTTGACTTCAACAAAGGAATATGGGAACCAATCTCAAAGCCTGTTAGGGATCTAATGTCAAGAATGTTGACAAGGGATGTTTTAGCAAGGATAACTGCAGATGAAGAACTAAGTAAGCTCCTAAATTCCTAATACTTGCAAACTTTAGATTTGACTGAATAGTGTGCTTTTCAGTTTCACAAGGTTGAGAGCCCTTGTTCTTGTGTATACATGTTTGATTAATATATTAAATTTGCTAACAGTTTATTGATCGTTCGACCAAAAATATTTCTCACCCTTTGTTCACATCGTCATTTGTGTGTATTAATAGGTGATAATCGAATCTTTTCCACTACATGGTGTTGACTTTTGCAGCTTTTTCTTATTTGTCATTGCTTTTCCTGAGATTCTGTGTTGTGAATCCAATTGTTGGACTGCTCCACTCCTTTGACATTTAGTTTCTTCTTTCTCCGGCAATGTTATAATTTTGTTGGGTGTCCTTATAGGGCATCCATGGATTCTATTCTACACAAAGCAGACATTAAAGACATCCATGAAATCAAAATCCAAGGACCATCTTGGAGCAACGCCTTCCTTACGTGCTATTGCACCTATAGGGGAATCACATGGAAACAAGATAGCAGGTCTCTTTCTTGGTGGACTGTTACCGTTAATTCAGACGGTGAAGGCAAAAAGGGGGAGGACGAAGAACAAGAGATTGGAGAATAGCTATGCGCAGCGTTTTACGATAGGAGTAGCGAACATAGTATGTACGCGGGAATAGGGAATTACTTTTTTTGTACGAGGAAGACAATATATTCGGATGTTTTCTAGCATTGTAGGGCATGTTGGTTGTTATGGAATTATTCTCTTTTTCCTATTGATTCTTGTCTCTGTGATTCTGTCCTTCTTGGCTCTATGATTCTGTCCTTCTTCCCTTTACTAATTCTGCGTCTAAACGTTCGTAACCATTTACGACTATCACACGCATTTTTCAACGTAACAAATTAATATCAAAGCAGACGAATCTGGGATTCATTCATGGCGGAAGGAACATGAGGCACGGAATTTCGTAGGCTGGAGGAGACCTTGAAAGGCCTCATGGAAGCTCACAGTCGGCAGGAAAGGTTGCTACGTGAGTTGCAGGAACAAAGTGAGAAGGTCCTATTAGAAGTGCAAAATCGAATCGAGAAACTAGAACGAGATATGGGTGAATTACGATCATCCACATTACCGGAGGAATCAAAGAAAGGAGAGGGCAGCAGCATTTCAGGCCCTCCATGGAAGAAGGCACAAGCACAAACGAGCAAGGATGAGTCGGGAGCATCCGCAAGACTGGGAAGGATCAAATTTTCGACGTTTGATAGAGATAACATGAACTCATGGGTGTACTGTTGTGAGCAGTTCTTCCATATCGACCAAACACCGGATAACATGAAAGTAAACGTGGCGATTTTACACATAGATGAGAGGGCTCAAGAGTGGTACCGTTTATTCATTCAGAACAAACTCAAAACGAGGGTAATGGACTGGGGCTCACTAAGGCTCTTAAGCAACGGTTTGACGCTGAAATGTTCGATGACCCGGTAGGGGATTTTAAAGAGCTAAAGCAACTAGGCTCAGTCCTAGAATATTGTGCCCAGTTCGACCATTGTTAGAATAGATTGGCCCTGACAGAGGATTACTTAGTGGGGTTTTTTGTAAAAGGGTTGAAGCCGGAGATTGGGGTAGCTGTGAAGCTTCATGAACCTCAATCCCTTCATCAGGCTTATAGTTTGGCACGGAAACAAGAAGCCATACTTACAGCAACAGGTCATTCTATGATGAATTGCAACCCACCCAGCAGAACATTAAATGGAAGTAAAAATACGTTTTCTACACCTTTCCATAGCAATACCAGCTCTGAAGGAATTTTACCAACACCTCCCATTTCACGATCCTCATTTGGGAGAGGACAATCATCTTTAAAGGCAATAAGTAGCAGGGATTTTGGCGAAAAGAGAGCAAGGGGGTTATGTTTTTGGTGCGATGAGAAATATACCATTGGGCACAAGTGTAAGAAGCGCCGGTTGCAATATTTTTGGGTATCTGATGCAGTGAGTCATGACCCGGATTCTGAAGTGGTGGGAGAGGAGAGCATGGAAGATGATGGAGTGACTAAAGAAGGGCCCACGATATCTATGCAAGCTATGACTGGGTTTCCGAGGGAGTCTGAGTTTAAACAGATGCGACTCATCGGAGACCATCAACAGAGACAAATTCATATACTGATTGACAATGATAGTACCCACAATTTTGTGGATCAGGCCGTGATTAAAAAGGGGACATGTGGTCTTCAAGACATACCCCCAATAACCATTAAGGTGGGAGGCGATTTAGAGCTCCAATGTATGCAACGTTGCACCAATTTTATTTGGACAATGCAAGTGGTGCAATTTCGTATGGAGGCTTTAGTGCTATCATTGGGTGGGTGTGATGTAGTCTTAGGTGTCCAATGGTTGGTGGGATTAGAAGATGTTCTGTGTAATTTTCGTACCAGAACTATGAAGTTTACGTGGGAAGGAAGGTTGATCACGCTCCAAGGGGGTCCGGAGAGTAAACCCAGGGTGATCTCCGGGAAAGGGCTTTAGAAATCGTTGCAAGGGTTGGTAGAGGGACAGCTACTAATGATTCAGTTATCAACACCGATCGAATATCAATTTCAGCAGATGAGATTGACGGAGGAGCAAGGTAGTGTATTTGATGAACTTAACGTGTTATTGGCCAATTTTGCAGAGGTGTTCCAGGAGCCAACAACGTTACCCCCAAATCGTCCATTCAATCACCAAATCGTGTTAAGGGAGGGGATCAATACGATTAATGTCCGACCCTATCGTTATTCGGGAGCGCAAAAAAACATCATTGAACAAGAGGTTCAGAAGTTAATGCAACAGGGGTTTATACGGCAGAGCTACGGACCATACGCCTCGCCGGTGGTCTTGGTGAAGAAGAAAGACAACTCCTGGAGGATGTGCGTCGATTACCGAGAGCTGAATAGGTTCACGATTAAGGACAAATTCCCTATTCACTTAATCAAAGAATTGTTAGATGAATTAAACGGAGCAAGTTGGTTCTCGAAATTGGATCTGCATTCGGGTTATCACCAGATCTGAATGCAATCTGAAGACATCTCCAAGACAGCGTTTAAGACGCACGAAGGACACTACGAATTTTTGGTGATGCTCTTTGTTCTGACGAACGCTCCATCAACATTCCAATGATTGATGAATGAATTATTTAGACCACACCTTCGACGATTCATCCTCGTCTTCTTTGACGATATACTGGTTTACAACTCGTCACTATCGTCCCACGTAGAGCATTTGTCTATGGCGTTGCAAATGTTATTGGATAATTGGTTGTTCTTAAACGAAATAAATGTGTATTTGGGGCCTATCAGGTGGACTATCTCGGTTACACTATTTCAGAAGCAGGGGTGGCAACTGATTTGCGCAAAGTCAGAACGATTGAAGAATAACCGGTACCGCAATGCATTAATGATTTGCGTGGATTCTTGGGCATCACTGGTTATTACAGAAGATTTATTAATAATTATGGGACAATGGTTAAACCGTTGACGGAATTGTTAACAAAGGAGAATGCTGCAAATTGGCATTGAAACAAGGGGGAACATAGTGCATTTAAATCCTTGAAGAAAGCCATTATGACTGCTTCGGCGCTAGCTCTGCCATATTTTTCTAAGCCTTTTATTATTGAAGTTGATGCATGTGGTCAGGGAATTGGTGCTGTATTACAACAAGAAGGGCATCCCATCGCGTATTTGAGCAAGGCACTGGCGCAAGACACCTGGGCCTGTCAACATATGAAAAGGAGTTCCTCATGGTGATTAAAGCTATTAAAAAGTTGCCGTTCATAGTTCGGACGGACCACCGCAGTCTTAAATACTTATTGGAACAGCGATTATCCACGCCATTTCAGCAATCCTGGGTGCCGAAGCTCCTGAGTTACAACTTTGAGGTGCAATACAGAAGTGGCAAGGAGAACGTGGTTGCGGATTCTCTCGTAGCGCGGAAATGTTCTCAATGTCCATATCTCAGGTCCACTGTGAGTTGTTGGAAGAGATTAAGAAGAGTTGGGAAGAAGATGCGGTTATCCGAGAATTGATTCAGAAGATCAAAGGGGGTAAGATTACAACAAATGTGTATGAGTGGAAGGGAGAATTATTTCGTTGGAAGGGGAGATTGGTGGTTGGAGCTAATCCACAACTATGACAACAAATCATAAGCATCAGCCACGATGATGCCATGGGGGGTCACGCGGGAGCGGTAGCTATGACCAAGAAATTACAAACCTTATTCTTTTGGAAGGGAATGGATAGGGATGTTCGCAACTATGTTCAGAGTTGCATGGTCTGTCAAAGGAACAAATTTGATAACGCTGCTTACCCGGGGCTCCTACAACCTATTCGAATACCTGAAGGAAGTTGGAAGGAGATTAGCATGGATTTTGTGGAAGGGTTGTCACCGTCGAAGGGTAAGTCAGTGATATTGGTGGTTGTTGACCGATTTATCAAATATGCACATTTTCTTTCACCTAGACATCCTTACTTTGCCCATGATGTTGCTGAATTATTTCTTAATCATGTTTTTAAGTTACATGGTATGCCTGAAGCTATAATTAATGATCGGGATCTAGTGTTCTTGAGTAAATTTTGGCAAGAGCTCTTAAGATTGTAGGGTGTCAAACTGAAGTTATCGACCGCGTATCACCCTCAAACAGACGGTCAGACGGAGGCGATGAATAAGGTGTTGGAAACGTATCTACGTTGTTTTTGCAGCGAGGCACCACAGAAATGGGGGGAGTGGCTAGCTCTGGCCGAATGGTGGTACAACACAACTTATAAGGCAACCATCAATTCTACTCCATTCGAAATTCTGTACGGGTATCCACCCCTGGTGTACACACCGTATGTGGCGGGGGATTCGAAGGTCCTGGAGGTTGATAAGGTGTTACAGAGTTGGGAGGCGATGCTAAATCTTACTCGATTCCATTTACAGAGAGCACAGAATCGCATGAAACAACATGCAGACGCTAGACGATCAGATCAAGAATTTCAAGTGGGGGATTTCGTCTTATTGAAGCTTCAACCCTATAAATAGTGTTCCTTGCAACGTAGGTGTAATCAAAAGTTATCACCGCTGTATTATGGTCCTTTCTACGTACTTCAGAGGGTGGGGAAAGTGGCTTACAGGTTGGATCTGCCGACCCACGTGACGATCCATCCAGTGTTCCACGTGTCGCAGCTGAAGAAGGCCCATGATAACCAACCACGAACAATCGCAATCCTACCGAAATTTTTAACGCCCATTGAAAGAATACCAGTGGCAATACTGGATCGTAGGATCACTAAAAGGAATAATCGAGCTGTTACCCAATGGCTAGTTCAATGGTCAGATGGAGAGAAGACGAATGCCACCTGGGAATATGTCTTTGACCTTCAGAGGTGTTTTCCGGAGATCAACTTGATTGACAAAGATGTTAAGGGGAAGGGGATTGTCACCGTTAATTTAGACGGCGAAGGCAAAAAGGGGGAGGACGAAGAACAGGAAATTGGAGAATAGCTATGCGCAGCGTTTTATGATAGGAGTAGCGAACATACTATGTACGCGGGAATAAGGAATTACTTTTTCTGTATAGGAGAGATAATATATTCGGATGTTTTCTGGCATTGTAGGACATGTTGGTTGTTATGGAATTATTCTCTTTTTCCTATTGATTCTTGTCTCTGTGATTCTGTCCTTCTTCCCTCTACTAATTCTGTGCCTAAACGTTCATAACCATTTACAGCTATCACACGCATTTTTCAACATAACATGGACACTTAAGGCCAGAATCTTTTTCCTATAGTTTAAGCTGCGAGTATGAAGAGCAGGATGAATACGGTTTAGTTGATGGCAATTTCACGTGTGAAGATTTCAGAGCCTAAGAGGAGCAGACTTTGCGGGCCCACAGGCCCAATAAAGCAACAACGTTCATCAAATCTGACGACTTCTAATCTCTGTAGAGCATGTTGATCCTGCTAATGTACTGGTGTCATTATCTCCGCTAGTTTTTTAGAGCTGGGGATTTAAAATTAACAAGGCTTCGGTGCAATTGGAAGTGGGTAAGAGATATTCACCACGTCTGGTAAATATGGTGTCATTTGCTTTCCAAGTAGAGTAACTTCATGTGTTTGGTTCTTTCTTCTCACTGAATGTAATAACATTTCCGACCCAACAAAGTGAGAATATTGATGTACAGAATTGATTAATAGATACTGCAGAACCGATGTTCTTCTGTTGTGGTTTTCCTTCCGGAAAATCAGTGGTACCGTCACATAACGTAATTTTCTTGGTGGTTTTCTTTAATACTCTCACTCTCGCCCACGCAATCTCAAGATAAGGATAGCTTTCTGCAACTTGCATTTTGAATAAAGATGTGAGATCTATGGACGTGGAAAGAGCCTCAAGGCTTCAAACCTTCAAGAATCAGTGACTCTTCTCCCTCTCGCCTAAACTGCCGTTGAAGGGCGCACCTGGCTATGAGGTCGACGAGTACACCTAAGATGAAAACGAAGCTGAATGCCCCTGTTTCCCATCAGAAGCATCAAAGGGACGTCTTACTTTATCTCAGCTAGCGTGACCGTTTTGATGACGTGACGAATTCATGTCCCTTGGCATGGCCTGAATGTCTTTCAGACGCTTGATCTTTTTTTGGGACACGTAGTACGATGATTACAGAAATCCGTGCATGGATTATTCGCCGTGACTTCTTTTGTTGCTTGGTCTGTAAAGAAGCAGTGCCTAAACCAACAGTTACTGGGGAGAGATCAGGCTGATGATGGGGCCTTGGCTAGAACATTTATGAAAGCCAACTTTAGAGAAGTTGAAAATAGAAAGTTTTGGACAAGGCGATGTGCCTTACTGCATTGAGAAAGTTATTCTGATGAGACACAAGCTTATAAGATGTATTAAGATGTAAAACTTGAAGCATTTTTTTGGCACAAATAATTAAGAAAGCTGACTTTATTGATGGGGGAGAGGTTCAAAGGATGCAACAGCTTTTTAAATATAAGATGAACACTACAAGAAAACAACCCCTTTTGTGACGTTTTAAAAACGTCACAAAAGGTCCAAAAACGTCACAAAATACCATTTGCG
>JANVCQ010000006.1:7646651-7660805 GCA_025531925.1 Erythroxylum plowmanianum | reverse complement strand
CACAAATTGCTAGTAACCCACTGTTCGACATCCTGACTAAAGAAATGTGGGTCATGGAGAACCGGGGAAAAAGTACACCAGAAGGCTCTGACTTGCCGACAGTCCCGAAAAACATGCAAAGTAGTCTCGTCCAGGCCACAGGAGGGGCACTGACTGTCAGTCGTAAGGTGTCTGGCTACTCGTTGGTGGTTAGTCAACAGCTTTTGCTTAAGCAAGAGCCAAAGGAAGGTTTGAATACGCCGAGGGCCTGCCCATTTCCAATTAGGAGCCCAGGACCAACCGATCACCTCCGAGGCTGTCCCCTCAATAAGGTCGTAAGCAGATGTAGTAGTGAACGTATCGTTCGGGGCAGGGCCCCACTGAAAAGAGTCCACCGCGGTGCTGGACTGGGGTAAACGGAGGGCCGCAAGTTCCATACAAACGGAGGAAGGGAGGTAGTGCTGGAACCGGGGCCAGTGCCAAGAACTTGGCCTAGACAGGTAGTCGGCCACTGTGGCATAGCGGGCCGTCTCCGGAAGAGGAGTGGTGATCACGGAGGCTAAAGGACCCCTACCCGGCACCCAGGAGTCCAACCAGAAGAAGATGTGTCGCCCATTCCCTAAGGTCCACCGGAGACCGTTGCGGACATGGTGCCAAACTATCGAGATACTCCTCCAGGTAGTGGAGGCCCAGGAACGGTGAATAGAAAGGGGGATATGAGCCGGATCGAGTCGATACTTAGCACGTAAGACTTGGACCCATAACAAGGTAGGTTTAGTAATTAAATCCCAGCCAAGTTTGGTCAAAAGGGCATCGTTAGAAGTGCGGAGACGTTTTAAACCTAGTCCCCCATCCTTTTTAGGTTTGCAAACCTCCTCCCACTTAACTAGGGGGATCTGTCGGTGACTACCAATACCACCCCAGATGAACGTCCGTGTAAGCCGCTCCAACTCATCACAGAGGTGGCGAGGGAGTCGCACCGTCTGCATAGTAAAAATAGGGAGAGCGGAAAGGACCGACTGGGCAAGGGTGACTCGCCCAGCTAACGACAAAGTTTGGGCCTTCCATCCAGAAAGTTTCTTGTGGGCGTTGTCCACAATATGTTGATAGGTGTGCCGCGTGGTACGTTCATGGATAAGGGGAATGCCAAGATATTTCCCCAGATTGGTCGTTCGGGGGACATTTAAAGAGTGACTAAGACGGCGAGCATCCCCAGGAGTAACATTTTTGGAAAAAAAAATCCTAATTTTGTCAGTGTTGACCTTTTGACCCGAAGCCGTACAAAAGGTCGCCAGGGTATGAGAAATAAGCTGAGTCTGGGAATCAGTGGCTTCTGCAAAAAGGACCAGATCATCAGTGAAAAACAAATGCGAGATGGGAGGGCAGGAGGGGCCCAACTTGATCAGTTTCCAAGCACCAAGGCTCACCTCATGTGAAATGAGATGACCCAATCGTTCCATACATAGGACAAAGATGTACGGTGAGAGGGGATCACCTTGACGAAGCCCGCGAGAGGGACGGAAAGGAGAAGACTTAGAGCCTTGCCAGTCGACTTGCATGGTGACCGTCGTCACACAGTTCATAATCAGACGGATTAGGAGAGACGGGAGACCAATATCCAACAGCGTGTTGTAGATAAACTCCCAACTGAGCCTGTCGTACGCTTTCTCCAAGTCAACCTTGAGAGCTAAAAAGCCAGTCTTCCCCTGTTTCTTACGCATCGTGTGAATGATCTCTTGGGCAATGATGATGTTATCTGTAATATGGCGTCCAGGAATGAAACTGCACTGGGTGACGGCCACCAGATGTGCCAGATGAGGTTTAAGGCGATTCACTAGGACTTTGGAAAGAATCTTATAGAGAACGGTGCAAAGGCTAATAAGCCTGAAATGAGCCATCCGCGACGGGGAAGGAGTTTTAGGGATTAAGACCAAAATCGTATGGTTGATGTCCTCGTCCCATCGCTCAGAGCGGAACACCTCCTGAAAATAATCCACAACTCGGGGCCCGATAGTCGCCCACTGTTTTTGGAAAAAGAGGGCATTGAACCCATCAACTCCCGGGGTTTTATTCGGATTCATAGAGAAGACCGTCGTCTGGACTTCGAGCTCGTGAAGGGGGAGGCTAAGTTCATGCACACTTGCGTCCGAGAGCAGCGGGAAATGACCAGAGAAGGGGTAAGGGGGGAAAATACCGGTATCCTGCGAATAGAGCTGAGAATAGAAGGTGCGAGCTAGCTGACCCAACTGGGTGGGGTCAGAAATGAGTGTCCCGTCCGAATCAAATAGGCACTCAACTTTCAACTTCCGGCGTTTCGCGAGGGTCACCGTGTGATAAAACTTAGGGTTACGATCACCTTTAGAAATCCAGTCGCTCCGAGCACGCTAATGCCAAAAGATTTCCTCCTTGCATAGGACTTGAGTCAGGTCCGCACTCAGTTTATCTTCCAAACCGAGCATGGCGTCCAAATTGTTAGGGTTAAAGGACCAGTGAAGTCCCTCAAGTCTAGCGAGAAGATGACGTTTACGATAGAAAATATTACCAAAATCGGTTTGGTTCCAACACGAGAGGAGAGTGGAGAGCGTAGCGAGGGCCTGACTCAGCGTGCCCTCGGTCATAGACCAGTAGCGCTCGACCACAGCCGCAAACTCAGGATGGGTGAGCCAGGCATTTTGGAAACGAAAGTCTGACGGACCAGCAGAACGGAGCTGCTGCCCGTGCAAGTGAATAAGTTGCGGTCGATGGTCAGAACCCATGAAGGAGAGGTGACAAATACACATGTGAGGAAAAGTCTGGAGCCAGATCGAGGAGCCAAAACTCTTGTCGAGCCGAGTTTGGATCCGGCCCCGACGCCAAGTGAATTTAGAGCCCACATAGCCCAAGTTATGAAGCCCACAATCCTGGACCCAGGCACGAAAAAGAGGGTTGACCGCCCGGGTGGTCTTCGACCCGCCAATCTTGTCCGAGTGATTCAGTTTGGCATTAAAATCACCACTTATCAGCCAAGGGCGCTGCGTTCGATGGTCGACCCAGCGAAGTAAAGGCCAAAGGAGGGATTGAGTAGCAGCCTGTGGGCTCGCATAAACAGCTATAAAGTCAAAGGTATCGGAGTCAACCGTAACAGTGGTGTGGACAAATTGACGATGGGCAACCACCACCGAAATGTCAATTCCAGTTGTCCATAAGAGCCAGATCTCGCCCGAGAAACCCTCCGCTTCAACTCTAAAGGAGTAATCATACCCGAGCGACTGAATAACCGGGGTGGCTCTGGGGCCGCTAATGCGAGTCTCGAACAAAACTAGGATCCTAGGCTTATAAGCTCGTAAATAATTTCTGAGGATAGCAAGGAAGCTGGGGCCCCCAGCCCCTTGGCAATTCCAAAAAAGAACTAACATAATCAAAAAGGAAAACTAGAGTGGAGCTGAGGTCGAGACCGTATCTCCAGCAGAGTCCTCGGGAAGAGCATCGATCGGATCCGTCCGAGCAATGTCGTCATCAGGGCAACTCACAACCTGGGCCTCCTGGACGCTAGGCTCCAGAGTTGAAGCATTGGTCGAACCAACAGGTGGAGGAAGGGCATTAGCCTCCTGAGTACTAGACGCCTCCGGAGTTTCGATGCCCTCCATCGGATTGTGACAGGCAAGGTCAGCGCTGGGAGGCGCCCCAATGGAGTTGCCATCACAGATCATGTCAGTGTGGGAGGGAAGCTCAACGGCTATGTGGTTGTCCTGAGGGGACGGTTGGAGTTGGATAGGGGGCTAGGAGACACGGGAATGAGCCCAGTTGCCCGTTGAGTCCCAGATCAGGAACTTTCCCCACGAGTCGGTTGGGCCGGGCCGGGCCAATGTAGGGGCTGCGGGGAAGTGGAGCCGTTCGAGGAGTGGGCCCAGCAGCTGGGAAGACCAGGCCCATAGGCACTTGAGAGCCCTTGCCTTTGGGTGCACGTGGTCTGGGCCCATGGGATTTGGAAGGCTGGCCCTTGGGCACATGGGCTCCTGGTGCTGCAACTAAGGTGGGTTTCGGTGGCTGTCCAGCGTTAAAAGCAAAGGTTTGACTTAAGGAAGCAACGACGTCGTCTCCCTGGACGTTTCCTTCCTGACTGGCCAAGACTGCAAATCTCGAGCCCCCCATGCGCGTCACGTCTCTGACTTTACCAGACGAAGGTGTCTGTTGCTGGAGTTGTCGGGAGGCTCGCCTAGGAACCTGATTCCATTCACCGTACCCAACGCTGGTACCTCCGGCAACAGGCGCCCCAGCTGACTCTGCTCGGGCCGGTGACGCCAACAATTCACTGGCCCTCTGTTTGACAGGGGAAGAAGATGACCCTGGGTTTGGGGTAACAGAGGTGGTCTGGAGACGATGGGGGCACACGTCCTCAGAATGATCGATGCGCCCACAACCAAAGCATATTTGAGGCAGACCCTCGTACGCAATCCTCAAGACTTCACCATCCAGCTCCATGTTGTGGTGCAAAGGAGCGGTCAAGTCGACGTCTACAGCCAGTCGAGCAAACTTTCCACGGTTCTATTGTAGAGTGGCGTCATCAATACGGACGGTCGTCCCCATTAAGTCCCCGAACGCGGTGATGATCTGGGGGTGGTAGCGGGCAAAGGGAAGATCCGGTATGCGGACCCAGACCACGGCCCTGTTTACCGAATCCTGGGAAGGCCTGAAGGACGGAAGCCACCGTTGCACCGAGAGAACATGGCCAAAGATGACCCAAGGCCCTTGCGTGAGAGCTTTGAGGTAATCATCGTCCTCCTGGAACCGGACGAGGAAGAAATCGGAGTCAAAATCCACCACTTTCATCAGACCTCTAGGATGCCACAGGGAGGCCAAGCAGGAACAGAGGAGCCGGTAGCCAATGCGGCGACCAAGGAGCTTAATAACAACGGCATTTTTCCATTGTAAGTCCAGTTTGTTGCGCAGAGAGCTGGAAAGGGTGATACCACCTGGGAGGTCACCAGTAGGTTGGATGTCACCCTCTTCAATTTCGATTACTTCATCAACGGGCCAGTGGCTGAGATCTGTGGCGTTGGCATGCCCCTATAACGCCGCGCTGTAGGACTGTGTAGGAAGCGTGGTATGCTCCTCCTCACGCTTACGGGTACGGACCCGTTTGGGAAGATGGCCCTCCAGGCCTTGAACCTCCATGAGGGGTCAATAGTAGTAACCAGAACTGGTACCGGAGGAGAAAGGGATAAATGTCGGAAGATTACGTGAAAACACCGTATAATCACTGTTCATGCAGAGAGAGTCAACTGACAATCCAACATATTCTGCTCAAATCATCTGAGAACATCAAAATGGTAAGATGTAGAAAAGAGAAAAGACAATCTCAATAAAGCTTCCAACTTTTGATCCGAAGAATGGTATCAGACTCATCACGCACTACTACTTGTTGCTCCAAAGAGGAGTTTTTGGATCGGTGCAAGGAACAAGTCTCCATGAGAACAATTTCTTTCCCTACTTCCAGACAAATTAGGTAAAAGGAAACTTGAATGTTTTTGTCTCAGCAACCTAGTAATTTGTCTTGTTTTTGGTTTGATGTTCATTCCTAGATTTCACACATCTGGATTTGCATCCCACATTGTATCAAGTAGACAAAAATGGAACAATTGAACCGATGTTCTGTTAGTAATGTAGCTGTACACCTCGAGCTTCACAATAATTATCAGAATAAGAGGTTAGAAACTGTTAGGATATAAAGTTCATAAGATAGAGCAAATATACTAATAAAAGAAACTAAGAGAAAAGACACACTCAAATTTTAATTGGACAGTAAGGTACTCACCATTTTTGCGAAGATCTTTTTAAACAAGTGGGACCCAGGTCTTTTAAAACACGTTGGTCCACACAAATTTATACCTCCTCTTCTTTAACGTTAAGACATGCATACGAGAAGCTCCTCCAAGCCATCAGTAATATATTTATTTGGAATAGCTACGATTCTAAGGATTTTGAGTTTTGACAAAATACGAAAGTTGGGATTTAATGGTTATATTTCAAATCAATTTTTATTTTCAATTCTCACATATTTTAATTAATAAATTATATTTTAAAATTTATATTCTTTATTTATTTCTTTATATTTTAATTTTATTTTTATTTTAAATTATTATTGTTAAAAATAAATTACTGTTTTTATCCTTAAAATACTAAATTTATTTAATCTCACTAATAAATTATATTTGTCAAATTTTAAGTTCTTTATTTATCTTCTTATATTTTAATTAAAATTTTTAATAATTATTATTAAAAACTAATTATTTTTATCATGAATTTGTTTATTAAATTGAATTATTAATTAGTATATATAATTAATTTTGCTTAAGATAATTTAAGAATGTGTTAAAATAATAGTTAAACTATAAAAATGTATGTTTAAAGGATATTGAAAAATAAGTTAAAATAAAGTTAGAGTATTTTCTATTGAGCATACTTCAACTTTTATGGATCTTTAAATAAATGACAATATAAAATACAATTTTTATTTTTATTATTATTTAAAAGTTTATGTTAAATCCAATCTTAGTCTAAACTATTAGATTTATTATTAGTTTAATACATATTAATATGCATTACTTATTTTTATAATTTTTACTTCTTATTTATTATATATCGGTTTTATAGTGGTTTAATATCGGTCGAACTTTTAAACATTAAACTTTTTCTTTGGCCGGTTCAATTTTTAAAACATTAGATTTAAGTTAAAAGATGATGGACTTAAATAATTTGAACTAAACAACATTACATAGTTTTTTTTCAAACAATGAAAGAAATTATATTAATCATAACAAAAGTTATCACACCATTACAATGATTCATATTGTCAAACTACAATCAGCACATACGGAGGTGTCTAATGAGGGCTAAATTAATCAAGAAACAGTGAATTACAACATTTAGATGTTTTTCAACGCGTTATTAATTGCACTGTACTTGTTGTGAGCTATGAAAGCAGCTGGAACTCAATTGATAATGTGTTTAGCTATCTGATATTTGTCTTCACCGATTCCTTGTATAATTACATAGTTTTAACTAAAAAATTAATTGATTAAAATAATATCATATTAGTATTTAATTTAAACCATACACGACTTATGTTCAATCTGATCCATTATCATCTTTACCAACCAGCTAAAAACTGGAGAAAAAAATATAGGCTGGAATTGTTTATATATAAAAGTGTGTACAATAATTTAAAATATGAATTATATTAATAAAGTAATAGAGTTTTCATTTGTATATAAATCAATTAAAATTAAATCAAAATATTTAATAGCACATTATACAATATAACTTAATTTTAGTAATCCATATATTGATAAATAATATTATTTTTAATTACTATTTTCAATATGGCAGTTTATTCACGTTAAATATAATAGAAAAAAGGATATTAGTAATTAAAATGTTTAATTTTCTCTTCCACGTAACAAGTGGTAATCTAAGAAAATTAAAAAAAATTCCAACAATTACAGGATTATATGATGGAAGCTTCTCTTTGTCTTAATTTGGGATTTAATTTCCACATCTCCAGCATAATCACTATCCATATAAGCCACAAGTTCATCATCTCCTCCCTTCTTATAAAAAATATCAAACTTTGTTGCTCCCTTCAAATACCTCAACGCCCTTTTTGCAACCCATAAGTAAAGCTCGGTAGGATTTTCCATAGACCTGTTAATAAGACTTACCATAAACATCATATCCGATCGACTTGTTGTGAGATATATAAGGCTACCCACAATCTGTTTATAATAAGGCTTGTCCACTTTAATTCCACCATCAACCTTCACAAGCCTACCCACAATCTGTTTATAATAAGGCTTGTCCACTTTAATTCCACCATCAACCTTCACAACCTTAAAACCAGGAACAATCAGATTATGAACAAAATTGCTTTTGTCCATCCCAAACTTTTGCAGCACCTCCAATGCATATTTCTTTTGACTGATAAAAATTCCATTTGGGTTTTGTAAAACCTCCATGCTAAGGAAATATCTTATCTTTCCAAGATATGTCATGTCAAACTCACGCTTCATGGAATCTTTAAAATTTGCAAACATAGATTTATCATTGCCAGTATAAATAAGATCATCAACATGAAGACTTATGATCAATACTTTGTCATCCTTCCTTGTCTTGACAAATAAAGTATATCCATATTCACAGTTCTTAAATCCTTCCTTCATGAAATAAGATTCTATCCGACTGTACCAAGCTTGTGGTGCTTGCTTAAGCCCGTAAAGTACCTTCTTTAGTTTATAAACCTTCTGTTCTTCTCCTCTTTGCACATAATCAAAAGGCTGCTCCACAAAAACATTTTCCTATAAATCACTATGTAAGAAAGCAAATTTTACATCTAGTTGATACAATGACCATCCTCTTTGAGCTGCTAGTGCTATCATCAATCGAATTGTCTCCATACGTGCCACAGGTGCAAATACTTCTGTGTAATCTACATCGTGTTGTTGAGCATAATCCTTTACGACAAGCCTGGCCTTGTATTTATTTACTTCTTCATTATCATCAAGTTTGGTCTTACAGACCCATTTAACCCCAATTTTTTCCCCCTTCAGGCAAATCCATTAATTTCCACGTGCCATTCTTCTTTCTTGCTTCTATTTTCACATCCATGGCCTACCTCTATTTTTCACTTTTCATAGCATTTTCAAAATGAATTAGATCAATATCAATAGCTACAAACATGACTATATCAGCTTCTTCTTCTGAAAGTCCTTCACATGTTTCATAGTCTCCCATCCAAACAGGTAGTCTTTGAATCCTTCCTTAATCTAAAGTAAACGAGTGATCAGCTGGCAAATAGTCAAAGGATATATTTTCTTCATCGTTAGATTCATGAGCTGGTTCTTCCGCAGGATAGTCCTACTCAAAGTCACGCAAAATTGCTTTTTCACGCTCCTTATCCCAATTCCAACTCTTTTCTTCTTTAAACATAACACCTCTACTTACAATAATCCTTTGCAAAACTAGATCATAAAGTCTATAAGCCTTTGATTCTTCGCTAACACCCAATAGAACATAACACAAGCTTTTATCCTCCAGTTTAGATCTAGTATTATTAGGCATGTGAACATGAGATTTCCAACCGAAAACTCTAAAATACTTAGCTAATGGCTTGACTCAACTCCATGCCTCCTTTGGCGTCTTATTTTTTATTGCAAGTGTGGGACTCCGGCGTAAAATATGTGCTGCCTAATTGACTGCTTCAGGCCAAAAAGTCTTGGGAGTTTTCTTCTCTAATAGCATGCTACAAATCATATTCATAATAGTTCTATTTTTCCATTCGGCAACCCCATTTTGTTGGGTTGAATAGGCAACTGTCAGTTGACTTTTCATACCATTTTCATAACAAAAACTATAGATTTCTTGTGAATTAAATTCTCCTCCTCAATCTGTAAGTAAAACTTTAATAAAGGAGCCTATCTCCTTCTTAACATGCATTTTAATTCTTTTAAAAACACCAAAAACTTCATACTTTTCTATTATAAAATAAGCCCATAATTTTCTGCTAAAATCATCAATGAAAGTAAGCAAATACCTCTTTTTGCTGTTAGAAATGGGTTTAATTGGATCGCAAATATCATAATGTACTAACTGCAAAACTTGTGAAGCTCTCCAATTGCTCCTTTTTGGAAACGGATCTCTTCGTTGCTTCCCCACTAAACAATCTTTACATAGTTTTAAAGGAGATTGTAACTACGGCAAACCATGTACCATCTCTTTTTGTTAAAGAGTCTTTAAACCTTTAAAGCTTAGAAGTCCATACCGACAGTGCCAGAGCTACGTAATATATTCTGTAACTGTGTTGAAACAAGTAGTTGCAAATTGCAATAGGCCGAGATAGCATGAAAAATGAACATTTGTTTTGAAGTCATCATTGTATCCAAAATTAAACCATTCTTCGGATGGAAAACCTGGCACCTGTTACGTTGAAGCAGAATTGACAACCATTTTTCTTGTAACTGTCCAACACTAAGCAAGTTGTTCTTTAGTTCAGGCGCATAAAATACGCCAGTCACAATCTATGACATTCCATTTGCCTGCAGTCTTATACTTGTTTTCCTACTACAATCAAGCTTAAGTTGTTACCCAACTTTACAAAATCTCTGAAGCTTTCATGAAAATTGGAAAAAAAAAAACTCCCTTCTTCCCACACATATGATAGCTACATCCTGAGTTCAGAAACCATATATCAGTTTTTTCAGTAACATTTGTATCTATATACACCATCGGCAACATGTCATGATGAGACTCAGTAAAATTAGTTTCATTTTCTTTATGTGGACATTCTCATTGAAAATGCCCTAGCTTGTGACAATTATAGCACTCCACTGTAGCTTTGTTAGGGCTCTGTCTGCCTCTTCCCCTTCCATGACCACCTCTTCCATAAGAAACCTTTAAAGCATGTTCTTCTTCAACGCGAGTGCTCATGTGCTTTTCATGCACAAGCAGACTATTCTGCAACTCATCAATGGATAAAGTACTTGTATCATGAGACTCCTCAATCGAACACGCAACATAATCAAATTTGGGAGTCATAGATCTCATAATTTTTCAACAACAGCAACATCTCCTTTATCATCACCGTTTGCTTTCATCTGGTTAATAATGACAAGAGTCAGAGCGAAGTACTCGGTCACAGTTTCTCCTATCTTCATGTGAAGAATTTCAAACTCTTTATGAAGAGCTTGTAACTATGCTTGCTTAACTCATGTTGTACCATGATATTTTTGCTTTATAGCATCCCAAATGTCCTTTGGCGTATCCTTTTTCAACATTGTCTTTAAAACTATCCGATCTAATGCTTAAAATAGGTAGCTCTTTGCTTTCAAATCTTTCAACTTCTAATCGTCAACGCTCTTCTTTTGTTCATCTGTCATAACCGCACCTTCTATTGCTGCAGAAATTCCATTCTCCACTAAACCCTAGCACTCCTTTGAGTGCAAAAAATTATCCATGAGCATCGCCCAATGATTATAGTGTCCATCAAATCTCGGCATTGCTGGTTGTACAAAGGAACTCTTTGTTGCCATAGTTAAACCTGCAAAAAACACTTAGAAGACTGCTGCTTCTACTAGTCTAGTTATAGGCTCTGATACCAAAAATGTTAAGAGAAAAAAAAGCTTTTGAAACTAGAGAAAAAAATATGGGAGAAATCTGATATATCTAAATTGAAGTAATGTTGGCGATATATACAGCCTTAGAGGCTTGGGAACAAACCACGATTATTAACATACTCTAATGACACTAAAGATTGAAATAGATAAACACAAATCCCTTAATATTAGGGATTTTATTCAACAAACAAATTAACATAACAAACTTAAAACAAATAACGTAACAAATGACAAAATTAAAATGTAATCATTTTTAAAAAGTTGACCCAAAGCATTTTCAATCTTACCTTTTATATCCTTAATTGGAGGGATCAAGTTTTAAATTATATTAAACTTGCAGAGGATAGAATTAAGAACAAAGTAATTATCTAGTGGAATACATAATCAGTAAATTTGTCACCACTAGTTTTAATGTTTATATTTGTGTTTCTATTGTTGTAGGGACCAAAATTGTGATGTTATATTGATTCTGATCATAATAAGCTTTGGTCTTTTTAAGTATAATCATCAAGAGTTGAGAGGTCACTTTTGATCACCGAAATTTAAGTTAGAAAAAGGACCAATGGTCAAATTTAACATCTTAAAATTCACAATTAAAAATCTATAAATTATAAAATTTTTAATTAGTTCCATTTGCAATTTAATTGGTTAAAAAACGTTATTTTCACTAAAAAAAAAGTGAATAAGATGGCTATTCAAATGATTAAAAATTGAATTTTAATCAAAATAAATGTTTATCTTTTTACTCTTTTTATATAAGTTAATAATTTAAATTAAATTAATCCAATTAGTTACCTATAAAACTTCTAGCTATTAATTTTTTTTCAATTTATTTTAATAATTTATTATTAAATAATTGATCAATTAAACTGATTTTTCCAAATTAATTAATTTTTATAAATAAACATAATTTTTATTTTTAATTAAAATTCAATCACTTGATTATATATATATATATATATAAGTTAATAATGTTATCAGAAATTTATTGATTTCATAAAAGAAAAGTGTTGTTTTCCAGAAAGTTTTACCTATGATTTGATTATGAGACCCAATTATAAAGTAAATTGAAAGAATGAGAATCTAGACTTTTGAATAATTAAAGTTTTGATGTGCTTAATTAAATTTTGAAAATTTTACTCTACGTTTTGAGAATATTTGAAACATGATTGTAAGATTTTAAGTACTTTGGGATAATATGGATTGATTATCATTTTACTTTTATCTAAATAATAAACTTATATGTAAAGACTTATATCGTAAATCAAATTTGCTTAACATATAATTAAATAGTTATATTTATATTTTTAATTTTAAAAATATAAATTTTGACTACTAAAATTTATAAAATAATGTGCCTATATTAGACTTTTAGTAGAATAGATAAAGCAGTTATTCAAATTTCCTCATGAATTATTACCTATTAATTCAATTCATTAATTTGTATTTATTTAGTTAAGTTAGTTTTAATATCATTAAAGAGTTTTGAGGAGACTTTAAGAAAAATTAAAGCAAGTTCAAATAGATTCATATGCAACTTAAGACTTTATATGAATAGAAAATTTTGACAATAAATTATGAGTTAACAATCAAAATTTAAATTTGCATTAAAAAATTAAAATTTCAGAAAGCAACAGAAAACTTAATATAATTAAACTACATTGTTTTTATGCAACTTATTAGAGGAACACTTAGCCTAAAAATATGTAATATAAAAAATTAAAAGTACTCGAATCACATTAATGATTTTTTAAAGTTATAATAAAATAATACTGAAATTTCAAATATTATATAGATAATAATATAATAAAATAATACTGAAATTTCAAATATTATGTGTTAGATTATCATATTCTTGTTAAAATTATGATTGCACATTTTTTTTACATCTTGGAGTAAATATATACATTTATCATGTTATAAATCTAAACCTTATAACATGAACCAAAAAATCTAAACCTTATAACCAAAATGAGATAAATTAATACAAAATAAAAGGGGAATTCAATTATATTCATATGCCTAACTCTTTCCATACCAAATAAAGCTTTACATAATATTTATATGTGAGTCTATCGAAAACAATCTCTCCATTATATAAGGGTAAGATTACATATTATAAAACTTTCCTAAATTTTACATTAGTACCATATTCAAATAAGTGTCGTAGTTGTTTTAGACTACTGTCGTAAATTGAAATACTTTTGAATATTATGTGGGTACAAAAAAATTATTAAAAAAATGAGACTAAGTAGCAAAATATTCGAAATTGGAGGACTTGAAGTTGAATTCGAGGGAATCCACTTTTCATACAAAACTGCCACTGGCCTTTCATAAATTGAATTCCCGCTTGTTTAGGTCCAGAGGAGTCTTGAAGGAAAAAAGGAAAAGAAGTACCCAAGCACACACCAATTTGATAAAACGTATAAGTTCGAATTCCAGAGAGAATGTCATCAAACGCGAAGGACGATGTCGATCTGTTCTTCGAATGCTTTAAGTGCGGGATCTCTCCTCTCGCTAAGTTTCTCGATTCTTAATGCACTTGTTTGGCAGCCGAGAAGCCTGAGTAAAGTGAAAGAAAAAGAGTGATCTCGATTCCTAACATATGTGTTTGCAAGCTGAGAAAACAAAGGGAAGGTAAAGGAAAGAATGTTAAAGAAGGAGAAAGGACATGAACTTTACTTCATTTCCGTTATTTTGCATCGTTTCACGTGTGATTTATGTAGTCATATTTTAGTGACTTGGTGATGTAGCATTTCATTTTTAAATATTAATGATAAATCTGTTGATAGATTCTTTGTTGACTCTCAACTTTTGTAGCTTAATATGATAGCTGAAAATTTTGAATACAACAGATGGACCTTCTTCGTCGGAAAAAGTTTCTTCTTTTGTTAACCTATTAAGTATTAACTTATTTCTTTATGATTTAAAACATTACTTATATTGATATCTATTCATTCAAATTAGATGTCAATTTGTAATGTAAGGTTTTATCACCTGCTATAATGAATATGCTGTCATTACTGTT
>JANVCQ010000006.1:7627334-7643961 GCA_025531925.1 Erythroxylum plowmanianum | reverse complement strand
ATAATCAAACGAAAATGTTAGACTCAGCCAACTGCGACGTCTTCTTTGAGAAAACGTAGTTATTACTATTTTATGACATTTTAATTAAAAAACGTCGCAAAAAATATTATAAATTTGCGACGTTTTTGTAAAACGTCGCGAAAAAGTTGAATTTTTTGTGACATTTTTAAAACGTCGCAAAAAATCTTTACAATCCGTGACGTTTTATTAATAAAACGTCGCGGATTATATTAATTTCTTGTAGTGGAACTTTATGGATTAGCTCAAAATCATCTATGAACTTATATAAATAGAGATTATGGCCCTGTTTGGCAATCAGCTGATTGCATTAGCTGTTAGCTGATTCTATCAGCTGTTAGCTGATAGCTGATTCTATCAGCTGATTTGACTAGCTGATGTATTAGCTGTTTGTCATTTGATGTTTGTTAAAATTAGCTGTTTAGTATTAGTTGTTTATGTATAAAATGACTATTAAGGACATGACTTTTAAAAAAAATTATAAGGAATTTAATCTCAACGAAAAGGAGTTTCATTTCATCTATTCATAGCTTGTTATGGTACGAGTACAATTACAAGACACTATGATACACATAAATTTAGTGCTATTCATTTGATATTCTCGTATCTCCAACTTCTCTGCAAAGAAAGAGATCGAGTTCCTACTGGTCAAACTCAAAGTGCTTACTCTGAAGGACAAATTGTTTTATTGGTTCTTTTTCCTGAGATGTTTTAATAATAACAAAGATACAATAAAACAATCCAATTCGTGTCTGCCACTTTGCTTCGAATGCTACTAAGCATATAATCTGTCTTCTAATTTAATCACTTAGCGTATCACTCTGACTTCTGAATTTATGAGTTTATTATGTATTTTATCACTCATCCTGCAACCATTAAATCAACTTCTTCGATAAACAATCCGTAGCTGAAGCTAGCAAGGTATCATTAGCCATTCTAGACATAGAGAAATGCTTGAATTCCAATAACCATCTCTTCTTCATGCAGAATCACAATGCAAATGTAATATGTAGTGCATTGATGGCGTCAGGTTCAATATGATGCAAAGAAGATCAGAGAGTTAAAAAATTTTGTGACCAGAAAAATAGGATGACCAGCATCTCTGAAAAATCTGAAACAACCAAGTTCTTCTACAAGAACCTCATTTGAACTCCTACAATGAAAATTGATCAAATTACCCCTCAACATCTCAACAACAGTGACAGGTCAAAAAATCTAAGCATGTATATGGTCTCGATTTCTCTTCAATCTCCAATGTTGTGGGTAACCGCTCCAAATTGTACAAGTTGGTTTGACCAAAACAGAAGTTGTATATATTATGGCAAACTCCTTTACTGAATGGAAACACTCGTTCAGGGATTCCCCTACACAGTAGCAGAAAATGAACCAGTTAAATTATAGTCATTCATATTTTTCTAGTTCAACATGCAATTAGACATTAAGGAAAAGACATATGCTTGGTAACAATGATCCATATAGCCTGATAACAATGACAATGTAATCAAGGAAAAGAATGAAGGTATATCATGCACATTTGAGCTTATATGCTTGGCAACCAAGAAAAGGGTGCCAGCTCCATTGATTTTTTTTCTCCTTTTTCTCTTTCTGTGGGGAATTGGGTCCAGGCACAGCCCAACTAAGCAAGCCATTCCATTTAGAGCAAGATTTAGCAATCCTATAGTTATAGAAGTGTGAAATGCATATTCAACAAGAACCAGGAATCCTACCACAAACACTAAGCAATGATCTTCATTTGTAGAAGATTAATGAATTACTGAATGCAGCAACTAGCACCAGGAATCACTCAAAGCAATGATCTTCATTCGTTGATGACTTTCTAAGCGCATTGCTTTCATTCAAAGCTCACATTGCATCAAGAACATAACTGAAGTAAAACATTAGACAAGTAAGAATATCACGCAATTAAAAAATATAAAACATATGAGCTGCAAGCATGGTATATCCAATAATGAAGAGGCAAAAACTGGAGTGAAATTTAACTAGGAGAAGAACCAGATGTAGCAAAGTACTGAACTAGTGTTGCAGAAAATAATAACAAGTATACATCAGTGTACCTGAGAAATGGAAAATAATAACAAGTATACAGAACATAATTCAATGCTTCTCTTACTACATGTGAATAGTTCACATTCTTAGTGGAAAGAAAATCTGAACCATTAGTCCCTTGAACAATTTTAACAAAGTTAATCAAGTGATTCTAATTCCTCTGTTAAAAGCACATATGTACTTGTGCTTATAATTTGATCAGCCCTCACTAGAAGTTCTTCAAGAGATACGAGGCTAACCATTTGCTTCCAATATACATTGAATGAAATAAATAACTTAGTGCTGGGCCTAGAAATTCCATTCATCATTTAGTACTGAAGTAGAAGCAGTATTACCTACTCAGGTGCACCTTTGCTTGCTCGATGCCAGTTGCCATCAGTGTCAATGTAGGTAAGAGCAGTCCTCTTGCGACGGATAAAACCATTGGCATAGCAATTGGAATTCCCCCAATTAAAAGAACCAGTAAGTTGTCGATTCCATCCCTGTACTTACGATGCTGAATTGGGTACATGACAATTATCTCAATGGCTATCCCAATGGCAATCGAGCATATGCAGAAGTTACCAATTGCACTAAGAACTTTCTGGAAATGTCCAACTTGATTGGTGCTGTCCACTAGATGGGCAGCTTTACTGAAGAAGGTATGCACACCAGTTGCAATAACAACTGCTTCAATTTCTCCCTGTTTGCATGTCGAGCCAGAGAACACTTCATCGGAGGGATTTTTAGTAATAGGAAGTGATTCACCAGTAAGGGCAGATTGATTGATTTTCAAAGGATCACTTTCCAGGAGACGGGCGTCGGTGGGGATCTCCCAATTTAATGCTGACAATGTCCCCAGGAACCAAAATTGAAGCATCTTGCTCGGTCCATCGACCATCTCTCCTCAGAACCTATAATTTTTTTTTGCCCAAAAAATAAAAAAGGAACCAAAATCATGTTACTGAAGAAGTAACGCATGGTGTTGCAAAAAGAGTATGACGAGGCAAAAATAGGACGAGTGAGAAAGTGAAGATCATTAGGATCGGTAACAGCTCCATCACCATGATACTTTCGCCAAAACGAGAGAGATGAGCTGAAGAGTACTGGGCAAACTTGACTTTTTAGGTTTGGGATTATCCCAAACGCTGGTGTGAAGAGCTTATTGGTTTTGGCTGATTGGGTTGGCTGATTCAACCCAATCAGCCAAATAACCAAACATATTTATCAGCTATTTGACTAGTCAAATAGCTGATTTTAGCTGATCAGCTAAAAAATTAGCTGATCAGCTGTTGTCCAAACACACCCAATATATTTGTTTTGTTATCAGTTTGTATTTAAATTGTTGAAGACTTCTCACCAAGATCGGCAATCGTTGAACAAGTTATTGAAACTCTTGATCGTTCTTAACAAAAGTTATTTGAAATCAAGTATACAAAATCCTTTTACGCCTTTCTTAATGTTCGAATGTGTTATTGTATTAGAAAAAACTGTATGTCCGTATTACTTTAGTTGGTCCAAGAGACCTAATAGTTATTTATAATAAGCTTATTAGATCTTGCTATAATAAGTTCAATGAGAACGCAACCCAGATTGATAAGATATCATTTCATTTACTAGATTTAAACTTAATTAGATCTTTTATTGTGTCATACTATCTTTAAACCAATTAAAATTTGATTTTCTTAATCTAAAATTTGAAAACTAGTACTTAATAAATGTCCAACAGAAATAAATTTTCAATATTCTCCTTATTTGAAAAATATTAATCACTATATTTGTAATAAAGAAAAATAAAATGGCAAAGAGAATAAAAAGTGTTTTATTCGTCGACGTTTATAAAACATTTGATTCAAAGATAATCGAATCCCATAAGGCTTTACGCAAAGCTAATACAATTATGCATTTAATGACCATACTACTATGAATGATGAAATAGAATTTGACAAAAAATAATGGTACCTGAATAATTTATATCGTTCCATGTTTCGTTTATTAATCTCAATTTCTCTAAATTTTATACTAAACGCATTAGAGAAAATATTTCTAGGATTAAAACCTATATCCTGGGTATCTCATAGTATGTCAATATCTTGAGATATCTGATGTCTCAAAAGAAATAAAATCATAGCCAAATTGTATATATGTCTAATAAGCTTTAATATGTTTAAATTTGACACAAACTTTAAGATTTTATCTTGTATTATAGTGCAAAATAATATGTATAACTAACAGCCAAATGATGATTTTCAATATATAAACAATGCAGTTGCAATACATGAAAACAAATCCATATATAGAGCAAATATGCAATCATCTCTAATAGTTTCAAACGACTTCAAAACATCTGTATTGTAGACATGTCTATAAAAAAATGGTAAGGCAAAGTCTTTTAGTTAGAGGATCAACTAACATATGCTCAGTCAAAATATGTTCCATTATAATGTCACTTTTATTTATAAGCTCCTTTACGGTCAAATAGTTGATCTTTAAATATTAGACCCTATGATTAAGGATGGCAGTGGGTTCACAAGCTTGGCCCACCTATGGCTCGAAGTCCAACCCAAAGCCCACCTAGACTCGAACATCCAACCATCACCAATTCATCATCGTTAACTTTGTTGGCTCATTGATCCCGTTTCTCCTTCCTTGTGCTATTAATTAAGGTTGAAATTAGTGTCATTCTCTACCAAAAACTTTAATTGCATAAATGAAACTGTGTCCCTATAATTATATTCCAATCAATTAATGAACCATTTACAATATAGTTTATGATTTTAAGGTGCAAAATCACCTCAGTTTATGCTTTGTTGCTTCACTAATACTTAACAAGAAGATTTGCTATTTTGTTGGGAGACAATAACAATAAGACAATTGTTCACTTTCAAAGTTGCTTGTGTCATCCCAGGTTATGACTTGAAGTACCTTTTTTCATCCCTCTTCTATTTTTTATCATTTCTTTCATATTTGTCAATCTTTAAGGAGAGGGCGTTAATATTTCATGTGGTTGACTTTTTTATATATAAAACAAATAACGTTATTTGATTTGCATTTGTATCTATCTTACTTTTGCTGAAGTCTTTTCTTTTACTGAAGTTTTTGTCTTAAAAAACTTCTTAAATTTTGTAGTCATATAAGTGATATCTTCCTTATCGCTTTCACTTGTTGATTTCTCTTCTTCTTCACTTGATTTCTTCATTGAGCTTTAAAAGCTAAGTTATTCCTTTTATGAGCTATTTCTTCTAGTTGTGTGTCTTTAAGTCTCATATCATAAATGAAAAGAGATGTAATGAAATTTTCTATTAACATAGTTAAGTCATTTGCTTCTTGAATTGCTGTCACCTTGGCTTTCTAAGTCTTTAAAAGACATCTAAGTAATTGTCTCACTATTCCACCATTAATATATGTCTTGCCTAAGCCTTAAAGGAGCATTAATAATTTCAATAAATATAACATGCATGCTAGAAATACTTTCATAAATATTTTATATGAAAATTTTAATATTGATAAGCTAGCATGTTTACTTTGCCTTCCTTGACTTGATTTATGCCCCATTTGTGTAACTTATAATGTATGCCAAATTTCATAAGAACCATTTCACAGATGAAAACTCTATTAAATTTATTTTTTCTTAATGCATAAAATAAAATGTGAATAACCTTTCTATTGAAGAAAATTAATTTCTTAATCTAATGATCTCTTTTTTTTTTCTAGTTATATAACATTAGAAGGAATGACTGGGTCATTAAAAACTTCTCACAAATCAATATTTTTAGCTATCAAGAAAATTTTTCATTATATTTTTCTAATAAAGATAGTTATGTCCATCAAGGAAAAGTGTCCTATTAATATTCTAGCCCTTTTAGTAAGAACAAGCAGAATTTTGAAGTGGCATCAGTCTTAAACAATCAAGCTAAGTTCATGCATGTGCTAGTACTTTCATATCAATTTCTGTTTATGTTCATAAGCTAACAGTGCCCAATTGAATCAGTATAAGCTTGGGGCTATTTGTTTACATTTTTTTAAGGTTTTTTGTTATGGTTTTTGTAAATTAAGAAATGACTCTTAAAATCGTGTTTGGTTAAACACGTTTGTATATTTCGTTTTTAAACATAAAACGACACTTATTTTACAAAAACATAAAAATAACGTTTTCGTAATTTTTAAAAACATGTTTTCATCTATTTTAAAGCGTTTTTTTTACATAAACAAATTATATTCAGGTTTTTCTCTCCTCTGTGCCAACTTCGTCTTCTACATCTTCACCAGTGTTGCAATATCTCCAGGTTTGTATTCATATCTATCTGTTGCTTCTGCAATTTCTCTTGTCTTTCTTGTTTATAACATCAGACCCATAACAAAATAAAGAAATTAGGCATGAAAAAAAACTAGACGTGATGGACGAGAGATATGAACCAACACAGAACCGTGAAAAAGAAAAAAAATATGGAGAAAATAACAGTATTATAAATGTTGTCATACGTACTAAAAGCAACATGTAGAACTTATGCTTTAAGTTCTTTAAGCATAAGCTTCTGCTATTTTTTGTGATGATAAAGAAGGTGATGCACTCTCATTCTTCCTCTGAAGAATAATTTTCTAATTAGAATGACATTTCATGCGATGTGTTTCAGTTCTTTAGTTTTTGCTTCACCTCCTCTGCTAAATATAACGACGACTTCATCTGATTCTTTATAAAGAACCAACATAGAACACAGCCATGAAATAACATTATTAAAACCAAATTCTATAGCTATTTTCTTGATCCTCACGTTATTTAAAACGGAGACAGCTATAGCTGTTTTCTTCTTACTCACGGCTTTGTAGCTGTTTTCTTCTTGGATTTTATGTCAGTTTTTCTCCTTGTCCTTACGTCTTTATAACTATTTTCTTCTCATCCTCATGTCTTTAATGTAGCAAAGAGTGGAGCATAGGTAACTTTATAGCTATTATTGTCTTCACGTCATTTAATGTAGCATGTGGAGGCATTTAATGGAGGCTTTAAGTGAAGACATTCTTGTCTTCACGTCACTTATTGTGAATCCTTATCTTCACGGTAGCTAGCTACTTTCTTCTCATCCTTATGTCTTTAATGTAGCATAGAGTGTCGCACGCTTTATAACTATTCTTGTCCTCACGTCATTTAATGTGGCATATGGAGGCATTTAATGGAGTCTTTATTCCTTACAAAAGTGAAGACATTCTTGTCTTCACGTCATTTATTGTGAAGCCTTGTCTTCACGATAGCTTATAAGTGTGGAGAACTGAAAGATAAAATGCATTTGTACGGTAGCTTATATGCGTGGAGAACTGAAACATTAAATACATTAGTACATGAGTTGAATTTGATATATATGTAGTCGTTGCCATCTTTTGTTATGTTTTAACTAAACATAAGAAAGAAAATTGTTTTCTTTTTATCACATATTGATGACAGAAAACTAAAGACAAAGAGACTGTGTAGTCACGAATTCATGTTGTAAATATTAATACATGTTGACAAAGATGTGTAACAATTGACCATTAAAAAATTTATAATTCAAGCTAAACACGTTGGTCTAAGACACTATTGTAGCACATTAAAGTCCATCTTTTCTATCAATTTTGTGTTGTGTTGAAAAATTTTCCATTTGTACCATCTCAATTATATTATACAATTTGTACAAGTTTAGACACCAAATATTTTTTAGAAATTGTTATAGTTATCACATGTTTATTTTGAACCATATTTAGCATTTAATACTTTGTAGAAATTGTTGTGATTGATGTCACTTATATGTTGTTACATTTAGTGATGGAAGGCTTGAACAATATGAATGATTACATTGATTGTATAGAGGTAAATGAAAAAGATGAGGTATAAAATGATACTATAGAGATGTATTTAATCTCTTTGATGGTTGGAAAAGTGAAAAAGTGAAACCGAACGACTACTAACTTTTTCAAATCTGGTTGAAAGAATATTAAAGTAGGGCTTCAAACAAAATTCATTAAGGAGTATATTGATATTTAATTGAAGAATAAGTATAATGGATTAAGGGTCATATTGAAGAATTTCAAGAATTTACTTAAAAGAAGTAGGAATCGATTACAACTCTTTTACTGGTGAACTTAATGCTATAAATGAATGTTTGGGAAAATCTATTTAAGGTAAAAATGTCTTTTATTTTATTAATATATCATATTATATAATATTCATTCTCATATATTTTTTTCATCATTATAGGTGCATAAAATGGCTCACATATTCAAGAAAAAAAGATATAAGGAATTTTTAGACTTGTGTCATATTTTTGGAGATACTATTGAAACTGGTGTGCATGCACATCTATCAACTAAATCTCCATCGAATAGTACAAAAGAAGATCATGAAAATAATATTGATGAAGATTACTCGTATAATGGAAAAGAAGATCAATATAAAAGTTCTCCATCTAAGAGAAAGAAGTCTCCTAAGAACAAGAAGGCAAAGAAGACACATTCTAACATTGTAGAAGAAGCCTTACTTATACCTAGTGAACATTCAAAAAGGAAGAAGGATTTACTTAAGAAAAAATTGAGTGAAACATCATCCACTGCAGAGAATAGATCTCAAAAGTCTAACATAATGATGGAATGTCTAAATTCTTTAGATGAATTGGGTGTTGATGGTGTGTAATATAGAAAAATTGTGAAGGCTTTACATGATTCTCCACTCTACAGGGATATTTTTTTGAAGATGACAAAAACAGGGAAGCTGGATTGGATTATGTCGCTTTAGTTATATTTTCACATTATTGCACATCGAATTCTTATTGATTTGACACTTTTATATTAAGCATTATTCCATATTTTGAACATTTTTAGTTTATGCTTTATATGAATATTTGACTTAATTTTAAGTTTATATTTTGTATGAATATTTTTCTATATTTGATTAAATATACATGATTGATATTTTATTAATTATTTAATGTTGGCATTGTAGATATATGGATTTCTTATCAAATTTCGAATCAGATTATGATGATGAACGGAAGAAGATGATCATTATTTTTGTAGTTGGGGGAGAGAACAAATATTTTCATTTACAAAAACACTCATGTAGAAATTTTGCTCTACCAGGTCAAATTGGATATTAGAACTTTTGAATGGGAATCCTACAAGGATTTATGAAAACTAAAGAATGAGAAAGATAATCTTCTTGAGCTTATGTGATGAGTTGAAGAATTTAGGAGGCTTAAAAGCAACAAATCATTTAACTGTGGAGGAACAAGTAGCAATTTTCTTGATAACTATAGGACATAATGAGACAACTAGAGTCAATATAAAATTCTTTCAACATTCGACCTGGACAATTTCGAAGTACTTTCAAAAAGTCTTATATGCAATTAATCGTCTTGTAAAAAGAGTCATTACTCCACCATCTTTTATTAATACACCTCCTGAGATTCAACGCAATTCAAAATTCTTCCCATATTTTCAAGTACATTCATATCTTTAATTACTATTTTAATTATGTCCTTCTTATTAAAAATTATTTTAATATATTTTTAAATTTTTAGGATTGTATAGGAGCAAAAGATGATACACATATTGATGCACATGTTCCGACTGATAAGCAAATACCATATAGGGACAAAAGAATTAATCCAACCCAAAATATTATTTGTTGTTGCTCATTTGACATGTGTTTTACATATGTAATGGTATAGGAAGGTACTGTAAATGACTCTCGAGTTCTTTTGGAAACAATGAAAATTCTAACGAATCAATCTTCTATGCCTCCAGAAGATATTATATTATTTTAAATAAACATAGTAATTATGATTCATTTTTAATTTTTTGTGTTAATATTATGTTCTTTTTATGTTAGTTAAGTACTATTTGGTTGACTCGGGCTACACTAATATGCCTGGATTTCTTTCACCATATCGAGGTGAAAGATATCATTTGTGAGATTATAGAGGTATAGGAAAATCTTAAGGTTCACAGGAATTGTTTAACTACAGGCATTCTTCAGTAAAAAATGTTATTGAAAGATTTTTTACTGTTCTAAAAGCAAGATTCTCTATACTTAAAAACATGCCGAGTTATGATATGAAGAAGCAAAAATACATTGTTATTGCTTGTTGTGTTATACACAACTATATTAGATTGTATGGACAAAACGATGAATTATTTGAAAGTTGTGCTGAAAATGAAGAACAAATTAGGAAAAGTGAAAATGAAGATGTTAGTTCTTAAGTAGAGTATAATATCACTCCAGCACAACTTCGAGATATGTCTTAGAAGCAAGATGAAATTGCTAGACAAATGTGAAATGATTATGTTATTTCTAATTGGTTTATGTTTTTTTTGTAAATGATAGTACTATTATGTTTTCAAAAATTATAATATGGTGGACATATTTTATTGATTAGAATGACTTAATATAATTTCTAATTTATGTAATTTATTATATACAATTAATGTGTAATTTTTTAATAATATTTGATTTGCGTATATTTAATTTTAGCTATAATGATAATTAATTAATTTAAAAATATAATGTATTATATTATAATTATTACACATAAGATTATAATTACTAAAAAATAAAAACATGAGAATAAAACAAAAAATGTTTTTGTTTTCAGTTTTTTATTATAAATCTCAACTAAACAGATTTTTATTTTCAGTTTTTATATTACAATATCTTAATCAAACAAGTTTTCGTTCTTTTTAAGAAAAAATAGAAACCAAAAATAACAACAAAAAATAAAAGTGAAACCAAACAACCTCGTACATGAGAGGTACTTCATTTCATACATAAGAAAAAAACTACAGAAGAAAAAAAGAAAACAAGTCACACATTTCTTTCCCATACAAAATAAAAATGTTTCAATACTATTTGGAATTTTTTTTTAAAAAAATAGCATTGGACCTCGGATGTCATCTGGATAATCTGACTAGAAGCCACACCATAATGCTTGTTCGTCTAAGGAAAGCCCAAGATTTTTGGACCTTTTGCTCCTAAATATGCCTATCTTCTTGATATTTTGGACCATATATACACCACAAAGAAACAAAACAATGTGAAAACAACTACATGGACAACATAATTAGCACCGCTCTTTATGATGCTCTAATTCAACTTCCTTATGTTATTCTTCACTCCTACTTGAGCTTTAATCATTATCATTTGTTGTTACAACATAAAATGAAGACCTCTTAGCAGGCAATTGCAACCTTTTGCATTAAACCATAATTTTTATCAATAACATCCCACATATTGCAAAGGGAAAAATCACGAGTCCATATTATTTCCTATTTCTATGACTATAGCAGAAGTTAGTAACAATATGTTGCTCAATAGCACATTAATTCCTTTCAAATGATGTTCAACAAATTGAGAACGTTCAAATGATGTTTAACAAATTGAGAACCAGTATACTGTGTCTTGACCATATATTATTTCTTCATGCCAACATCTGAAGAGAAAAATAGAAAACATACTATAGAGAGATCATGTTAGTGTGGAACAAAGCAAAGTAGCAAATCAAGGAGTTAAAAAGGCAAATTCAAGCTCCATATAAATGCCTTTCCTAATTATCAAATGCAACCTCCCGTAACTAAAAGAAATAACAAACTAAAGCCAGAGACCTAGTATTTCCTTCTCAAATTTATTTTATCCCAAGCATCAAGTAAGTATATAAAATAGAAAGTATTTCTAGTATATTTTCCATACATTGTGGATTGGGAAACAATGATCCAGTGTCTTTATTTCATATAATCTACATAAAAAAGAGAGATGTTAAGGGTATTTTCAGCTCCTTCTTGGCATTTATTTTTTAGAAGAAACCACTTCAAGACTGAAATAAATATTAAACTTCACATTTTTTCCGACCATCAATTAGTCATTGATGTACAAATCATAGTAGAAAACAAAATATAACATAATAGAAAAAGTTAATTTTAGTAAAGAGGCACGCATAAATTACTATAAAGTAGTAAAAAAGAAAATCAAAATTTGTAGTACTAGCTGATCTAAGAAATCCTTCTGAAATTTTGCTTCCACATTTATATCCTAAGAGACCTGCAAATTTTACTTAACATTATTTAAACCAAATATCGAAGGAACTATAAATACGTGCGTACACTTACGCGTGGAAATGAAAACACCTAAAGATTCACACAAGTCATGGCAAAGTTAAAGTAAAACATACTTTGACGCAGTAGTCTGATTCATATTATGATAAATTCAAACCGAGGTTATAAAACATGCAATCATCACTACAAAATTTTTGAGTATCCCACAGAAATTTTTATCGATTGCATTCATTCTGATCCTACAGATTTTCAAATAACTTTTTTTTTCTTACAAGGGAAAAAGAGAAAAACAAATTAACTTAAAGATTTGGAATACAACATTCCTTGAGCATCTCTATGGAGCAACTCCTGGATGCCCAACAGAGGCTCCTGAAGGATAAGGAGGCTCGATCGTAAAAAGGCTGCAAGGTGTGCCAGGCTGTCGACGCACTGATTTCCTTCGCGGAAGATATGTTAGAATTGTACCTCCCAGTCTCGGTGTAAAAGCCCCTGATACCTATCACCAAAAAAGTTTCCTCGGTCAGAACAAAGTAGGAGGAAGAGAGAATGTTAATTACCTCAAGAGAGTTCATTTCAACAACAATCTGTCGATATCCTACAAATGTAAGGCCTGAGAAAACACACCACCAAAGTTCTGCTGAAAGAGGCAAACACCTTCCAATAAATTGCTGAAAGCCCCCACATCAGTTCCCACAACAATCTCGAATTAAAACCCCTACGGATGCCTGAGTGGACCCTCGTTTAACTGCATCATAAGAATTGACTTTAACCCAGCCCTCCAATGATTTAGTCCATCACACTAAACTACTCACAGGCATGCCTTGAGTCAGGAATACGCAACTCTCCATAGCTCTTGCTCGTGCTATCCATCTGATGTAATCCATAATGATTATGTTACCCCATTCCGCTATTTCCAGAGGAACCAACAGGTTACCCCATAGATGGTGGCCCATGCTTCCTGCTGTACGGGGAATGTCTCGTGAGGTTTGACATTAACCATGTCCCCTCGTCTTGTTGAAAAAATCCCGTATTGACCACTTCTAAAGGAAAATTTTGCCAGATTGCTTTCACTCTCGAGCAGTTCCTCACTACATGAATAGTGGACTCTTCTTGCCTGCAAAAATGACAACGACTATCTGTGGCAACATGACGGGCCACACCCTGTTGGTTGGTCGGTAGTTTGCGTTGAGCTAACAGTTATAGAAACGACCTAATCCTCTGCGACCCTGCTCATTTCCATATAACCTCCCAAAGTTTGTGATGGATATTCGTGGATCGTCCTTCAATTAAGTTATAAGTTGTCGTTACTGTGAACCCCCATGGTGTGTTAGACCCCAAACCACCCTGTCGGCCCTGACATCCTCGACACTGTGGCAGGAGTTCGCTAGCTCCATACAAACTATAGACGAAAGGTACTGTTGGAATTCATTCCATTGCCAGGCACCCCCGTCATTAGTAAAGTCTGCAACCATAACGTAAAGGATGCTTTCAGGAACTGGAGAGGTAGCTACCCAAATAAATGGTTCGCATCCTTCAACCCAGTTGTCCAGCCAAAATAAAATATGCCTACCATTCCCCATATTCCATTTAAGACCTCGACGAACAAATTGTCAGGATGTTGATATCCCCCTCCAAGTGACTGAAGCCCTTGACCTAGAGAGCGTATGGGGAATATGTTGATCATCGAATCAATATTTGGCTTAAAGTATTTAGACCCATAGAGCATTGGGCTTAGTAAGCAGCTCTCAACCTAGTTTGGCCAGTAACTCATCATTGGTAGATTGAATACGTCAAAGGCCCAGCCCTTTCGCAGCTTTAGGCTGACACACTAATTCCCATTTAACCAGATGTATTTTGTGGTGCCCAATCGTCAAACCCCATATAAAATATCGCATGGTTTTTTCTAGATCGTTGCACAGTTGGCATAGGAGCCGCACCATTTGTATCGTAAAAATGGGCAAAGCAGAGAGGACCGATTGGGTAAAGGTAACCCTGCCCGCGAGCGACAAACTCTTAGCACACCATCCTACAAGTTTCTTCTGAGCCTTATCAAGGATGTGTTGGTAGGTGTTACGGGTAGTTTACTCGTGGATCAAAGGGACCCCTAAATACCGTCCAAGATTGTCCGTACAAGTAACTTGAAGATCGTGGCTAAGGCGTCTGGTAGTTTCTCGGAAATGTTCTTAGGAAAAAATATTCGAGCTTTAGCGGTGTTGATTGTCTGTCCAGAGGCAAGACAGAAAGACTCTAAGGTTCCAGCTATCACCTGCGTCTGCATATCCACTGCTTCAGCAAAAAGGACTAGGTCATCTGCAAAGAAGAGATGGGAGATGGGAGGTCTCGTTTGATTCAGTTTTATCAATTTCCAACTCCCGCAGTCCACCTCCTTCAAAATGAGTTGACCTAAACACTCCAAACAAAGCACAAAAAGGTAAGGCAAAAGGGGGTCACCTTGCCTGATGCCCTGCGAAGGTCTAAATGTTTCAGAGACAGTGCCTTGCCAGGCAACTTGCATCGAAACCGTCGTTACACACTTCATAATGACCCTGATTAAATTTTCTAGGATCCCAATATCCACCAAAGTATCGTGAATAAACTCCCACTGAAGTTTGTCATAAGCTTTTTCCAGGTCCACTTTCAGGGTCAGGAACCCTGTCTTGCCCGTCTTCCTCCGCATGGTGTGGATAACCTGCTGGGCTGTAATAATATTCTCAATGATGTGCCGACCAGGAATGAAGCTGCATTAGTTTGCCACTATATGGTAGTCCATGTGTGCTTTCAATCTATTCACAATGACTTTAGAAATGGCCTTATAGATGACTGTTCACAGATTAATCGGGCAAAATTGAGATAAAAAATGCGGGGATGGGATTTTGGGGATTAGGACCAGAAGGGTTTGGTTTAGGTCCTATTCCCATCTTTCCATCCTGAAAATTTGCTGAATAAATGTCACCACTGCCGGCCCTACTGTTCCCCGTTGGTTTTGGAAGAATAGCGCATTAAACCCATTGACACTCGAAGCTTTGTTTGGATTCATATCAAAAGTGGCACTTCTGATTTCAGTATCCCAGACTGGGAGGGCTAGCTCCTGTAACTTTGCCTCCGAAAGCATTAGAAAGGCTCCTGTGAGGGGGAATGATGAGTGCGTCCCGTCCTCGAGATTGTAGAGGTTGACAAAATAGGTCTTAACTAGCAAGCACAGTTGTTCAGGATCTGTAACAATGTTCCCAGATAACTTTCTTCACATACAAAAGTATGCTCCTAATCTTCTCTCTCTCTATCTCTCTCGCTCACCAAAGCAGGAAAATGGAAAAAGGAGTTGAAAATAATTTTGTTGACATTATTACCATAGATTATAAGGAGAAAAATCAGATTGTATAATGTAAGACGAGGAATGAGAAACTATTAATGCTTAGCCAAGTAAGATATTCCATAGTTTTCATAGCTCAGGAATAACGTGTTTTCATATAGGTGAATATGACGCTATAAAGCTACTAAACTTCCGGTTTCAAAGCTTCATTGTAGTCCAGTTACCTTACACTTGCAATTGAAAATAGTACTCTATCACCATAATTAGAAAAGAATTCATACTCACCAAACAAAAGTCACCGAACAGTGAGCTTGCTGCGATAGTATCATAACTTAACGAGAACCAATAAGAGACATAGTATAGGAAACTAATCTGCCAATTACCACCCAATGATCCTATGTGCTGTGTATAAAAATGAAAGACGATCACTAAAAAGACACTTGTAAACAAAGCCAAATAATCCACCACTTACTATCCAGAGTTCTCGATAATAGAGGAGAGAGAGCGAGAGAGACTTGCATTCCTCAATTGCTTAACTTAGCTACAAAGGCCACTAATTTCATCATCCAAGTCAGCGTGCATGGGATCAATCCATAATTGAATTTCATTGGAGCTCGCTGCCAGCTGAGTATAGTAAATGATCATTTCACCACAACAGCTTAAGCTATTGTGTGAGGCCAACTTAATTGATTTTATATATTTACTAACACACCCCCTCAAGTGAAAGCACTTTGGGCCTGAAACTTGCACAGGCTCACTCTACCTTGTGTTGAAAAATAGGTGGGTGGTAGGATTTGAACTCATGACCACTTGGTCACAAAGGCTCTGATACCATATTAAATGACCATTTTTAGCACAATAGCTTAAGCTGTTGTGTGAGGCCAACTTAATTGATTTTATATGTTCACTAATAGGGTATTTAAACCTTCTCTGGGAACCAAAAATTGAAAATTAAACAAGGAAGTGAAGGAAACATAAAAGAGAGAAAAATGGGATGTAATACCTTGATCTGTAAGGGCCATCGCCACCATAGAAAGAACCACCACAGCTTGTAAGCGATCTAGAAGGGGGGTTGAATAGATCCTTAAAGCTTTTCGTAAAATTATACAATAAAATCAGAAGTTAATTCACACAAAAACAATTTAAACAAATTTAAATGTAAAGAGTAGAGAAGAAGAGCAA
>JANVCQ010000006.1:7616690-7627234 GCA_025531925.1 Erythroxylum plowmanianum | reverse complement strand
TTCATAACCAAAACTAATCTTCAAAGTCATCAAAACCAATAAATTCTTTTTCTCATCAATTTCCTCAAGGCATAAAAGCTTCTATAACACAATTCATATCCGAAAATACTCATTGAATTCATTTTAATATTTCTAATTTCCACCGAAAGTTCGGGGTCCAACAATGACTACTACTACCACGATTACTGCGACTACGACTATGACTACTACGACAACGACTACTATTACCACCACCATCACCACCACTACGATTACTACGACGATGATTACTACTAAGACTACAACTATGACTATTATTACTACTAATATGACGACGACGACGACTACTACAACAACAACTACTACTATTACTACTACTACTACTACTACTACTACTACTACTACTACAACTACTATTACAACTACTACTACTATGATGACGATGACTATTACTATTACTATTACTATGACTACGACTATGACTATGACTACTACTACTACAATGATAACGACTACTAATATAACTACGACTATGACTACCACTATTATGACTATTGCTACTACTGCTACTACTATGACGACGACGACAACTACAACTATTACTACTACAACTACTACTACTATTACTACTACCACTACTACTACTACAACAACTACCTCCACCACGACTACTACTACGACTACGACTATGACAATGACTATGACTATTATGACTACGACTACTACGACTACGACTACTACTATGACTATTACTACCACTACTACTACTATGACTATTACTACAACTACAACTACGATGACGACGACTACTACTACTACTACTATTACTACTACTACTACCACCGTCACCACCACCACCACCACCACCACATTACGACTACTACTATGACAATTATGACGATGATGATTACTGTGACTACTACTACCACCACCACTATTACTAAGACTACCACTTACCACCACCACTATTATTACTACTACCACTACTATCACTATTACTAGTACTAGTAGTACATCTTAACAAAGGCTTCGAACTGTTTTTGTAAATTGGAAGATGACTCACCTATAACTATTTACTCTGATACCTATTTATTTTGGTCCCGTACTTGCGATCGAATTATAGGGCAATTATCAACGATGTCAACATGCGATTCCTATAGAAGGGAGTATTTTCGGAGTTTCCTTCCTCTATAACCTATGTTGAATATAGAAGTGGGATTGTTAAGAGAGAACCCACAAATATCTGTAACACTGATTATTGAAATAATTCTCGTTAATCCTTCAATTCCAGCATACAATCCTTTTTAAACAAAAAATCAATAACTACTTCCTATAAAATAGAAATACACTACGTGCAAGACTTAAAAGCTAACTATTAGGATATCAACTAAGAATTTGAAAACAATACAACTTAATGAATGAAAATCACTACAGTTGGAACTTAATAATGTTGCATCACGTTCTCGCTGTTCATCTATGCTCCGCGTCGTTTGTAAACATGTCCTTTGAAATTTAGGTCTATAACAAATTTAATCCTCAATAAAGCTCTACTTATTTGTTTAAGTTGAGCCCTGATGATTCCTCAAGGGTGATTACTTAAGCAGGATTATCTATTCACTAGTTTACCATTCACTTACTTGGGAGTTCCTATCTTCACTAGGAAGTTAAAGGAATCTGAATGTAGACCTCTCTTTGATAAAGTTCAAAAAAGAATATGTAACATCTCATTCCCAACTAACATATGCATGTGGGTCCATCGAATACAAGTGTACATGCCTGTCAGAAATGACATGTTAATTATCTCACCTTCACTGTACATAACATGGCATCATACTCTAAACCATCAATCACACATTTTCTAAACCCAAAATGTTATCACATTATATCAAAATCCATAATTTAAATTGTTTCATATAACACAATACCATCCATGTTTTACAACATTATCCTATGAGCATAAACAACTTAGTACACACCAAATACAATAAACATGAAAGAAATCACTAAGTCCTCAATCTCAATTGACCGACCTCTGAGCCATATCTGACTATAACAGTTGCACAAAATATGCTTCTACGGAATCTTTAAAGTTATGTTGTCTCACTCTCGAACCTGAAAAGCAATGGTGCAATTTTAATGAGTTTTGCAAACTCAGCAGAGTAACCATCCTCGATGGTTCATTCATGTCATAAAACAAGATCAATTATAGAATGTAATCATACAGTTCAAATCTACTTGACAAGTATCAAATACTATTACAGATAAATCATTTCTCAGTTAAACAGTTCAATCATTTAATGACATTTACACAGCTTTGCAAATCATTCAATGAATTCAAATTATATGCAAATGCGATATGTATGAGACTCACATTCATTTTTTATTGTTGTGATTGTATGATTTTACAGTATTTAGATCTATCGAGCTCAGTCAATCAGCCTGTAACTCATTGATCACAGTGAGCCATAAGCTCGAACCACATATGCGGGAGCTTAAAGCTCCTATCAGTGACAGTATCAGTAGCAGCATCAGTCATAACTCCTTTATATTACATGCATTGGAATGAAGTGCATGCCATAATCAGTCATCAAATTTAATCGCTTTCATTTGCATGTAATATAACAGTATATCAGTCACAGTATTAATTATAGTAACAATCATAGTAGTAGTAGTCATTGGACTAGGTCCAACAATCAACTTTTTAGCTGAGAATTATAAAATCATTTAGGCAGACGCATTCACATTCAATCAACACTTCCAATATCATTCTTATGCATCAAAACGCCTCAGACAAATATTGTTCGAAATCCAATACACAATCAGCACAATTAAGTACAGTTTAATAAGATAGCAATACAATTCAATAATGTACAAAACAATAAGGTGAGACCATCTTAGGTTACTCACAGTATGCTCCAAACAGCTATTGCCTTGAAGTCTCGACAATGTTTGGATGCTATCGTTCAATGCGCTCCTCTATAGAAACAATACATTCACATATCACAATATTGCACAATTATGTATTCATTAATGCATATTCATGTATATTGAATATGTACAATGCATGTTCATGAAAATTTAGGAAATCTTGTCACAATAATCATTCAGATATCCACATTCAATTGATTAACTCAAATTTGTTTAAAGGTACACTTTCAGGTCCATTTTGCACAATTATTTTCATCATGAAACTAAAGGAATTTTGTAACACTTCCTTCTAAAAAATTATTCTCTTATGTCTTAAGTCTCTGTTGATACTAAGATTATTCAATTTAGTTTATTATTCTATGAGTTATGTTTAAAATACCACAGACTGTGTATATTTGAAATTTTGGCTAATGCATGATCATGCATTCAAGTTGTACACCTTATATCTCTCAATTCCAATATCCAAAATTTACAAAATTTATAATTTAAAGCTAAGAGAACAAACTGCAACTTTGGTGTAGAAACCTTATCCTAATTTGATCTATATCAATACAGCTTATTCAACAATAACAGGACATGATTTCTGTCTCTGGTAGTACTACAGCCTAAGCCAAGACTCACTTTCAAGCTAAACTTCAAGACCCTTAAGGAAAGAATTCAAATTCAATTTCTTCTTACTATTTGCAGCCAAATGTATCTAGTTATATTTAAAACAATAATAATTTCATTTGGAAATCTACAAATCAAAATATAGCCAAAATATCAAAGCATGTTCAATAAAAATATTCCAGTTATCAAATTTCAGCACACCTCAGTATTTTCATCCTAGCACTTCCTTTCAGGATAACTTTGCATGATCATTATGACAAGAAAAATGGTTTATTTCAGTAACACTTTCTTCTAGACAATTGTTCCACTATGTTTCCAGTTTCTAATAACACTAAAATCGTACAATTTGATTTCCTATACTGAAAGTTATACCCAAAATAGTTCAAACTGTTTTTAAACTGTAACAAAACTCCTAACTCTACTTCCAGTCATATTTTGGAATGCTTAAAGATAGAATTAACATTCGACTTCTTCAGGAAAATTGTAGACTTATGTCTCTATTCTATTCTGAATCAAGAATAAACGTACTTAGAAATCTATAGTTGCAACCAAAATTCATCACCAACTTAAGATGAAAACAAATTGATTTTGGACAACAAGATGAAGGTAACTTTTAGCTAGTTTTCTTGGCTATTTTGTGTAAGGTAAAAAGCTAGTTTTGGTGCAGGAATTTAGCTAAGGTTCAGGCAAAATACATAGGAGAAAGTTGGAGAAATTTTAGTCGAGAAAGGTGAGAGAAATAGTAGAAACATTGCTGCTAGAATTAGCTCCATCAACATGCTAGGTGTAAACTTTACAGCATAACATTTTTCCTAAGGAATGTCTTACATTTGCCTACTCAAGATGCTACCACTAATCCACTCAAGATGTTGCCATATGTCACTAATTAATCAGTCCGTATGTCTCCTAATTATTGGCCCACTTGTCAAACAATAATTGCTCCATTTGTCAGTTAATTACTAGTCCATTTGTCACTAATTTAACTATGCCAAATGTCACTCAATTTTAGGCTTAATCATCCAAATTTTTCATGTATCAATTTATCCTACCACTTTGACATTTGTCCTAGTCTAACTGTACATTTTAATCTATCATTTTTTTCAATCCATAACATTTAATTCCAAATTTTTAATTAATATCCAATCATACCAAAATTCAAGACATATCAAAACACAATTCACATCATGATCACTTAACATTGTTCATACCCCAAATTTTCAAAATTTCCCAAAAATTCACCAAAAATCCAAAATAATCAAATTATTCTCTAAATAAATTTTCAGCTCAAAAAGCTCACAATTCACATTTTAATTTCATTTTTAACAATTAATTATATCCAAAAATGTCACTGAATGCATGTACAAATAATTATAATGTGCAAGATCAATAGTGTCGTGTATATCTATGTCATATTATGCATAAGCATGAATTATGTTTCCTAATTTCTCATTAATCTCTAGTAATCACCATTTTAATCTTAATTCAGATAACAGGATGTTACAGAATATCTACTTGAACCAATAGGTTCCTGTCTTATAGAGGTCAACTTTCGTTAATTATTTCAATTATCAATAATCTACACATCTACTAGTTGTCTCACTTAGCTATTCCTAAAGGAATATTGAAAAGGATTGATAAAAAGCATTAGAGATTTCATATGGCATGGGCCAAACAAGGGTGGTAAGAAGATTTGTAAAGTTTGGAGTGTCATTTGTTTTTTAAAGAAAATAGAGGGTTGGGTATCAACTTTGCTAGTAGAATGAACTAAGTACTGTTAGCTAAAATGTTATGGAGACAATGTCATCATAAGGAAAGCCTTTGGGTGAAATGGGTGCATATATTTCTTGTCAAACAAAGAAGTATTTGTTCCATCTCTTAGAAAAGAACTTATCCCTATACTTTTCAACAAATCTTATATACCAAGTCAATCTTGCATTCTCTTATCTAACACTACATTAGAGATGGAAGAAGTATTAAATTCTGGCTTGACAACTGGCATTCTCTTGGGCCTTTATGTTGTACATAATATTTCATTATTGTTAAAAGGCTTATCCCTAAAGACACTATGAAGCAAGAACTTATTAAGGATAACAATTGGTATTGGTCATATCACACAAGAAGGGGAATTAGCCCAATTGCTACAGTATGTCAGATTTTTTACCAAATCAGGGTCTACATGATGAAGTTTGATGGGAGTTACACAACTCACACAAGTTTAACACTATTTATTGTTAAATGATGACTCTTGGTCCCAGCATCAAGTTTCCCTTTATAAATTGATTTGGGGTTCGAGTATCACTAAAGTTCATTCATTGATTCTCTAGTTAGTAGCTGGAAACTAGAGATAACATTAAATTTTAGATTCCAAATAAGAATTGTCCTTTATGTACCTCTGAACCAAAATCATTTGATCACATCTTTTAAGTGTTGTCACACAAGTTAGTTTTGGAGAAAATTTCTCAACTTGTTTGATCTTCGTGATAGAAGCCTCACCTGGTTGGAATGTGTATCTTGAAATGGAAAAGTAAAGAAGATTGCAAGATGTTTAGGGTTGGTTTTGTTACGCTAGTTTATTATATTTGGATAATGATAAACAACAAGTTATTTGAGAAATTTGAACAATTCAGCAAATTTACCTCGATGGGATTTGACCTCAAGTTTAGATTGAAGATTGGAACACTCATCTCTACTTGATAATAGTTTTTCTTAAATTAGTAATGCTTCACATGTTTTATCTTAATATGTAGCTTGCTGTTATGATATACCCTTTGGTATGAATTTCATTTCTCATTATAATATTCACCTTTTTTAATGAATAAATTAGTTACTTCCCAAAAAAAATTATTTCCCCTATCATATATCATAGCCTTACAAATTGCCAACACATCTATACATGCCACTTGCGAACAGAGGAGCATACATGGAGCAATCATAAGCCACGTGCCCCTTTTTAACACGATAAGCTCAAAGCCTACGATCAATCAACAATAGTAGAGCAATTTATTATTTATAAAAGGAGACAAACAAATCTACAGGAAAATAAAAAATATGACATCAAATCAACACCACGGCTACAGAAGCACAAAACTTGGCGCAGATATGGCAATTTACATTGGAATGCAAGTGATGGAAAATAGGTAATTTTCCCCTTTGCTTCTAACAAAATCGTGAATGGAGGTTGTATTGACTATCTATTTTAAAGGACACGTAACCCCCTATTAGTTATCCTCTTTCAGGACTTTTTAAGGAGATTGTTCGCAACTTTTTTTTTGTTGCCCACGAGATGTTTTAGAAAAGTTTCAACTATAGAAAAGCACCTTTAAGCAAGCCACATCCAGATTAATCTCCGTTCGAGTCAGGTAGGTCCCTTACAGGAGGCAAAGCTCTGGCCTCAAGTTTTAAACGACTGCATACATAAGAACGATTAGAACCTGTGACCTCATTTAAGTCAGGAGAGCCCCTTACCAACTCACCTGTGCCCTAGGGTTAGATTGTTCGCAACTTTGGTATAGTTTGTGGGTTGAAACTTGAAAGCTAAAATAACACTTTTACGTTTCTCTCTCCTGCTTCGTTACGTAAAAATAGTCATCTGACCTTTTTTTTTAAGAAATGAGAGCCATATGACTTACGTTGCCAGTTGCTTTTATGACAGCAACATTAACGTAATCTTGTTGACCTTCTAAAAAAATTTTATTAACAATTTGTAAAGTTGAAATAGCTGACATTAAGAGATAAAAACATATTTGATATAAATAAATTTTATATCAAATTTGATATAAATAAACATATTTGATATAAACAGGTTAAAATAACACTTTTACGTTTCTCTCTCCTGCTTCGTTACGTAAAAATAGTCATCTGACCTTTTTTTTTTAAGAAATGAGAGCCATATGACTTGCGTTGCCAGTTGCTTTTATGACAGCAACATTAACGTAATCTTGTTGACCTTCTAAAAAATTTTTATTAACAATTTGTAAAGTTGAAATAGCTGACATTAAGAGATAAAAACATATTTGATATAAATAAATTATTAATTTCATATTTTTATTACTGGCATTTAAAATTAATTTCCATTTTTTGTGTTTTGCAACTTTTTTCAATCAATTTTCATTATAATTAATCTTGCTTTTTTCATAAAATAACTAATTTTATTAACGATTATTTGTATTTTGAAAATTTTTTACATCAGTTTCAGTTAAAATTCTAAACTAAATATTCAAAAGAAATTGCATGACCCATCTACAAATAAGGGATTACAAAACTGCACAATTAAAAATTACATGAAAGGGTGGGAAAAAATGATGCAAAAAGTATAAGATACAAAATGAAAATTGACGAACATGATACATAAAGAAGTATTAAGAAGGCTTACATAACCAAGTTTAAATAAACAAATTTCATAAAAAATATATTTTAATATTAATATTTATGTTAAAAATATATATTAAATATAATGTTTTAAAGTGTTAAAAAGACCTATAACAATTTTAAATTATTCAAATTTACTTAAAAGTAACAGAATTTTTAATGGGATTTTGTCTTCATTAATTAAATGTTATGGCAATATTAATGTGACACTTTGTTTTGTTTTTATTGTTTGTGTGAGACCCACAATATTATTTAAAAGTCATATAACATCCACTCATTTTAATTAAACCTAAAACAAAATGACCAATTTCTCTCAAATTTCAACAAATTCAATTACAAATTTCTAGTAGTTTCATTACTTTTTAAAAAAATCCTAATTTCACTTGTTATTTTTTTAAAATTTTATTTTATACTCAAAAGAATTACAATTCTTTTCCGTTGAACTATAGTACTCACGACCACAAGTAAGTATGTGCTACTGTAGATAATTTTGATTGCCCTTGAATCTAACTTGAAGCTTGTGACACATGTTGATATTTTTTGCTATATGTTGAGTTTCATGGGTAAGCGCCTCTTATGCTTCTTTGACTTTGCCTTTTTCATCATTTCCTTTCTTAAATAAACTCTAACCCTAATCCTAGCCTATTGAATGATTGAGATAATATTTTGATCAAAAAAGAAACTTATATACGAAAGCAAACATTATGAGTTGTTTGGTTTATGAGTTAATGAAATCGATTTATTAGCATGGAGTAAACCTCGTAACCAAACAAAATTTATGTTTAATTAAAAAGAGTAAGCCCATAATAACATATGACTTCCATATAGCATTGAGACTCATATAAATATTAAAAAATAAAAAATAAATGTCTTGTTAGTAGTGACATCACACTTAACTAACATATAATGATGAAAATGGGCCAAGCCAGGTGGACTTATCATCGACCACTTTGTCTAGCCTGACTCGACCCTCAATACTTGAGGCCTAAGCTCAACCTAAAACCTAGTTGGGTTTAGACTATTTGACCTATGTTCGAGCTTGATCAAGCTTTAGGCATCTCAAAGCCAACATTAATGTCATCATCCTCTTTTGTAGGTTGACCCCTTATCTATTCATTTTTATCCATGAAAGACAATATTCAATTCACAAAGTCAAATGCCAAAGATAAAGAGACAACCGAATGCCAAAGATATAAAGACAAGGATTGGAAAAAGAAAGAGAGGAGAGGAGCAAAGGCCATAAGAAAGTGACTTTGGAAATTAGGAGGGCTTCTTGGCTTCTAGCTTCTTCGAATGGAAAAGAAATGGTTATTCCTAATTTTCTCCATCACCCATACCTTTACACTATTAGCAAAACATGAACCCAAACCCTTAAAGTCCGTGCTAGTATAAGATAGCAAATAAAGGAAGTGAGTAGAGCTATCTCTAATTAAAGAACTGGTAATCAAAGCTTATCCCTTTTTGCCTATCAAGAAGCAAAAGTTTTAATTTTTACCCAAATTCTCTTAGTAAGAGGCATGCAGTTGGAAAAGGAATTGAAAAAGAAAAAGGATATACTATATGCAAATGGAAGAGAATGCAGGCATAATTTACAAGGAACAAACTACGACTATTTAGATGCATTCAGTTTCATTTTATTTTATATAAGTCATTCAGGATTTTGGGCTAGACCAAGCTCGAGCTCAATTTAAAAAAAAACCCCAAACCTGGCCCTAAGCTAAGTCAACTCAGACTAAACTCATAGCTAAAGTGTAATTGTCATTCTTACTGACAGAAACATAACTCTATCAAGGGTTTTGTTCATTTAAAGTTAAATTTGAACACTTTTGAAACATTAGAATTCTTTTCTAAAGCTTCAAAAAGTAATGGTTTGACTTATATTTTGGTATAAATGTTATAGTTAAAAAATATACCTTTTGCAAATAAAATTGAAGTTCATCATTTTAGGGCTAGGGGTGTTCATTCTAATTTATAGAAACAATATATTATAAGATAAAAAGTGAGGGGTTTTAGGTTCTTTCTAGTTTCACTTTCTCTACACTTACAATTCCCCTAAATTATTAAAAAATCAAAAGAATTTTGAATCCTTTACTCATTCTATTCATGTAGTATTGTTCCCTAACTTATTCATCTCCTTGTTTATTTAGGTTTATGTTATTTCTATGCCAAGCTTGTTGTTCTTTATTCTATTAAGTTCTCTATACTTTAGTTATTTCTTTTTTTCCTTTTTTAGCTATTACGTTATTCATACTCTTTCACTTAAATTTTGCCTAAGGGATTATTATCTGGCTCAAATTACACTATTATTTTTAATTTTTTTGTGTGTGGCAATTTGTTCTTGTCTGTGTAGTTTCCTTTTTCATTTGAAGTTATTTATACGTAGTTTTTCATTTACTAGTATTTGGGTTATAGAGGTAGATACAGGAAGGGATTATCAAATCAATCCCTCATCTTCCTTTTTCTTTCTCCCTTTTACTCCTGTGTTGCTTACTTTCGAGTTATAAACTGTTGGACCCTGGAAAATTTTTCCTTAAAAGTAAGCATGACTTAAAATAATTTTGAAATTTTGATAGATTTAATTTCGGAACTATACTTATGTCAAGGTTAGTAGGATTTGTTGAATTGGTAAGTGGAAATTAAAGTGTTAATATAATAAGGAT
>JANVCQ010000006.1:7567283-7583719 GCA_025531925.1 Erythroxylum plowmanianum | reverse complement strand
AATGTCATGAATGCATGTGTATCATGTGCATGTGCAACAAATCATCAGTCATAGAGGCTATATGATGTATGTTTATGCCGAGATATAATTCAATACTCCTAGCCCGTCCCAATTTACTAAAATACCCTTCTCATCGGAGATGGGATGTTACAATACTAATCCCATTTTAAATTTCCATTTTCAATTCCAATTCTAATTCTCATGTAACAAATTCATAACAAAATAACATAAATTACTTACCCAAACCCAATACCCATGGTATTCTTCAACTTCAATCCAACAATTTCAAATTATCAACTTCAAATTTTCATTCTAAAATTTCATTCCAAAACAATTCCAATTTCCATCCAAACATTCAAAAATTCAAACTTCAACTTCGGTATTCAAAAATCAAAATCCAAATCCATTCCTCCACAAACAAGTCCACCTACCGATAGCATTTTCATCAACTCATCAACACTAATACACGACAAACACAAATCCAATCCATTTCCAAATTCCAATCCACAACACAAAAAACAAAATCCATTTACCAACAATTTTTGGAGTATCAACGGTAATACACACCTAAAAAAATTATTTAACCGTCGGATTGTCTCGAGTCTTCACTTGGGTATTCGGGTTGGGCTTTGGGTTGTGCCTCTGTGAGTTGTCGGAAGGTCGGTGGTGGTGCGGTGGTGCGGCGAGGAGGAGAGGTGACGTCGAGGAGGAGCTGTCGAGGCTAGATTTACACGGATCTACACGGATGAGGCCAGATCTACACGGAGAGGAGGAGAACGGAGAATAATAGGGGCGACTGGGCGAGGAGGAGAACCAAACGTTGCGACGGTGAGAGGATCTCCAGACGTCGACGACAGAGACGGTGAGACCGTGAGAGGTTGAGAGCAAGAGAGTGAGAGAGAGAGGCTTAGAGAGAAGAAGAAGAGTAGAAGAAATGAAGAAGAAAGAAAGAGTAGGTAGCAGACAAGAGGGTCAGGGGGTTGGGTAAAAATTAGGAAAAAAACGTTTTTGCAGATAAGTCCTCGGAGTTCCGAAAAATTTCGAAATTGCCCGAAATTTTCTAGAATGTTGGGTACCGATCGGTACTCAACGGAAAACCCCGGTACCGGTCGGTATTTATGACCGGTACCAAGGTTGGGATCCGAATTCCGTTCTCCGACCGGTACAGTACGTTCCGGCCGGTACGAAACGGATCCCATAAACTTGGTAGTTATTGTTGTATACTCTCCTGTATTGATTGGTGATTCGTATAATCAAAGTTTGGAAGAAGTTATATGAACTGAGAAGGAGACTTCACTGATTCCATATTTTATATAAAAAAAATATATAAGAATTTGTGATCGACTACTTTATAAGCTTCAGTTTATCTAACTTGCAGAACCACATACCGAATTTTTTCTTTAGTATTTGACCTCTTATGATCAAATTAGCAAAAATATAAATAAAAAATGTTATATTTCGGGATTACATGAATGACGTCATTATTAAGAATACTAATTACTTATATTGTGATTTATAGATGAATATAATGGTATCATTTATCTCAAAATCCTTAATTTATTGTATGAGTTATTAGAACTGGTTTCATAAAAATATGATCCATTCAAAGGCCTAAAAACTAGAGACGTTTCAGGATTAAAACAGGATTCTTTGAATTTTGGCAAGAAAAGGATTCTCGCTTGTGTGACACGGCATAGGTTTTCTTAACTTTTTTTGACTGCCTTTAAAAAGAAAGTAAAACAAAATTGGCTTACTTTCAAATTTTATTGGGGTATACTCCTCGAGCTTTGCAATTTTAATTGTGTTTAAATCTTTACGTGAATTGAATCTGTTGAAGATTGAATGAACAGAAACAGTGGAGATTAGTAAACCCAGAACTGATGAGTCACTGGAAAAACAAGTCCTAAAACAAATTGCCGGCATGGGCGTGAACCAGTGACCGGCATGACTTGGGTTTTGACTCCTGGCTCATGACCAATTATGGGCCAGCAAGAACAAACTATAGGCCGGTGTCATTGAGTTGTAAAACAACAAAAGATAAATGGGTCGAATGATTTCTAGATTTGGGCCGTAAAAATTTTGGTTTAGAGGATTAGATAAGTAACAAATACAACTTGGAGAAACTTATACATGTGTATATATATACACACACTATATAATATGACTAATTAAAGGATATATTTTACTTAGAAACAAGCTTCTAAGTTTGCAATTATGATGAATTTGAATTAATTTGGTAACATTTAGAAATAAGTTTATGAACATATTATAATTTATAATTATTAAAATTGATTAGTTCAATTATAATTGGACACAAGCTTCTAATTGAATTCAAATATTTAAGTTCACATGTTTAATTGAAAGGAGCATTAAGATGATTATTTCTTATATTACCATATTCCCAAATAGATTCTTTTTTAATCTTACATCAATGCCTATCTTCCCTTTCCATAGGCAACTTACTGTTCATCAAAGTAACATATTCAATATATAATAGGTTAACGACCAAGAAAATTTCATGTGACATAATAAACCATGATGCTTTATGGTGGCTAATAAATAGTACAAAAAATTACGTTATGATGTAATAAACAAATTTGAATTATTGGTAGATTGTTTTAGAGAAATGTACCTGAAGTATCACAATAGCAATAAGCTTGTCAATTCTAGGTTTTACTTCAAATAGATTTAAACCCTAATGCTTTAGTAGTAACTTTGTAACCTACAAAAAAACATGCGTAATGAACTTATATATTATTACTATACATTATGAAACTAAGAGCGTGTGCAATTAAAAATTTAAATTTAATAATATACATAGAAAAATAAATAATTAAAGATTATTATTGAATGTGAAAGTCATCAATTGTGAATTTGAAAGGTATCAAAAATATTATAAAAGTCAATAAAAGTTAGATTGTGATTTTGCAAAGTGATTAAAGTTAAAACATAGCAGGTTACAACAAAACTAAGAGTGTCCTTTTAATATCAACAACCCAATAAACATATAACAAGGCATTTTCAAAACTTATTTTATAAGTGAAGTAAATTTGTAGTTACTACGAAAACGTTGATGGAAAATTTTTACAAATCAATGAACACTTTGGCTCCTCCTTTAATTGCTTGCTTCTTTCCCAGTTGAAATTACATTTTTCTGCTACTAGAGGCTTTTATCTAGTAATATATCGGGATTGCCAAATGTGCCTAATTCTAAATGGATTGAATTGCAGCCAAAGCTACAGGAGTATTGAGAATTGGAAGAAAGGATAGTTAATAAATAGCAGAGAAGTGTCATATCTCTAGTTCAATTCCCTTCTTTTCACTGCAGAATAATGTGTTACATCTAAACAGGGTAGAAAGACTCTGAAAACAAAAGGAAAACCAGTAAATTAGTGTTCAACTGCATATGCCATCATCCTCTATAGACCATGAGATAGAGAGACAAAGTAAATCCTAAATTGTAGGTAATTTTCTAGTAATAATGAAAGCTAAAAGCTTTTGTTATACGTCAGTATCACAAAACAAGAAATTCTAGTCAATGTTCAAAATAACTATATCTCTTCAAGGTTTGAACTTTATTTGGGGGGGAAAAAAAAAGAAAGTTCTCAGTTGTATGTATTATTTTATGGAAAATAAACTCTTGGGAATCGGAGGACAAGCCTTAGAACAATTGGTAAGGATACTCCTTTGTGATCAGAAAGTCAAGGGTTCGAATCATGAAAACAACCTCTTTGTAAAATATAAAAGGAAGGTTACATACAATTGATTGTTAGAGTATCCTATTTTGACTAAACATGAAAATGTTAATGAGTTTATAAGTACTAGGATCCAACTATCTAAATGACTAGTTTTAGTCATTTTGGCAATAGTTAACCTAAGCCTAATTGTAATATGGTATCAAAGCTGATGGTTGTCCGTCTGAATGTCCAGTCCTGGAGACCCAGTTTGGTTACATCTGTGTTTATTTCAAATGACAATTAGGTGTCCAGTCCTAGATGCATTTGCGGGGGGAGTATTAGAGTATCCCATATTGACTAAACATGAAAATATTAAAGGGTTTATAAGTAGTAAAGGTCAACTATCCAAATGACTAGTTCTAATTATTTTGGCAATATTTGACTCAAACCTAATTCTAATGTTGGTGACTCTCTCTCGACCATCGGAAAGCGAGGAGCCTTGTGCACTAGAGTTTGCCCTAAACTCTTAGGAATTAAATTTTGTGACATAGAGAACTGAACAAATCAGTATAGAAATTATGGGTAAAGTTAACTATTTAGGACCCTATGAGAAGGGTTGAAATACAAAAAATCATTTCATTATGTTGCTGTGAGTAATGACCTTGACCAAAGGATTGGTTTGCAACAAGTGATGTGCGTAATAGTAGCCATCATTGTCATTGCAATGCAAGGTTGTAAAATGAACCGAACCACCCTTGACCATTTGTGCGGTTTCTCATAGTCACCTACTTCTACACCTTTAAATTAAATAACACACTCCCTCTAACTTTGGTCGTGGGACAATATAGTTCATTTTAAATGACACCCTGTAGGCCTTCGCTCAAGTAATTCATTTTTATCAGTTACTACTATGCCATCTGAAAGGTATCAAAAATATTATAAAATCACACTATGTGAACCTAAAAATTTATCTTTTATTCTGCATGAAAGCTATAAAAAAAATTATAAAATCACACCATGTTAACCAAAAAAGTTATATGTTATGCCACCTAAAATCTCCTCTTAGTTTTTATAATTTTTCAAATAATTAATACCAACCAATATAGGGGAAACCATCACTAACGGATGAGAAAACTAATTGATGAGAAATTATTGCCATTGGATGAGAAAACTAAAAATGCAGATAGAGATACAAAGAACACTGCAACAACTAGTTTTGCATTTAAATACTATAAAAAAAGTGGAAAATCAAAATCCAGAACTTGCATAGAGCTTCCTAAAGTTCAACAACCACAATTGTACGATTGATGGAGTAGATCAGGAGAAACTTAAGGCATAATAATGAAGAGTTCTTGGTAAGGCCTGAATAATAAAGGGGAGCAGAAAGGGAGAAAATGATTTTGGTATCCGATGCCTAACTTATTATGTATAATCATATAATACATATTTATCCATTATCTTTATATTATAATGTAAAAGTTAAATATAGTTCCTTTTATTTTTGTCCTCACTGGAACCAAATTTGAACTTCAAGCCATACTTGAGCTTGAATTGTCATATTCAAAACCCAAATTTTTTTTATATAAAATGATGTCATTTTGAATAAAATAAAATACTTTTTATTTTTAAAATTTATAAAAAATATATTTGGTAGAGCTTAAATTCGAGATTTATTTATTGCTTAATCGACTAAACTCATTATCAATCTTATACTTATTGCTTAAAAATACTTACTTAAAATAGCAACAGTTTTTGTTATGGCAATGGCATATCTAAAATTTTAAGGCAACTTTTTTAAATTTTGTTGTCATATATTTTAATAGGCAACAAAATTTAATATTATACTTCCTATCTGTGTTGATTTTTAATATTATTAAAGGCAATAAATTAAAAATTGTTGCCTTATACGAGTTTTAAGCAACGTATTTTAATCTATTACAAGTTTATTATTGGCTCAAGTTCTTTTTGCCATATTGAAATATATGACAATGAGCTCTCATTGTATGTTGGTGTCACGGGTTAATGTTAATCAACTAAACCAATCCTATATCAATGAGAGATGATAAATATTGGATACATATGATGACTTTAGGATGCAATGTTTGATTCTAATTGTTAAAGAGTATTTAGGAATTTGAACTTCTATATTTAGGTTATGTTTGGTTGGACATAAAGTTTTTAATAGAATAAAATGGAATAGTTTGAAATGGAATGGTACGTAAATAGATGTAATATTAGAAAATTGTTGTTTGGGAGGGATGGAAGGGTTTATAATGTAATGCAGTGAAATATTATTCGGATGAAGGGTTTATAATGTAATATAGTATAAAGTTGTTTATTATTTTACAATTATCCTAAACCCCAAATCGAAGGTTTTTTTTATTTTTACTGTTTATGATGGAATGAAATGTAACATAAAATCCTACTATTCTATCTCATTCCATTATAAAACCTCATCTCAAATGATGAAATAATATTCCATTTCATTCCAATATAAAATCTCCAACCAAACATAGCTTTAAATTTCTAAAGAAAATATAAAGATCGATCAATTATTTTTCAAAAAAAAGATGTGATCTTTGCAAAATCAATATCTTCTAATTTATGGAAAGAATCAACAATGCATAGTCAACATTAAAGTTTGTGTTTAACTTTTCTAACATTTTTATTGATATACGAATTGAAAGTGGTGGGACATTTAAAAGATTGTTTTTGGGGCAGTAGAGTAGCATTGGTAACTCAGATAGGAAGTATATGTGACATAATTAGTCCTTTGAGTCCTTATAGACGTTAGATGGAAAACTGAGTGAACATGGGAGAAGTTTAGAGTATGGACCAAGTGTTTGCTAGAAAGCCTGATTAGCGATGGTGACCAGGAAATCATCTTCTTTAAGGGCATGTTTGTTTTACAAAAATAGGATTCTATTCCTGCTATATTCTTAAAATTTAAATAACCCTTTGTTTGATTACACAAAAATATCAGAATACTTAATCCTAACCTCAAGTTTAGGAATATCTAAAGATCATCAAAAGGTGTCTTTAACTATTCCAATAATATAGTTATTTGTTGAAGACTTTTTTATCCTTATTATTATTAATAATAGCGATAATATTAAAATTAGGAGGAATTAATAATAGTAAAAAATTTAATAATAATAACATAAATAAAATATAGAAGAAGAAGAATTAATAATAATAATAATAATAATAATAATAATAATAATAATAATAATAGTAGTAATAGTGATAATATTAATATTAAGAAGAAGAAGGTGAAGAAAATTAATAATGATAATAATAATAATAATAATAAGAAGAAGAAGAAGAAGAAGAAGAATAAGAAGAAGATTAATAGTAAAAAATTTAATAATTAATAAAATTAATATTAATAAAAATAATAGTAAGTAGAAAATTAATAATAATAATAATAATAATAATATTTTAGTTTTTTGTTACTTATTTCTTTATTATTATAAATTTATATTTTTAAATTAAATACTGGTATAGAAATTTTTTAGCAGTAAACTAAATAAAATAATACTCATTATATTATATTTTCCTTTTTTTATTCTTAAAAATAATTATTCTATTTATTATATATTACAATTTTTAAACCAAACATGCTGTAAACAATAGATGCAAAGGCCTTTTGACCCCAAATATCTTCTGAATCATTGTGAATTTGCTACTAGCTTAAGTGCATCGAGTACAACTTTTAATAAGCTTGAATATAGTTAAACATGTCCATGGCACGTCAACACGGTTGGAGAAAGGTCAAATATTGATCCTGACCAAACTGGGCTCCACCACCAAGCAAAAATGAAGGGTTTCTTTTCAAGGTTCTTTTGACCAGTTGAGCCTGAATTCTGACGCATTACTTTATCTGAAAGGCCACTTTGACGCATAGGTGATCATACACCACTTTCTTTTCCAGGGGCTGAGATTGGTGGAGGATAAAGATCTCAAGATTCCAATCTTAATTCAGCAGAAACTGTTATTTTCATGTCCTTACACTTGCACATCACAATAGAGATGCAACAAGTAAAGGAGGGGGGGAAATCTTCTGATTCTAAAGGAGAAATGATTGGGAGATTCCAGTTCCACCATCGCTATCGATTAATGGGCTCTGGGGCCTTTCTTTTGAAGGTTGTTGACCCCGTGAGCCCAAGAGCCTCTACCAGTGGATGTTGACCCAAATGCATTTGCCTTTGCGAATATAATTGCCCTTCCCCAACTCACCCTCCCCCACCAAACGTAGGTGTCTTTTTCAGGCCATTCTCTGATGGAAGGAAAATAAAAAAGGTCACAGAAAGGTGGTTTGTTTTTTAAGATCCCAAGCGCAAATATATCTTACCATCAGTTTCTCCAAATTGTCTACTAAAAAGCAAATGGTTGAGAATTGTTCCAAAAACTTCCACATAAAACTTTTGAACGTAAAGGAATCAAGGATCATAATTATAGAAATGCCATTCCATTGGTTGCTTGATCAATCATCAGAAAATTGTAAGGCTTTGATCAAGAGGCAATTCATTGTTCCTTTTTACAATAGACAAAAACAGTAAAGATTCAATGTGGGGGTCTATCCATTTGGTGATTTCCCCTATCAATCAGATGGGCAAAAATAGGAGAAGATGATGATGATGATGACCCCCCACCTTATACTTTGGAGTGTATGGAAAGGAAATGAAAAGCATGGAGAGTCCATGGCTCTTTTGTTAGGACTCGAAAGAGCCATTAGCTATAGAGGAGAAAATGCACTTGTCTTTCTCAATACCTCTCTACATAGGCATTTTGATATTTTCACTCTCTGGAAACAGATTTTAAAGTCTCAAAAAAAAAAAATCTCTTATCTAATAATAATTTGATAGTTTGAGTTTCAGAATAATGTTTGAGAGACAAATCATCATGTGCTAAGTAAGAAGTTCCATCCCCCTGGACAAGCGACAACTATGCAACTTACAACAGGGTTGTGATTTAGACCTGCCATTAAAGTATGGTTAATGGCAGATTATGCATGAACCTATACCAACCAACCAAAAAAAAAAGGGGGGAAACACGGTTTACTTTTCAGGGTAGTACATATAGTAATCATGGCATTGCAAGGCAATGAAAAAATGATAGTGGAGAAACAGTTATCTAAGCATATAATTAGCAAAATAAACATATTTTTATTTTATATTATGAAAAGAGGACGTTGAACTTGAAGTTATTATTATTTACTTAAAGGCATATGCTTAGATTTGAATCGTTTTCCAAAGAATTTCAATATTATTTGTTATAGAATCAAACTTTATTTGGTGACTTTGACAGTATAGGGACAGGCGTGGCTGCATATGGGAAAGAGAACAATGGAGAGCATCTTCATTCGTCAAACAGCATATCTCCATCTCCCTGAGATATTTGATCTTCTCTTGCTTTGAGGCCTTGACATTTGATACCTTGTTGATATAGTTTGATCAAGAAATTGCGTGAAATTAAATGCATTTGTGCAACTACCAAGGTACAGAGTTAGGCAAAATCTAATGACTTTTTCTTCCCAATTTCTTCATATAAACAGAAAGGGCACATGTAGGCATCCTAGTAAAGTCAAAAGCGTTAGGTTTGTGTGAAAAAGGGGTTTTGTTTGTACATGTTGTGTATGTCCATAATTTCCAAAAGAATTAGTTAACTATCTTTTTCTTAACCTATCGTCTTCAAGCAAAGAGAGAAAAATTAGGTGTTTGGCATAATTGTCTAATAACTAAAGGCGTAGGTTTTATATGTCTGGCGGTCACATGTCCTCTGCCTCTACCTCTGTTTGTTTCCTCCTACCAAATCCATTTTTAATTGTCCATCTCCAAGACAATGTCGGCAACGGAACGTTGTTGTTCTCAACCCTAAGAAACCAATTAATAATGCAAGTCTCCACTAATTTATTTTTGTCAAAAGAAAAGATCATGCAACCGCTGTTTACACGCAAGTTCTATTCTATAATATATGCATATACTTGGACTTGAGAGAAAAGCAGAGCAAAGGATTAAAGTTTTAATGAAGTGGAGCAACACGAGAGAGCATACCTTAGTGGTTGACCTCGTGCTTAGTTCAGCCATGAATGTGCTTAGCTTAACATAAAAAAGTTTTTATAAATTCATAATCACTGTCAGTCTGTATATTCTTCTTCTTCTTTTTGCTTTTCTCAATAAGCATCCACTCTCTCACTGCACTGCAACGCGACTGGGACTGGGACTGGGACTGGGGCTCTGCTTTTTTCAATCACCTGCCACCGTAATATTCACTTGTTATGTTTACTTTGGACGCTCTCTCTCTCTCTCTCTCTCTTTCCCCTCATTATTTCTTCATTATTAATTAACAACTTATTATTATGTTTTACAGTTATATTTGCTGACACCAACAGGTTTGTCATTGGTAGACATTTACGTATCCCATCTCACATCGATCTGGTAGCTAGGGCTTCGTCTTTGAGATGGGCATCCACCAATCAGTTCCAATGGAAGGGTTGAATATGTATATAGCAAACAGTGGAAGGCATGTGTTTAGACAAAATAGGAGGGAAGAACTGGGAGGGTTTACTAAGCCCTGTTTCTCTATCCATCTCTGAAATGATAGAAAGAGGTGTCCAAGTAGGTAAGATAGTTCCATCAGAGAGATGGATTCGGCGCTTGACAAATCCAAGGGCCAATATTTCTGAGGTCTTGTCCCAGTCCTGGTCCTCCATTTGTAAGGTCTTAATCAATTATTTTCGCCCAACTTTTTTCAGTTTTGGGGACAAAGTGGAAAGAAATATACGGGGGAAAAGAAGGGCAGAATTCAAGAAAAAAAGCAGAGGCTTGCAGTCTTTGGACAGTGGTCATCCAGAGTTGGACTATTCCCACAAAGCAAGTTGGATAAGATGAGAACAAAGTACAGAAAACTCCAAATAAAAGATGTTATTTTAAAGGTTTAAAAATGAGTTGAACCCACAAGCGCAGGTTCACTCACGCCCCTTATCCTTTACCACTGAAAAACAAGTGCATAGCTTTGGAAAGCTATTAGGAACCCCGACCTGAGATGACACTCATGATTTTGGAGAATGATAAAGATACACTAGTACTTGGCCTGAACCTGTTTTGAAGGCAGGTGGAGGTATAGAAGTAATTGTGGCTGTGGATGAAATTGTAGTAAGAAGAAAACTAACATTAGCTCTGCTCCACTTTCGACGCAAACAAATAATGGGATAGGCAAAAGAAAAGAACGCCTTTTGGTTTCAATTCTGAGTCAGATCCCACTTTGATGTATTATGCCCTGATTTTACCTTCCTGCCAAAGAGACAAACAACTAAAGAAGGCAGATTTAGAGCATATCACTGCACTGGTAGACTTTCGCTTCGGCCGCTTTGCAATGCAAACGCAAACCAAGGCCGGGGTTTGACGAATCATCAAAGAACTGGTCCTACATCCAACTATAGAAAAAGGCCCCATTCGAATCGATGATACAAGTCAGAGCACACCAAGAGGGTAATTTTAGCTGCTATTATAAGCCGTAAAAAGATCGGAACGGAGCCGAGTCTGAGGCGCAACCTGAACCTGAGATGGCAAATTGGGAGTGGATCCCGAGTCCCACGCACGCAGTAGAGGGGAAGAGGGGCCTGCAACGTGTACTTTGTACAATACTTTCCACACATAATTAACGGACCTCACTGTCAATTTGATCATTCCACATTCAGAAAAAGAAAAAAAACATGCTAAAATGCATGCATATATGCATATTTGGCATTTATTATATCATCTCACATTGGCTAACAATAACAATAATAAATTCAACAGTCAGGTGCTGCTACAACAACACATCTGAAAAAACAACCTTGATTGAGAAAGAAAGGGGGTAGAGTTGTATCAGTCCTTGGGCATTTAGTTCTCGCCAGCTACAGCTTTTCAGATTAGCTACCCTGTAAATCAAAGTAAGACTGCCTAACTTCCTCAAAAGACTGGGAGATTGTTCCTATTGCTTTTTCCTTTTCTTTTTTTTCTTTTTTGGTTTCATTCTTCTCCCTCCATTTTGGTGGCTAAAAATTGCTAAAAGAATAGAGCCTCCATTAGTTTCATTTTCCTAATTCTCCAATTCAGCCCTGTCCCCATTTCTTGTTTGACGCACATCACCCACACCAACCCTTCTTTCTCCCAGCCTCCTTGTTTACAAGTGTTACGACTAAATGAATATGAAAACAGAATGAAACACAAAACTTAGAACACAGCAAGATCCACTGGTCCAATACCTTACACAGCCCATCTTCCGCATCAACTCCCTCTATTTCTCAAGAACCAACATAAAGAAGAAATGTGGCCGTTCATAGAGATTTCTGCTTTGAATGTCATCATTAACAGCACAGTACAAGGACAGAAGTTGTTCATTCAACCTTCTCTGACTAGGTTACATAGACCTTGTGGGTAATCTAAAAGGTACCCACCTGATTCAACTTTCTTGCAATAAATGTCACTTGCCAATAACAGCCACCGTAAGAACATCTGAAACAACTTCCATTGGCAAGGATGCCTACAAGATGGAGACAAATTCTGGTGCATCATCCCTCCGCCCTTCAAGAGACCTATACATGTATAATGTCCCAATATTATCATCCATGTCCTCATCATCTTCACGTTCAATCACTTCCACCACCAGAAGTGGTAACGCCCTAGCAATCTCTTGGCAACCATGACGGGATAGCTTACAAGAAGACATCCAAAGAAATCGCATGTTATAATAATGGTGCAAACCTGAGAGAAGAGCAGCATCTCCAAAAGGACTATCTCTAATCTCAAGCTTCTGTAATCTAGAGCAACCCTCAAGCACATGTTTCAGACCCATGTCACTGTCTCCCGCAAAGGCAACTGACAGGGTTCTTACCATTTTCCCATGTCGTCCAATATAATCAAAAGCTTTATCAGTCAATAAGCCAGATACAGCAAGCCGAGTGAGCTTCTTACAATTCATGACAATGGCTCCAAAACCCTCATCCATAGGTTCTCCAGTCTCACGATCAGGCCTATGTCGGCCCATTATACAGAGGCGAAACACCACAAGATCAGGACAATTCTTCGACATGGCTATAACAGCTGCATTTGTCATCTGTTGACAGAAATACAAAATAGATTGAAGCTTCCTACAACCCTCTGAAATAGCTAGGAGGCCCACATCAGAAACAGGGCCATCAGAATCCTCTCTCACATCAAAAGGGAAGACTCGTAGCTCTCGGAGATCCTTGCATGTTGCAGCCACTGCCTGGAGCCCTTCATCACAAATTGAATCCAGTACCTGCAGTTTCCAGACTCAGTCAGATTAGCTAAAGAGAAAATTTTCAATGTACCTACAACTCAATAATAAAAACATACCCAGAAAATCTGAAGCTTGTGGCAATTACTAATAATTGGTTTGAGCTGCTCTGCACTGATATTGGCATAGCTAAAATTAAGAGATGTGAGATTGGCACAAACTGGGTATATTGCTGGTAAATAATCTGCTACTATCTCTTTAAACCCAGACAAGCAAATTAAGGATTTGCAAGCAGCAAATGCAGAAATATAATCCAGTTCTTGTTCACCCTGGGCCACATCCTCTGAGGGACTAAACGAGCCTGTCCCAAGATGTGTCAGCTGTGGAGCTCGGACCATCAGGCGGTATAATTGCCCAATTGATACATATCGGTTCAACCTAAGTTTCTTCAAAGAAGGGGACCTTGAGACCAACCTCTCCAATGCATCATAGTTGATGGCGCAATCCACACAATCAAAAATCAGAGATTCAAGACTCGTTTCACCCTCTGGAAAAAATGATATCCAATCAATCTCATCATCTGTCACCTCAGACTCAATCAGATCAAGCACTTTCAATTGTCTGCGTCAAAGTAACAACCCATAAAATGCAGTAAGTCCACCAATGAAGGAGCAGCTTTTCAAATTGCAAACCATAGTCAAACCAAAAAACTTCACTCGCTATGCAAAATACTCAGTGAACCGTCATCAAGACATGTATTGAGATAAAAATTTCAATGTATATCCAAAATATTGATTCCCACAACACTATAACCATCAAAAAATTTTAACTGACAACGGATAAAGCTCGAAAAAGCTGTATCTAGATCAAAACCTAGAAATCGATTCTGAAAATTGTTTGTAATTCGTCTTTACGTCAAACAAACAACTATAACAAAAGCTTTCAAATATTGTCCTACACGACAGAATCGCAACCCCTGAACATAAACAATATAATCAGATCTAAGAAGACAACAAACGCACACAGAAAGTGTAAAAATTGAAAAGCACATGCTCCAAAGAAACCAACAGACCTGCATCCGCTAGCAACAATAGCGAGGCCACCAGTACCAAACCCATCACAGCAAACAAGCACAAGCTCTTTAAACCCCAAGAACGACTCGGCAAGAAGATTGAGATCATCTTCAGTAACAGACATGCGCTTAAGGTGAACCTTCTCTAGCCAAGGGTAGGCTTTGGCCATGGTAGAGACCCAAGGAGCGAAGTGAGCCCCCCAATTCTCCGGCATGAGATTGAAGTCAGCGAACCGGGGCTTTCCCTTGACAGTCACGGACCTGACTCGGGTAAACCGTGACGTGGCGCGGCGAGGGGACACGGCATAGCAGTTGCCAATGAAAAGGTCGGATCGAGTGAGCGCCTCCACACGACACCATGACCTGCACACCAATGACGCCGCGTTACGGTCGCGCCGTGAAGTCAAGAACCAAAGCACGTTCTCAAGCACGTTCTCCAGCACCTGGTCGGCAAACGGCGCCTGCTGGTCGGGGACAGAAGTGGGTCCAGAAGAACTCGAACCGGAAGAGCAAGTTCGGGTCTTGGTGGAGCATAAGTCGGTGGGACGGACGGAATCGAACAGTGGAGATCGATCGTCCTCCTCGGACATTTGAGCGCGATCCTCCCTGTTGAAGTCTTGGTCGCTCTCCGCTGCTCCTGATCTGGGCTTTTTGTTGTTGAGGACCATAAAAAAAAAACTTGGATAGATAAAAGGAGGAAGAAGAAAGGGTTGTTCTTGATTGGAAGTTTGAAGAAAGATTAGATTTTTAGACCATGAAAGCAGAAAAGAGGGGGAAAAAAAAAAGGAAAGGCTTTTGAAGAGTGAGGGAGAAGGAGAGAAATAATGCGTGTGAGAGAGCAGAAAAAGGCGAGTGTGGGAGGGATGGGAAAAGGGGGATTTAGTTGAAGTTGAAGTTGAAGTTGGGTGTTTTTAATTTATTTTTGTATAATGGGTGACAAAGAGAGTGTGACTGAAGAGTTGGCTGTGATGTCTGATCGTATGGACTGATTGAGCATTGGGATTCTCCGTGCTTCTCTCTCTCTCACACACATCTGCAATCCGCAGGTGCTCTCCCCCTCCATTTTTTACAAGCTTTTGAGTTGGTTTATGTAGACGAATGGTTAACGAATTTGTATTTTTTGGTGTGTGGGAGTGGGAAACTACCGTATGACTTACCTTTACTTGAGGTCATTTTCACAAAAGCCCAATGGAGAATTGGCATGGTATGGACCAATTTAAGATAATGAGAATCATTGACTTATTAATGAAAAGTGAAAAACACTTCTCCAATTAATACATTTTTTAAAATGGAAAGGGAGAACCCTCATGACAGTGACCCGCTCGGTAATGGATGAAATGAAACTATATCTCTTGAATTTGAGCTAACACATTTCCACACGAAATTAACTAATTACTACATATTATATAAGTCAATGAAAATATCAATAATGAAAAAGGCTCCTAATCCGGTACGGCAATAGCACACTGAGATAGGTTTCCATCCACGCGCTACAAGATCGCGTTATGCAACTTTTCCAGTAATATAATAATAATATTTTATGACCCACTGTTCCCTCCCAACCTATCTCTTGTTGTTGTGTAGTGAATACTGAAGGAAGGATAAAGGGAAGTTGAACTATCCTCTTTTATTTTAGTTGTTTGCTGAGGTGAGCATAGTTTGTCGTTCTCAGGCTTTTGGATCTAATCTAAGGCGGGGCCCCCCCTCTCGTTCTTAATTTTACTACTGAAAGTAAAACAAAACAAGAAAAGAAATCTCCTACCGAGTAGTGAGTACTGATTATTTTAGGCCAATATCTGGGTGCATCCGAATGATTCGTGCAGGTTCTGGGTCAGAAGGGTCTTTGCTAAATGAGTTACTGTGAAAAGCTGTCAAAGCATATGTTAAAAATAAGGCTTTAGTTTGAAAACTGCATAAATAAAAGCTTTTGACAGGGGAGGAGAGCTTCAAAATATATCAACATTGGACTGTACTTCTTGTCGTGGAGAGATCAACGATCTAAAACAAAGAATGATGGTTACTAGCACTACCAGAAGATGGTTAATCAGATTATGATTGACTCCATATAATTTTAGGCCATATTTTAGAATCCAAAGTCATTTGGTGGCATTAGGAGGAAGTTGAGAAAAGCCATGTGTTCAGCAGCCAATTTTAGCTTGCTGTCTTTGCCACTCCTCGCAAGGAATCATGATTTATAGCATAGCGACGAGGAAGGCTTGGAGGCTGTTCTTAAAATTGGTTCTCAAGATGAGCTCCTGTGTTCTGTCCAATTTTGACAGTTCGGGTAGGGATGGCAGTGAATTTTCAACCCGATTAATATCCGCATTACTTGACCCAATGGATATGAATATGGACAGTAAATTATAAAAACCGATGGATATGGATATGGATATGGGTTGAGTCATAAAAAATGGATATGGATATAGGTAGAGTAAAACCCG
>JANVCQ010000006.1:7541132-7556810 GCA_025531925.1 Erythroxylum plowmanianum | reverse complement strand
TCCTAAACACCGATTAATTTCATTTCATAAACTTTACACACACTCTCTGTGGGATCGACCTAGACTTGCCACTGCTACAGTAGTAGTCTAATTATTTTAATTTTGACTAGCGATACGACGCGCGGTCAACAAGATATTGGAAGTGTATAAACTTTGCCCACTAAATTCTTTCTACTAGATTCTCAGTCGTATCTCACAATTCTAGCCTATCAAACATATCAATATCAAAATATTTCAGGTCTATAATTTGTTTAACATTAAGGGATTAGAAACGTATACCTTCCTCCTTTGTGTAGATTGGGAAGGGTGCTCCAAAGCCCGCCACCCTATTTCTTTGCCTTCGTTCTGAGACTTGACTTCGTTCTGATGATTGGTTGTAATTAATTGACTACTTAATGCGTAGCATACTGGATTGCAAGTACGTGAAGATTGGAATAAAATGAGAATTTGGAAGTTTGGTTGGAGAGAAGTGGGAGTGTTTGGAGGTTCTAATCTTAGAGAGATAAAGTTAAAATGAAAGTGAGTGAAAAAATGAAGTATGACATGAATATATAGGTGAAGAAAGGGTAAAAAGGTAAAAATTTTAGCTGAAAATTGCGCGAACTACTTTACCCTACTGCAAGCTACAATCGTGGCCTTTAATATTTTCACTAATTTCTGATTTTTTCTTCTTTTGTTCTTCTACATATTCTCGAGATTACTTCCTACTCTTTATAGTTCTTTTGCCTCTTTTTTCTAACTTCCTTGATCATCTAATTCATGTCAAAGTCATATACCTTCTTGACCTTATTTAAAAATGAAATAACCAAACTACAAAATTCAAACTATCTAAAAGTCAAAGGAAATAATATGGAATTAACAATCTATGGGTTACCTCCCATGCAACACTTCTTTTAACGTCGGTAGATCGATGCTCTTCTTGTGCTCAAGGTGGTTCAAATGAATAGTGCAATGGTAATGTAGTCATTGATTTTACCATTTGCATATGAACTACCATACCCTAGGTTCAACCTTCCTTCTACTTCACCTTCCTCTACTTTCTCCTACGCAATCCTTTCTTTCTAATTGCATTCCCAGGATCCTTAATATCTTCCCATTGTCCTCGAGGTTTGGTTTTTTTTTATGTTAACTGGAAGTAAGGGAGAACTGTTGTCATTCTGCAACACAGTGAAGATTATTTGATACTTTCCAACCCTCAGGGTTAGTTCACCCCATCAATGTCAATTTGAGAACAGGTAGTAGCTAAGAATGGTCGTCCAAGGACCACAAGGGTTTCCATATCTTCTCCAATATCTAATACAAAGATGTCTATGGGGAAGGTAAAAATATCAATCTATACTTGGACATCCTTAACAATCCCCTTCAGCTAATGAACTGTTCTGTCCACCGTCTTCACGATATTATAGTGAGTTTTAACTCTTCTAACCCCAATTTTGACTAAAGGTATAAGGCATCATATTAATACTCACTCCTAAATTTGTGAATGCCCTGTCTATTTTAACTCTATTGATACTACAAGGAATGTAAAAATCCCCTAGGTCTTCTTTCTTCTGTACTATATTAGGCTTTTCTTCCACTATGCATTCCTTAACCTTCATTTTGATCGATTCCTTTATTGTGAGCTTCGTTTGTGGCTATTCTACTATGTCCTTAACCTTGTTTAATGCAACCTCCTTATAATTCATCATCGCCTTACTTGAAATTGACTTCCACTGAGCTAGAATAGGGTATAGAATTTTAAGTCAAGGTTATTTAATTGGCTTAGTTATGAGCTCACTTGGAAGGAATTCCATAATTGCTTGTCCTTCTCGATTATCTCTATCTTCTTTCATATGTTCGAGTTTCTTTCCCTAGGTCTGAGTAATGGCCATGATTTGTTCCTTTGGGTTATATTTGGTATTGCTTGAAAGGGTTCCTACATTTCGAGTTGAAATTGCCTCTGCTAGTTGACCTGTTTAAACCTCAAGATTGTGTATTGAAGAGGCATGGTTCTTAGTGACTTGCTCGAACTTGCTTTCAAGCCTCCTATGCACATCTTTCAAGCCTCCTATGCACATCCTCCATGCCTCCAATTTTATTTAAAATCCTATCCAACTTGGACTCCATTGAGCTTGGTTTATCTTGTTGGAAACTTGGTTGTCCTTGAGGTCTGAACTGTCCTCCAACATTATTAGTCCTTGAGAAGCTAGGGTGATTCTTCCACCCAGAGTTTTATGTATTGGAATAGGGATTATTTCCCCCTCCTCATCCATATTGAGCTCCCATATAATTAACTTACTCTGGATCGCTATCTTTCATCAAGATGCAGTCCACCGTATCATGGTCTATCTATCCATAGAGTTCGCATTTTAGTTGCACGACTTTACCGAAGTTGAGGCCGAAGCCTTCATATTGTTGAGTTGTTGAGTTAAGTTGTCAATTTTCACCTACATCTATGTCATTTGATCAATAGCTACAATTCCTTTTTGTTCTCAGAAAGTAGTAGGTTGTCTACTCCACTCGTTCAGTCATAGGCAACTATCACTCGCCATCTCCTCTATCAGCTATTCTACTTCATCTACCATCTTTCTCATCAGTGATCATCCTAAAGCTACATTTATCGTGCCTCTCGTATGTGGGGTTACTCATTATAAAATGTTTGCACTAAGAACTCCTTAGGTAAGTTATAGTGTGGGCATTTTCGTTGCAAGTCCTTGTATCGTTCCCACGCTTCATAGATCGATTACCCGTCACTTTGTTGGAAGTTGGTAATCTCCTTAATAATCTTCATGGTCTTGGTAAGGGGAAAATACTTGTCTAAAAAGGCACGAATTAGTTGATTCCAAGTGGTGACATTGGCTGGGTTAAGAGAGTCGTACCAAGCCTTTGCTCCTTAGCTGGGATGAGAGAGTGGTACTAGGCCTTTGCTCTATCTTTTGGGGTAAAATAGAAAAGCCTAATCCTTATGGCATCCTTTGACATCTGATGGTATCGAAAGGCATCACATATTTCAAAGAAATTTACTATATGTGCATTAGGATCTTTATTCGTTAGTCCATAGAATTACACATTCTGTTGAAGCATGTAACATCTCATGTTAGGAGGCTAGAACCTCATAATAGTGTATATAAGAGTATACAGAGACTTTAGAAATGCATTTCATGCTCATGCATAAGTGAATATACACATTCATGTGAAATTTTTTTTGATATATTAAAATAATTATACAGGCATTCCTTGTCATTTTTTGGGTATAATTGATTTATAAATTCGATTAAAATGCAAATTGTGGATTATTTGTATTGAAAACTTATATGGAGAGTATTATGATTATTTTGGATTTTTTGATAAATTTTAAGAAATCTTTAAAATTTTGGGGTATTTTAACCTTAAAAATATGGAAATAAGAGATAAATGAACCAATTACAGTGTGACATGTGGCAGCTTAAATATGTGACAAATGGCTTACATGCATGGTAACATGTGGAGAGGTGTTATTCATACACGTAGTCATTTTCTTTGTATGGAAGGAAAATTCTCCAGCCAATTTGTTCTTCACCACCAAAAACACCATCACTAAAACACTTTTCTTGTTTATCCAATACCAACTTCAAGTTGGTTATTCTATACATTTGATTCACTCTCACTGCTGGAAATCTTGTTAAACCAAGTAAGTGATTTTTGTTGATGTTTTAATATTGTAAATGAATGCATGTAGTTATGTGAGAGGAAGCAATTCGGTGATGAGAGTAATGGATGAGTTATATGAACAGTATGTGAAATTGATGTTGTGCAGAAAATGTATTTAGGGTAACGAGAATCTGAAAGAGATTTAGACAAGTGTAGAAAACTGGAATTAAGTTTTGTGTTTTGGATTGTTATTCATGATGAAAAAGTGCAGAAAATGGAAAACAAGTGTAATAAAATGCCGAAATTTTACAAGAAAAACCGTATGTGAAATTTGATTGTGATGTTTGTGTGATCTTGAATTTTGAGAGGTTTTGATAGTGAGCAGAATGTAAATGGGAGTGGAAATGCATGAGAGTTTTAGAAATACTGGATTAAATAGTAATAGAGAGGAAGAAGAAGAGAAGAAGTGTTGTAGTGAATATGGAAAAATGGAATGCACCATCATTACACCGAAGCTTTCCTAAAACTGGACAATTTTTTAGTTTAATGAAAGCTTGTGAAGTTATTAACTACAGAAAGATGTGAAAAGTAGGATATAGATTCTGTTGAAAATTGTTACTATTCATGAAAACAAAATTGCAGTAGAGAGAGGAAGTAGAAGGTGATGGTTTGCGTGTATGATTTTGGTTTTTGAAGTGTGAATATGAACTAGAGTATTTTTACTGAGTAACTTTAAGTCTTTTGGCTATAACTTTTTCATCCGACCTCCAAATGACTTGACATTTGAACCAATAGATTCCTAATATAATGTTCTTCCTCTCCGTGAGAATTTAGAGCCATATGAATTCATTTGGAAAAGATTTGATTAATGGATTTAGGATGAAAATGAGAAAGTGTGCTGGAATATTATGAATTGGAAAACTTTCACTAAACATGTTTTGGTATTTTGATTATATCTTGATCAGTAGATCTCAAAATAAGATGATTCTTAATTTAAATTGAACTAGAGACTCTTAAATACAATTTTTAAGAGAAATTGAAATTTAATTTTGTCCTTAAGAGTCTTGAAATTTAGCTTGAAATTGAGTTTTGACCTAGGCTATAGCACTACCCGTGACTGAAAACATACCCTATGGTTATCGAATAAACTGTATTGATGTAGGCCAAATCAGAAAAAGGTATCTTCGTAAAAGTTGTAGCTTGTTCTCCTACCTTTCAATTGGTATAAATTTTGTAATTTTTAGATATTGTAATTGAGAGATATGAGTTGTACAACTTTGAATGCATGATCAAGCACTAGCCAAAATTTCAAATGTACTTAGTCTATAATATATTGAGTATAACTTCTGGAGTACTGAATCAAATTGTATGATCTTGATGTCACTAGAAACTTAAGACATATAAGAACAATTTTTTAAAAGAAAGTGTTTCATAAATACTCCATTTTTCTTGTCATAATGATCATGCAAAGTAGACTCAAAAGTCTGATTTAAGGAAAAAGTTGGAATGGTTAATGAGTGTGTGAATTCTGGAACATTTGGAGTAAAATGGATGTTTGCATCAGTTTATTTCAGAAGTATACCCAGGCATATGTCATTTAACATGCATGTTACATGATACATTTATAAAATGCATATTCAATTACATGAATAATGTGGTAACATGAAACTGTATTTGATTGCATATAGAAGAACAAGTAGAGCTATCGCTTCCAGATATTGCCAGAGCTTCAATGCAATAAGCAAAAAGGGAGCAATAGAGAGAACCTAAGATGTCTCACTCAATTTATTCTGTTTATTACAAAATTGAATTTGATATGTTCTAATTGTGTTATAAATTTTGGACAATAATTGTCTGAGGTATTTAATGTATGTAACCATCATTGGAAGTGCTACTTGTATGTGAATGAGATTGACTATTTGATTCTCAACTGAAAAGTTGAATGCCAGACCTAACCTGATGATTACCATTAATGCGCAAATATGAAAATGAAAGTGATTGAATGTGATGACTGAATTGTGGCATGCATTTCATTTCAATGCATATAATATAAAGACAGTTGTGACTGATGTTGCCAGTAAAAAAGAGAGCTTAAAGCTCAGACATTCGTGATTAGAACCTAAGGTTAAATGTGTTTAAAGAGCCTTATATCCTCAACAAATAAGGGATAGTATGAAAGAGCCCGATATCCACAATGGATACAGGACAATAAAAAAGGCACACAATCATAACAACATAATAAATGAATTAAGTCTCATAAACATTACATTCAAATATGACATGAATAAATTGAATAACTGCATTGTTATGATGACTTCCCTTGTATGACTATGTGATAATGAATGGTATGAACTTGTGTTTGAATTATGAGATTTGTGAACAAGTGATTCATAATATTACTTGTTGTGACCTTGTTAATGTGAATTACATGATAATATGAATTATTGTATTGTATGACAAGAGTGAACCATCGATAATGGTTACTCTACTGAGTTCGTAAAACTCATCAAAATTGTAACGTTGACAATTTCAGGTTCGAGAGAGTGATGACCTAGCTTCTAAAACAACATAAAAGTGATTTTGTACAATTTTTGGAGTTCAGATATGGCTCAAAGGTCGATCAGCTGTGACTAAAGAAATATTTTGTTTTAATTTTTGTTTAGTTTCATCATATATGTAGCATATTATGTAGACTGAGTTGTAAACACTCTAGGTTGACATTATAAAATATGGATGATGGTTAATGCTACAGTGTGAATTATAGTTTGAAAAATAAAATAAGGAAAATTTTGGTTTTCAGACAATGTATAATTTATGGTTTTTCTTATGATGCCATGTGATATAGTGAAGGTGAGATAATTAACACCCCACTTCTGTCGGGCATGTGCACGTGTGTCGAACGGGATTGGGGTGTTATAAAGCATGTTTAGGAGCGCTGGTTTAATTTTGAAAGAGATTGCTTGTATGGGTGGCCTAGCTACTCCTTAGTTAGCTGCATTGAACCCTGGTCTCATTAAGTCTATAAGGGTTTTTTATTGATGTCCTTGGTTTGCTTCATGATCCAAATCTTGTTGAAATTTCTCAGCCATTGTTGCTTTTGTGCTTTCTTCCTGAGCTTTCCTAATTGAGATCGAGTTTTTTGGTTGTGTCTAAGTTTTAATTATTAACCTTTGATAATCCGTTAGCTCATAATTCATTAGCATAATACCAAATATGTCGATCCTATGAGGAGGGAGTTAATTTAATCCTAAAATCTAAAGCCAGAAACAATAACAGAAATCAAAGATGCAACAAAACTAAAAATGAGAATTTAATTCAATCAATTAAATTAAGGATCAAACACGAAATACTAATTATTAAGCAATTGCAACACACCTAAGAATGAGTCGAAAGAAATTACCAATTGAGAGAAAAGAAAATTTACCTATCCTTGATGCTAACCAAACCAATTATGAATTATCGGATTATTGGTTCTAAACTATCCTAGAGTTCATTACTCTCTCTCGACTTATAACCATTAACTCTGAATCATAAACCCTAATCAGGTTATAGAAGTTGCCATTTCTCAATTCACAACCTATCCAAAACCTTAATTAGTTCTAAAGTTCTCTAATAAACTATCGGAAACCTATGCAAGATCTCTCTTTGCATAATTTCTCTATCTGATCCAATTGTTGTTCTATTAAATCACCTAGCTTTTATTAGTCCAACTTAGTCACTTTTCATTCAATTTACCCTCTCATCTTATTACTGAATTATGCAATGGCAAAATTAAACCACAACAAATCCAATAAAGACATAAACAATTAGATTTTCATTAATTTAAAAATCAAATTTCGATTGTGAGTTTATAATATCCTTAACATTCTAGATCCTATCATCAACTATTCAATCCACTTCTATACAATAATAAAATTGAAATTAAATAAGAAATACAATTTAAATGGATGATAGGAGGCAGCGATGTCGGGAAACTTCTGATCCGGGAAGTAATTTGAGTCAACTTCTTCTCCTCTTCTCTCTTCTTTCTTCTCTTCCTCTATCTCTTAATGATTTCTCTCTAGTGTTTCTCACGATGACTGATGCAAAAGCTCCTATCAACCTCTTTTCCTATTCTTTAAATATCCTCTTGTATTCTGAGTAGCCCTAGGGTTTTTATGAGATCCGAAAGGTCCAAAAAATCCCTCAAAACTTGAGGTTCTTGAGTCTCTGCGCATCTACACAACGCAGGTCACCACTGTGGCCCTGCAAGCCACATCTGAGTCTTTTGTCACGATCGTGGGCCAACTCTGGTGCTTCTATCACAATCATGGGCCATTGTTTTAGCCCGAATGTCTCCGAAACTTCTCTGTTCTTCGATGTTGACCTGAAACACTAACAAACATATCAAGGTACCTCAAAAACATAATATTTAAGCTCAAAGACTTATACTAACCCATAAAACATAAATAATTAACAAACTAACATAATTCTAACCTAAACACATACTAAACGATTGGATTAACATCTAAACACATATCAAATTATGCCCTAAAATATGATGTAATTTACACTTATCATGTTTCATCAATATATGTTCCTTAATTACATAGGATATTTATTCATTTTATTTCTTTCCTAAAAATGTCCCTAAAGTGAATGCTCATAACAAGTTTGTGAAAATGTCTTAAAGGCATTATCCGATCCTCATCTTATGTAATATCTATTGTGATCATCAATATAATTTCCCAATTATATAGGATATGTGTTCATTTTATTTCTTGCCCAAAAATATCCGTAAAGTGAATGCTCACAACTTGTTCACGAATATGTCTCAAAGGCATTATTAACATATTGAGTGACAATATACTCATATTTGGTTAGGATTCTATTGTGGGCTTTTCGTAACTATCCTTTTATTTTTATTTTGCCTAATCAAGTTGCCTAAGCCTCTGGGAGAGAAAATAAGATAGCCTACCATTTTTTTCATTGAAATGATTTAGTATAGTGCTTAGAAGGTGTTTGACAAAATTACTAAATGAAATGCATATAAGATATTTGTTGGAATTTCACATAAAGCTTAGTTGAAGAAGTAAGTTATGACACAAGAAAATGAAGGCATTTAATTAGCCTCAAAATGAATGCCTATGATAGTTGATATCAAAGTTGAAACCATAAAGGAATGTTAGTGATCAATGATGGGTAAAAACATGGGATATTTGAGGAAAAGGAAGTCTTAATTAGCAAATTCTTATAGCAATCCTAGAAAAAGAGGAATTATTGTGATTTCTCAGTTGAATCTTATGGCTGAGGTGTCAAAAGATATCCATAAATGATTAAAAGATATTTCAAGAGAGGCAAAAAGGTAAGTGTCTATAATGGAGGATGCTTTGGTACTTTTTCGAACTAATAGTATCTAGCACAATAAAATGAGTTGGATAAAGATAAACATCCCAAAATTGACATATTTCTATGATTTCAGGATGCTAAGATGTTAGAGGACTTTCTATATGATATGTAGCAATATTTTCATGCTGTAAAAGTGTCAAAAGCAAATAAGGTGATGTTGACCATAATTTATTTAATAGGTGATGCCAGATTATGGTGGCAACTTATCCACAAATTAAGATATTAGAGGTACTAGTGCAAGAACTAAAGGAGCAATTCCTACTTTGCAATACCTTATAGATAGTGAGGGAAGCATTATAGGAGTTACAAAATGACGTAACAATCTAAAATTATGTCAAGGTTTTCATCTCTTCAATGTTGGATATTTGTAACATGTTTGAAGAAGAAAATCTCTTCAACTTTCTATCATCACTTCAATCTTAGGTACAAATTGAGTTGCATATGTAAGCTATCCAAGACCTACCTAGTGCCATTATTACAGTAGATTGATTGGTAGATTTGCGACCAAATAAAGACAATGAAAAACTCTCTAACTATAATGGACATGGCAAAGTTATAGAAAAGCAAATTGTTAGACATAATGAGAAAGGTAAATATGGTCAATCCTCTTAAAATTATGGTTAACATAATATCACTTGCTTTATATATAGTTAACAATACTATCTGAGGGATTATTTGAGAAAGTTGAATGCATTGCTAGTCAAAGAGTAGGACGATATTAAAGTAGCAATTATCAATCTGTTAATGGTGGAAAAGACGTCTAAAAGTGGAACTTCTATGATATTTGACAAATAAAATTAATGGCTACACATAGGCGTCAAGATAAGGGTCAAAAACACTTTCTTCAATAATGATGAGGGGTTGTAGATAGATTTGTAGTCCCACTTATGGTTGTTCTATTGAAAACAAGATAAATAATATTTGGTTAGATTTAAATAGATAATAGGGGTCATTGTAATGAAGTTTTGAAAAAGGCATAAGGGTTTCATTTTAGTATGTATTTATGTAACATATTATGTCAGTCTTTTGTACGGAAAAAGGAGTTAGCTTAGCTACCTTTAAGAGCAAGTTGGCAAATTTTCGAACAATTGTTATCAATGAGGACATCAACTTTCTTTTAGTCTTGAAGGTCTATTAAATCTCTTTTCGATAATTGGTTAGCATACTTTTTCAAAAATTCTATAACATTGTGGTGGTATGTTGTAAGTAATTGATATAACTAAGACACCCAAGAAATTAGATAAAGCACCAAAATGTTACAAAAAGCTTAAATTGTCCATTTAAAAGAAATGTAACCACATTTAGAATTGGGATGATTGATGCATTGTGGCAAGTTGAGAATTTAAGTTCGATACAGGCTGAAGCACATTTAAGCGCTTAGAAGGACAATTATTTTCTAATAGTCTGTTAAATTGGTTGATAGTTACTTGTCCTAATATACCTATTTCCAACAGCCATGTTACTTTAAACATTTGCAAATCTTATTTGGATAAGTTTAGGATTTGAATAATTATAATGGTTGGTGGAAAATTGTCATTGTCTTTTGTAACCAATGGATTATATATACTTATAATATAGGTTGGAAAAGGGTTAATTTTATCCTGTTCTAGACCCTCAATTCATGTAATGTATAGTATCTATGTCACTTTATTTCTTACCCAAAAATATCGCTAAAGTTAACTCTCACAATGTGTTTGTGAAAACATCTCGAAGGCGATTTTAATATATTAAGTGAAGAGGGGGTGAACTGGGTGTTTACAAAGTTGAACAATTTTTCTAACCAATATACTCAATTAATAACAATTTATATAAACAAGGATGAGAAAATTGCTTAATATAAATTAATCAACCAATGAAACAATAATTTAAAAATGATAGAGAGGAGAAAATGCAAACTGATTTACAGTGGTTCGATAAACAACCCTTGCCTACTTCCATTTCCAATACTCTTCTTGAAATTCTACTATAATTCTTCTTTCAAGATGAAGATTAATCTTTGTATAATCTTTCTTGGTAAAGAGAAACCCTTTTTATAATCTTCTTTCAAGGTGAAAAAGAACCTCAATCTCACTTCGTTCACCCTCAAGTACAATATTCAATAAATCACCAAAGTATTACAACTAAAAAATATACCTATTTCTAACAGCCATGTTACTTCAAACATTTGCAAATCTTATTTGGATAAGTTTAGGATTTGAACAATTATAATGGTTGGTGGAAAATTGTCATTATCTTCTGTAACCAATGGATTATATATACTTATAATATAGGTTGGAAAAGGGTTAATTTCGTCCTGTTCTAGACCCTCAATTCATGTAATGTATAGTATCTATGTCACTTTATTTCTTACCCAAAAATATCGCTAAAGTTAACTCTCACAATGTGTTTGTGAAAACATCTCGAAGGCGATTTTAATATATTAAGTGAAGAGGGGGTGAACTGGGTGTTTACAAAGTTGAACAATTTTTCTAACCAATATACTCAATTAATAACAATTTATATAAACAAGGATGAGAAAATTGCTTAATATAAATTAATCAACCAATGAAACAATAATTTAAAAAGGATAGAGAGGAGAAAATGCAAACTGATTTATAGTGGTTCGGTAAACAACCCTTGCCTATTTCCATTTCCAATACTCTTCTTGAAATTCTACTATAATTCTTCTTTCAAGATGAAGAATAATCTTTGTATAATCTTTCTTGGTAAAGAGAAACCCTTTTTATAATCTTCTTTCAAGGTGCAAAAGAACCTCAATCTCACTTCGTTCACCCTCAAGTACAATATTCAATAACTCACCAAAGTATTACAACTAAAAAATATCTCACTTATTCATTTGATAACTCCAAAATAGCTTACTCACACAAATATGATAAAATGACGCTCAAGCGGACAGCCGGGAGAAGGCTTTAATCAACATGCATGTGATGAACGAAATGGTTCCTCTCTTGCCCAATCACACGTAAATTCTTATGCTTAATCCATTTCATCATAGAATCATATTTTCATGCTTCTTATGCTTTTTCCACTTTTGATCCATATAAAATGTCACAACATTATTCAATCCACGACATAGTAATAAATCATCATGCATTTCATAACAATCACAACAATTTAATTCAAGCAATTTAAATACTTAAGCAAACAAGAATTGATTCCTTATCATAATAATCATAAACATATTACCCACCTAAATTGGTTGAAATTCCAAATTCAAGATTGCCTTTCCTCTTGCTCTTGCTTTGGGTTTTCTTGATTTCTTTCAATAAACCAAGTTTTCATTCAATCAAACACATTTTCCATTCAATCCAATATACAAAAAGAAAAACCATAAGGTTTTGATAATCAAGAACAAAATTAAACTTAAACTTAATCCACCCATGGATTATCTAGGCTAGAAAAAACAAAACCTAGTTGAAAATCCTTAAGCATCCAACTAGGGTTTCTCTTCTTCTTCCTACCCAAACTCATTCTCTCTCAAATCCCTTTTGTTTTTCTGTCAAGTAAGAAGAAAAGATGAAGATTATTACCTCTAACAAGCTTACTTTCTCCTCTTCTTCTTCTTTCTCCTTCTTTCCTAGCTCTCCCACGATTTCTTCTTCTTTTCTCACATTTTCTCTCTTCTTTCTCTCTTTCACGATTTTCTCTTCTTCCTTCTTTTAATTCAAGACAACATTTTTATCTTAGCTTTCCTATTTTACCCCTCTTCATTTAATGTAATGCCCATTAGCTCCTTAGTCCATTAAATACCATACTATAATTAAATTTTAACATTCTCTGTTTAATAACTCTAACTTCTATTCATGCTTACTAATTTAATGGACTAAATTCTAAGAAAAATAAATAATAAAATAAATAAAAATTAAAGAAAATTTTGGGGTCCAACATAAATGGGCTTGTATATTATTATAAAAATTATGCCCTATTCTTCTTATGAGAGTATTGAATTCTATGCCTAGGTTGTGAGCCATATATGAAAGTGTGATGTTTGCTATTACGTTGATTATAAATAATTGTTTTGTATGCATGTGTATGCTTAGATATAGATGCTCTATACTCATTTTTCATTTAAGAAATGGTTCTTCATTATGTAAATATTTTCCCTTGAAAATAGTTTTAATGTTAGAAGCACTATCACAATTATATTCAATTCCAAGCTTATCATTAGAATTTTTTCAAGTTTCTAACATGCTTTTTAGTTTTTCTCTCCCTTTGGTAAATTGGGCAAAGAATCCATAAAGGAATCTACTTTTTTTTCAATTTTTAATTTTCATATTTTAATTCATCTAAGTCATGATTGTCATCAATAATCACATTTTTTGATGCTTTAATGCTATGTAATTCACTTTTCATCTTTTCATTCTCACTCATGCATGCATCCAAATCCTTTTAAACTTTCTTATGCTTGGAAGACAATTTTTTCATTTTTTGACTCACAATTTTTAAACTTTCAATTAATTCATCATATGTCAAGTCAACATCACTATCATCATTACACAAATTAGGGTTGAATGTAACCTCATCATTGTCCATAGCAGTAAAGCATATGACTTATCTCTTCTTCAGAATGCTCACTTTTGGATTCACTTATGTCATCCTAAGTTGATGCTTTTAGTGTTTTCTTCTTATCCTTCTTATATTTTTTCTCATACCTCTCATTATCTTTGAGTTGAGGATATTTTGAATTTATATAACCGGGTTTTCTACATTCAAAGTAAGTAATATTAAAGGATTTATGTTTTAAATAATTTTTACCTTCCTTAAAGTCCTTTCTTTTAGAGAATTTCTTCATTAAGAACTTCATGAATTTTCTAGTGAGTAAGTTAATGTCTTCTTATTCACTTTCACTAATTAATGTCTCTTCCTCTTTGTTTGGTTCTTGTTTCGAGGCTTTAAATGTTAAATTCTTTTTCTTTGAAAGAGTTACCTCTTTTTGTGTCTCTCGGAGCCTCATTTTGTATATGAGGAGAGATCCAATAGGTTCTTCAGGTGGTAGTGTTGTTAGATGCTTAACTTCTTGTATTGTTGTCATTTTAGCTTCCTACATCTTTGGAAGTGACTTAAACAACTTTCTTACTAATTCAACATTATTATAGGTCTTTCTTAGACCTTTGAGAGCATTAATAACTAATATCAATGAATCTCATATACATGCTAAAGATGCTTTCATTATAATTCATTTGAAACAGTTCATATTGGTGTGTTGGCATAGTTACTATGCTTTCCTTAACTTGATTTTTGCCTTCAAGAGTAATTTCTAATGTATGCCAAATTTCATCAATTGTTTCACACATAGAGACCATATTAAATTCATTTCTTCTTAAATTACAAATAAGATGTATATGGCCCTATTATTCAAGGATACCAATCTCCTATCATGTTGTTCCTATTCTTCCTTTAATTTGAGTATCTTTTTGTTATCTACAAGTTATGTAGGAATAAAGGGACCATTAAAAACTATTTCCCATAAGTTTACACTTTCATTCATTACAAAAATCTTAGTTTTCTAATAAAGAAATCATTACCATCAAAGAAAGTGGTCTACTAATGCTTTGTCCCTTTTAATTGAATGATGATATGATACTCCTATATATGCCATTATGATCTTTGCTATAGGATTTTATAAGAAACACTAGCTTAATATACCTGTGTGATACACTTGCTACTCCCTAATGGCAGCCAGGGCAGGGGAGGTAAATTGGGTGCTCAAAAAATTAAAAATCTAATTAATGTACTTAATTAATAACAATCTATATAAACCAGGATGAGAAAATTGCTTAGTATAAATTAATCAACCAATTAGACAATAATTTAAGGGAGGAGATAATGTAAACTGATTTATAGTAGTTTGGTAAACAACTCTTGCCTACATCCACTCTTGAGACTCTTGTTGAATTTTCACTATAATTATTCTTTTAAGGCAAAGAGTAACCTTTATATAATCTTTCTCTTTAAAGAGAAGCCCTTCTTATAATCTTCTTCCAAGGAGAAAAAAAACATCAATCCCACTTAGATCATCCCCTAAGTGCAATATTCAACAACCTAGTTAAGTATTACAACTCAAAAATATCTCACTTATTTAGTTAATAACCCAAAATGGCTCACTTACATAAATATAACAAAATGATGCTTAAATAATTGAAAATTGCTTTGAAATGTGTGTATACAACACCCAAAACCATCTTAATGCTATAAACATGAGAAAGCACCTATTTGTAATGTTTTGGCACTCAAAATAGTCATTGGAGTCGAGAACTAGTTGTTACAACAGTTATATCTGATACATTGGTCAACTAGTATATGCATTTACAACACTAGATTCACTAGCCATTGGAATATTGGTTGACCAATACACATATTATTGAACAATACAACATATTGATCAATCAATACATCAACCAATATTGCTACAAACTCTCGACACATCATGTTGGGTCCCGAATTTTTTATTATTATTATTTTTCTTTATCTTTGCTTTAATTGTTTATTATTATTTTAGTGGAGTCTTTAAATTAGAATTTAGAAGGAAATATTAGAATTATATTATTAAGTGGGTTGAAAGAGTAGAGACATATAAGACAAATTAAGGGCAAACTTGGAAAGTCTAAGTGAAGGAGGGGCAAAATTGGAAGAATAAGTGTTGTCTTGCTTATAAATAAAGGAGAAAACGTGAATGAGAAG
>JANVCQ010000006.1:7522554-7541032 GCA_025531925.1 Erythroxylum plowmanianum | reverse complement strand
TTCAAGCATATCAAACATTGAGCATCTCATGTATTGTGTATCTTGTGCTTAATTCTTGATGGATATGTTGATATGTATTTAAAGCTATGCATGAATATTTATTTTGATTGGAAATGAGAATGAGAATACTAGTATTCTCCTTTTTGTATGATTGTGTTGTTTTATAGACAGTGTATGAGATTGCGTCTGACTTGCGAAAAAGGAACATAAATGTGCATGTCCTTCCTTGTTGAGTTTGCTTTTGGGTATTTGCTTGGGAATAGCATGTTGGAGTTTAGAATTGGGTTTGAGACGAACTGGTGGAGGTGGAGCTAAATAGTATCGAAGAGTATGTAGTAGCAGGTGAATATGTGAAGTTGATATGTTGATAAGCCATCCTAAGTATAAGAAGGGTGTTCAGAAATTTCAATGGCAAAACTATACTAATATAGATGGAACTAGCTAAGGTGGTCTTAATGAAAGTTGTATTTTATATTCCCAGCTTTCTAACGTCATGAAGTATACAATTTTTCGATATCAGGGCTAGAAGTTATGATCCTTATAAGTGGAGACGTTATGGGCAGAAAAGCAGACGATAGAAAGTGAAATGAAGAAAAGCAGATGATAGAATTGGGAGAAAATATGGACTTGATATAGATAGATTTTGACAAAGTTTCCTTCTGGAAAGTTGTAGATCTTTCTTTTATCTTTCTAACGGTATAAAGTTTGTAAATTTTGGATATCTGGGTTAAAAATTATGATCCTTATAAATGGAGACGTTCTGGGCAGAAAAACAGACGATAGAAAGTGAAAGGAAGAAAATCAGACGGAAGAAAGCAGACGATAGAAAAGCAGAAGGAAGAAAGCAGACGATAGAAAAGTAGACGGAAGAAAGCAGATGATAGAAAAGCAGACGGAAGAAAGCAGACGATAGAAAAGCATACGAAAGAAAGCAGACAATAGAAAATGAGATGATACAGAAGGTAGAAGATAGAATTGGCCTTTGAGGTCTTCATGAAAGTTGTAGATATCGAAGTCCTCTTTTCAATGGTCTAAAAATGAAGTCAATCAGACATCTATAGAAAAAGTTATGGCATTTGTACTGAGGCATGTACATTCCAAGTAAGGGCAGAAATGTGTTGGAGTCTTTTGTCCATAACTTCTTCTCTAAACCTCCAAATGACCTGATCTTTGAAGCATTGGATTCCTAACACATTTTTGTATCTCTCCACAAGAATTTATGATTTTTGGTATTAAATTAAAAATGATTGATTGAATCAAAGTAAGGGTATCAGTGGAAAGAGCATGAACTGGATATCCCACTGAACATACTTCAGTGTTTTGATGATATCTTAATCTGTAGAGATTCAAATGAGATGATTTCTGATTCGGGATAAACTAGAGACATACAGCTGCAAAGTATCTGAAGGAATCAAATTCCAATTTGGGCCTTAAGATTTTTAATTTTTGGGCTGAATTCGTGTATAGTATTCAGTCTTGGTATAATGTGAGCCCTCCATGCGATTATGACTTTTCAAAAGTTGGGCTTCAGAAACGGGGTCCAGCACATCAGATTTAATAACTTTAACTTGCATTGGTGGACCGTTAACTTATTTAGGTTGACCAATCATGCTAAACATATGATTTTTTTAACAACTTCAAATGCTCAAAACCAAGTTGTTTAATCAAAATATGATTGAAACACTTGCTAAAATATTCCCCAAAGATAATTTGAATGATTAAGAGGCTTTTATATTAAATCAAAAACTTCAATGCATCTTGATTAATGTAAAGACTTATGCAATGAAGTAAGAAGAAATGATTATGCATGGTGACCTTTTTAGATCATCAAATTAACAAAGTCACTTACAATAAATATAAAATATGTGAAATGACCTCGACGAGCCTTGATCTCTTTTTGTTCTTATTTCAATCTTCATTTCATCAGTTACAAACTTCAACTTCTCTTTATCAGATTCATACACTATCTTCTTGAGATTTTGACTTCATTTTGTTTTAATATTTCTTTTCATCAAAATAATAAACAGATTAGTCGTATTTTTGTTGTCATCAAAACATCAACTGGAACGTCCTTTGGTATGCACACTTGAATGCAAAAATAACATAGCCTATCATCTATTCGATGAAATGATTTAGTGTAGTATTCAGAAGACGTTTGACAAAATTACTATATGAAGTGCACATAAATTAATTGTTAGAATTCTATTGAGACCTTAATTGAAAAACTAAGTTGCAGTATAAAAAAAATTAAAATCACTTAACTAGTAACAAAATAAAACCTTGTGATAGGTTATTATAAATGAACGTAAGTTAAATAAGTAGAGATTAGGTCCTCAAAGTCTAGTTTCATTTAGAGATGACAAGGCATTTCATTCATAGTCAAGTCATTGAAACCACAACAAAATAATATTCCTTAAAAGTGAACTCCAGGAACTTAATAAATGGTCATTTTCGTAATTACATTCTATTTATTACTAAATATGCAAATTGATAAAGAGTAATTCTCGCTGTAATAACCTCCATACGTTAACAGAGTGATTCTATAATTTCAAATTCCTGAGTAGTTGTGATTTATATTTATTATTGATTCTATTTCACTTTAGATAAAGTAACAACTCTAATATCGATGTATATATATTTGCCCATACAAGTAAATAAAAAACAAAATCTTCACTAACACTTATAAATTGTTCATGGTATTAGAGTTGTCTCTAACTTGAACATATCGAACTCCTTTCCTTCATCTATCTTTTATATCTATAACTTGTCATGCCCTCTTCACTCAATTCTTCTTCTTCTGAAACATCAAATAGCACACCATCTGTTTCTTACAACTAACTCATCTACAACTTAAGGCTCTATCTCAATTGAAATCTAATCTCTCTAAATGTATCTTCTCAATTTCCTTTCAAACTAATGAACAATAGGGGAAATTGCACATCCTGGAAATCACAAATGACCAATATGTTACATGGTTATAATTCATCTAGCTTTGTTGATGGATCCCGCCCTCGTCTAGCCAAAATTAAATAAGTTTGTAATTTTTGGCTTTGCCAAGATGGATCAATTTTGTTAGTCATCCTATCTACTATTCATAGTACCATAGATCCTACTATAAACAATTGCTCCACTTTTATTGCTATTTGGAGCAATTTAGAAACAAGCTTTTCTAACCATTCCAGCACTCGCATATGCTCTCTTCTCTCTCATTTGATGAGCGTAAAGAAGAATGAAATGTATGTTGCTGAATATATGAACAAGGTCAAGAACCTCATTGATGATCTAAGTCTAATTAGTCATCCCTTACATGAAACTGATGTTATTGTATATACTTTCAATAGACTTGGTGATAAGTATAAGGAAATTAAGGCTGCCATAAAAGTTCATGACACCTTAGTTTTATTTGAAGCATTATATGATAAATGAGGGGATCATTATTGGGAATGTTAATGACATTCCAATCACTTACATTGGTTCTTCTTTTTTGGATTCTTCTAATGCCAAGTTTTCACTCAATAATGTTTTGATGCACTTACTACTAAAAGAAATATAATTTTATTCTTTTATTTCTGTAGATAAAATAAAACCTTTATCGAATTCTTTCCCAACCATTTTCTTATAAAGGATTTAAACACAAGGGCATGCTTGGTCTAAGGCTATAGTAAAAACAATTTGTATGAGTGGTTGAATCTAACATCAATAAATAAAAAATCACAACAATTTGCTAATCTACACATTTTATCCCAACTTTGGCATAAACGTCTCAGTCACCCTTTTGTATTAATTCAACAAACGTTTTTATCATCTCAAAATATTTCTTATTCAAATTCATTTCCTATTTATTGTGACTTATTCCTATGTAATAAATGTCACAAAATTCCTTTTGGCATCTCCTCAATTAAGTGTGAGGAGCCTTTTCAACTTTTACATATTGATATTTGGGGTCCTGCTCCTATTAAATCCTTTGGGAATTTTTGTTATTTTTTATTTCTTTACAAAGTAGACTTGGTTATGTTTTTTTCAAATTGAAATAAGTACCACTTATTTTTTAATACTTTAAAATTCTCATTGAAATTTTCTTTGATACTAAAATCAAAATTATATACATAAATGGTGCAGAGAGTATCAAAGTCTACATCATCATCATCATCACACCCAGTCTGAAATCCCACAATAAAGTAGGGTCTGGAGAGATATGATAGTACGTAGCCTTACCCCTACATTGTAAAGAGGTTGTTTCCTTTAGACCCACATGCAGAATACACAAAGGGAGTGGATGTTGAAAAAAGGAATAAATAACAAAATACGTGGGGCACGCTACCACAATTAGTAAATAAATTTCAAATGTAAAATGTATAATGGGGGTTGATGTTGAATAAAGAAGTAAATAAATCAACACACCCGGCACTCAACCACAATCAGTAAATGACTTTTCAAACAAATAAAATAAGGAAAATATCTGGAGGAGACTAGAACTGCTAGTACCTTACACACTGTAAAGACTGACTCCTCTTATCGTTTATCCTGCTAGGGGTCTTCACTAAGAGACCCTGCAGGTATGATCATCCTATCGTTTTAGAGTGAAAAATTTTTGCATTTATGAGTCATAAATTTTTGGCTAAAGTTGTCGGCCTATAGTTTGAATTTTGTGGGTTAGGCGCGAGGACTTTAAAGGGTGTTGTTTACTCTGATTTGCTTATGCCAGACCTACCTATTCCTCGGCACAGCCTCAGTAAGGGCCAGTTCGGACATATCATTCCTGATCACTTCCCTCCAATTCTTGTAAGGTCTCCCTCTCCTCCTTTTGTAGCCTTACGGGTTATTTTCTCACGCCGTTGTACAATATACTCTCAAAATATGGAATTGATCACCTCACTTCCCCTCTTTATACTCCAAAACATGTGGGTTCAGTTGAAAGAAAACACTGTCACATTATAGAAACTGAACTCACTTTTCTTCACCAAGCCTCTAATCCCCTTTAATTTTGGCCTTATGCATTTTTAACTATAGTTTATCTCAAAAATCATATGTCTACTTCAACACTATAGTTTGACACATCATACCATAAGTTATTCCACCATCATTATAATTATGGGTCCTTCAAAGTTTTTGGTTGTTTAGATTACCCATGGCTTCTGAACATACACTAAGTATAAATTGGAACCTTGATCTTGTCCTTGAATTTTTATCAAGTACTTTATTCATAATAATTCTTTGTATTTCTTTCATCCAAATAAAAATCAAATGTTTGTATCAAGACATATAGTGTTTGTTGATGATGTCTTTCCCTTTGAAAAAAACAATTCCTTTGCTTATACTCTATTTAATAATGAACTCTTATCTAAGTTTAACTCTATACCATGACCTATTCAATCCATTTTTAACGACTTATGTTTTCAATCAAAACCTCCTGGTCCACCTCCTACCTTCGTACCTATTTCTAATAGACTTGTGCAGGATTCTAGCTTAAGCTTTCATGCACAAACTTCATTCTCATCACTCATGTTCTTATGACACTAATGATTTGGTCTCTCATATAGATAATCAACTCTCTCATTCATCTTTGGATATAAGTGCCTCACCTGCTTCTCAGGTAAGTGATTCATTTCACTCCTCTATTTTCATATAAAAAAACCACCCCCACCACCAACCCTTATGGTCACTAGATCCCAAAATAATATTCACAAACCAATGAAACCTTTCTCTCTCCATACTATATCTACACAATTTGATCTATTTGTCTATACTAAAGCCTCTACATTAAAAAAAAAAAGCATCCTAAACTCTCCATTGATGTAGTGCAATGGAAAATGAAAACCAAGCTCTTTTTCATAATTGCACTTGACACTTATTCTTGCTTCACTTACATAAAATATTATTAGGTGTAAATGGGAGTATCACATTAAAAAGAACCCTAACGGATCCATTGACCATTACAAATTTCAAGTTGTTACTAGGGGACTTCACTAATGCTTAGGTATATTGACTTCACTACACGTTCAGCCCAGTTGTTAAACTAGCCACAATTTGATTGGTTCTGAGTATTGTTGTATCTGATAGTTGGGTTTTAGAGCAATTATATATGAATAATACATTCTTGCAGGGTGCTTTTCATGATAATGTTTACATGCAACAACCACTAGGTTTTATTGATTCTCAATTTCCTAATTATTTGTGCAAGCTTCACAAAGCTATTTGTAGCTTACGTCAAGCCCCATGTTCTTAGTATACAGGACTTAAATCTTTTCTTGTTAGTGTTGGCTTCCTAAACTCAAAATGTGATACTTCACTTTTTATTCTTCAAACAACTTCATTTATCATCTATCTTCTTGTATATGTAGATGACAATGTTATCATAGGAAGTAATACAAGAGCAATTCGAGACTTTATTCTCAAGTCGTTCTCTCAGTTTTTCGTAAAAGAACTTGGAGAGGAGTTGAAGCTACAAGTACTAACAATGGTCTTTCTCGTTCTTAAAAGAAATATCTTATAGATCTTCTCCTCATAATAAGCGCGATCAATGCCAATGCCATTTTAACTCCTGTGTTGACCACTAATACTCTTCGTCATGATGTTGGTTCTCCCTCTCATGATCCCACTTAATATTGCAAATTCTTGAGTAATTTCAATACTTATCATTTACAAGGTCAGATATTTCTTTTGCTATCAACAAACTTGCTCAATTCATCCATTGTCCTACTACTAATCATTGGTCAGTTGTAAAAAGAGTGTCATGTTACTTTAAAGAACTTTAGATTTTGGGTTATTTTCTCTTCTCAAAATTGCTCTCATCTTTAATTATTTGTGGATGCTGATTAGGCTAAAGATGTTGATTCTTGAGTTTCTAACTCGACATATGTTACTTATCTTAGCTCTCATCCTATAGCTCTAAGAAACAATCAATTATTGATGGCTTATCTATAAAAGTTTAATATTATTTCATTTCTACTGCTACCGCTGAAGTTAATTGGTTAACTCGTCTTTTGGGAGAATTGGACATCTCTCTTAATGTATTGCCTATGTTTACTGTGATAATATGGGAGCTACTTATCTTTGCTCAAATCTAGTCTTTCACTCACGTATGAAACACATTGCAGAAAGCTATTCATGTCTCTCATATTCATACTGTCGATCAATGTGCTAATTCATTCTCTTGCTAAAAAGTCATTTCTTAATCATTTTTACAAGCTTCAAGTCCTACCTATCCTGGTTCATACTAGCTAGCTCAAGGACTCTTGCGTTTAGCTTGTGGGGGCGTCACAGAGAGTAAATCTCTTCATAATCACCTACACATGTTAAGTGAGTGATTCTCTCTATAATTTCAAATTCTTCATTATATGTAATTTGTATTTATTATTAATTCTATTTCCTTTTAGATAGAGAAACAACTCTTCTATCAATGTATACGTATTTACTCATACAAGTCAATGAAAAACAACGAAATATTTACAAAGACTTACAAATTATTCACAAACCATTAGAGGAAATCTCAAAACTTAAAACAGAAAAGAAAGATATTCTTTGGAAACGAGACACAAAAGGAGATGAGCACAAAGAATAGAACATAATAAAGAAACCAAATTCAAACATCTAATTATTGATCACTTTTCCAAAATCAGACTGCAAAACACTTGGGGAAAATCTGATCATAAAACGCAACTTACTCTAAATTTGACCGTAAACCTTTAATAAAACAGGCAGTGGATATATAGCTTAGACAAACCCGTACAATTCTATTTCATAGAATGTTCATGATTAAGTATAGCTAACTGGAATTGAGGTGCAGGTTCGTTTTCATTTCTCCTGAAAATTTTTTTGAGGAGATGGAATAATACTCAAATATACAACAAGGAAATAGAAAGGGCAGAAGAAGATATGCAGCTAGCCACCTCAATTTGTGTCATAAAGAGAAACAAGTGATTGCGATATATGTAAACAGCCATTACTTGCGACATATATATGGTGTTTCTATTTCGCCTAACCATTGTGTCTGTCCGTGCTTTTTCAATACATTTTGTGTACGAGAAAGCTCATGTCCATCAATTCACTTCTGGAGAATCTTTTGATAAAGGACCAAGACAAATCAGTACCGTCAGTTTTTCCCCACTTGCAGAGCATTTGCTCTCTCTCTCGCTCTCTCCAGATGAAGAAGATCCTAACTAAAGCCAGCAACTTCCTTTTCCTATCTCATTAAATTAATTTTATGTGGAACTTCTCGTTGATTTTGGCCATTACCATTTTTGCCAAGTAACATGCGCAAGAAATACCTCTCCTACTGGTTTCAAAGTCTCGTATTAATGCACTTGCTAAATTTACAAGCTTCGTGCAGGAAATTGTTCGAGTATTAGCTCAACGGATCATAGGACGTGAAATTGCTCTATCTAGAGATAACAAGTCACCATTCTAAAACAAGGTCTTGGAAACTGATATAATCATTTACGGTTTTCAGTATCACATCATGTTCTTGAATGCTTGATTAGTTCCATGAGATTTACATTGTCAACTGTGTCCCTGCAATGCCTGCCTAGAAGAAGAGCCATAAACCTAACTAATTATTCTTCCTTTCAGCTCCGTTCATAATCACGATATAGTAACATGCGATCAATGGAGAAAATGGGAACAAAACTTAGTGGATTGTGAATGGAAGTTGATTTTAATTAGGGTCACGGAAAAATGCAATCCATCGAAAGTATTTAAAAAAGGTTTGGTCTTTCATTCAGCTGTGACCATCAGGACATAACCCCACATTAGCTGTAATGTCAGACCATTTATTATTGTTCCGTTTCTTTTTTCTGGACAGAGACCCACATGTCCTTCAACTTAACAGAACAAAAGCAGCAAACGGAAGTAACATGAGACCGAGCTTGAGATCATTTTTCCGACAGCTAGCTTCAAATGACCTCTATATCTATTACTCGCCTTTCTCCAACATCCACTTGTCTAGTAGATTGTGGTACATGTGCCACTAGTTCCCACTTTCCCACTACACATTCGCATCACGTTGGCTCTTGACACTCTATAAGCTGTAGTACAGTTGATTCTCATATTGATATGCATGAGCTTTCAATTTAGCATAGTTTTTCATGGAGAATACGTGCTTTCTTAATTTGCTTTCTAATGATCGGCTTTAAACAAACTAAGTGTAGATACAAATTTCTTTAGGTAGGTTATGTGATACCTTAAAAAATTTTAGTGTCCATTATATATATCGTATGTATTGATGATCTAAATTTCTTTTTTACTTTAGTCTTTAAAATCTTAATAGAATTTGAAATTTAAAATTTTGTTTAATGCTTATAAAATAATGTATTTGATATTTATTTTTTGATGTCATTAAGATAAGTTCTGTGTAATTGGACCTGTTAGCCTAATAGATATAACTTTTGAAAGGAATATTAGGTTGAGATAATTCAAGAAATTATGAAAGTTAAGATATATATATTTGTAAGAAGATATTAGAAGTTGTTAGTGCACAAAAATAGAAGCTTGTTAATTAGAATTTTTTAGATTGATTATTTGGTAGATTTGTATTTTTAGATATTTAATTATGCATATATTACTGTTTGCATGATCCAGTTCCTTGATTTTGGAAAGAATTACTACAAAACAAAGCACAGTTAGGAGTAGTAAAATTTCGAATTTTTTTGAATTGATGCAACTGTGGTATTTGTTCATATTTAATGCGTATTAATTAAGTGATGGAGTATAATTATAGGAGTAGGAGTGAAAGTATACAATGAAGTTATTGCATGAGAACGTATTTATAGTGTTAGCGCCTTGTGTGATGACTGGTATGTGTTGTTTAATGCGCTTTAAAGTCATGGGAGGGCGATGCATTGTGTGTTGTGAGCTATGTGTGGTATGATATAGTTAAAACTGATCAGCTCACACCATATTGAATCAAATATCAATTTATTGTCCATTGTGAATATGGGCAGAAGCTAATTCTAACGCATCTGTCAAACATTTGAAGTTTCTGCAACAACCATCTGAAAACTTCAGTGTTGTATTTAATATGATTACAAGTACTACGATGAAAGACTATCGACGATAGTTGATAGTCCTAATAAAATAAATTTTAATTTAATTTAATCAAAATTTAAATTGGGATTAGTCCTAATAAAAAAATAAACTTAAACCTGAATTTTTATAAATTATAATTAATTCTTCAAACTCGAATTAATGCCCATTTTCTTGAGATTTGATAGGCCCATGTCAACATGGCATTATTATTTCTAAATAAAATTATTAATAATATTACTTAACAGATGTATTAGCCTTAATCTAATGGTGAGGTTGGAGTGATTAAACTTATCATCTGATCAAATTTTGCCATTAGATGACAATTGACTTGACCCGAAAGCCAATAAGTTGGGATCAATTGTGAATGATTTAAGGTTGAGAAAATTAAGAAAGGTGAATGAAAGAAAGGAAAAAGAGACTGATTTAAAAGATGCTTTAGAACTTGGCCCGAGTAAATGACAATCACAAGGTCTGAAAATCTGCAATAAAACTCGTAAAGACTCTGCTCCACTGCTACGTTAATAACCACTTCAAACTTTAGTATTGCCTTTTAACAGCACATAGGAAAACTCAACCATTATTGCACAAAAGAATCGGAGAAGAAGAAAACTAACCTTGAAAACAAGAAGCAAAGGTAGTAAAGGAAGACGTACGCAAGAGAGAGAGAATGAGAGCAATTAATGGAGGACGAGGTATCAAGGACACGAAGAACGTTTAGGTCCACCTATTCTCAGACCACATTTGCTCCCATTCCTTTTCGATGCTTTAAGCTTTGTTAAGCAGGAAACATGTGGAGTATAAATAATGGAGTTTGATAGGAATTAATATGAGATAGAGGAGACAAAAAGCAGGTAAAAGTTAACGGGATCGATGAGAATAGGAGAGAAGGAGGAGAACTTGACAGTTGTGAATGGACACAAAAAATTGCAGCTTTGCATGCTAAACACGTTTGATTCAGCCAAGAATTCTCTTGAACGGATCATCATCACATGACGCTATACCTACAAACGTCTTGATTCTAATCTGCTTGATCAAAGTGTTTCTCTTTTGATGGGACTGGAGAGAGGGAGCACTGAACTGAACTGACTGATGACTCGAAATGCAAGCTGGAATTCATCAGAAGTTACTGATAGTCTTGCAGATAGGAACAGCTATAGCATTTGAATCAGTTCCCTTAACTTGCTTCATTTCAACGAAAAAGAAAGAAAACTACATGAATTAGCAGAAAGATGCTGATTATGAGCAATATGGAAGTCGTCCATCACAAATATAGAGGCATCATCATGATCAGCATCCAATCCATCTTACATTCAGCGCTGAGAAGATAAAAAGCTAAACAAAATGTTTGATTAAACTACACCAAGAACCCAAAAAATGAGAAGAGACAAAACAGTTAAGAACCCTAGTCAAAATACCCTAATGAATTTGGCATCCCAAGCTCTCAACTGCACAGTGATGTCTCCTTCTTTACTATCTTCCGCCCTTGTTTGTACAGACATAACAATTTTGGACCCGTTCCTATCGTCTGTTTTCGCGTTAGGCACTGCCCGAAAACTTTAGGGTTTCTTACCAAGAGTGTGCTTGTTGTTATGCATCCAAACCTTAAGCACATGTCGTTTCACACCATTCTCAGCACAAAACTGCTCCACAGCAGCCTCATCATGCTTCTGAATTCTCCAGCCGAGGCTCTCCGCGAACTCCAACATCTTATCTCTCTGCTCCTGTGTAAATTTAGTCCTAAACCTTTTCTTCGACCCACCACCGCCACTACTACTGGGATTCGACACGTCATCCTCTTCCCTAAAGTACCCGCCACTTGTCCCACTGCCACCACCGCCCCCAGGAAGAGCCGGTAGTGCCAGAGGACGAGACGGTGGCTGTGTCAGGTGGTGGAAGTACCCAGCAGGAGGAGGCGCACGATAGTAAGGAGAGAATTGCGGTTGGTGGTGATACAATCCCTCGGGGCCGTCAACCACCTTCCGGTGAAAATTGCGGTGGCAGTAACATGCGGCGCATTTGAGGGCATCCAAAGTGCCTTCATCGCCAGCGGCCGTGAACTCGCCGCAACCGTCCACCGCATGACCACCGATGCCAACGGCATGGTTCTTAAGGCATTCTCTGTATCTGACTCCTCCTGCTGGTTTTCTGGCTCCGGTTGTGGACGCACCTTCTCCTCCTCTGGGACCCACTTTGCTCCGCGAGGAGTTGCTCACCGAGTCATAACTCGGCGGTATCGGCATGCCCATTTCTTCTTCTTGGTCTTCGTGCTCCTCAAAATCCATTCTTTCCAACTAAAATTTCTCTGTTCTCTCTCTCTATAGTTCTTTTATTTGTTTCACAAGGGAGGAGATAGGGATCTACGTACCGGTTCTTGATGAACAGATCCACCACAGAACAAGTGAAAACGTCAGTGATAAAAGTTTTGCATTAAAAATGAATAAGAAGAAGAAGTAATTTATATTTATAATTAATTCACAGAGAAGACATAAGAGACTAAGGAGGAGGGTGTGGCCGTAATTTCGCTACTCTGCTTGCAAGAAGACATGTCTCACTCAAAACCCCTTCTTTTGTATGGTTTCTACTTTTCTCTTCACCTTACCACTTATTCCTGGGTATCGTTACAGTTGTGTAATAACATAGGCTAATTGGCTGTCGTTTTTCTTCATTACAGTAAATGTAAAGCAGAAAATTTAAATTAAACGCATACGTGAGAACGAGCCAAAGGATTGGGTGTAGGTCATGTCTTTTAAAAAGGCAAAGCAAAAGATAACAGTGTTGGGTAACGTGGGACAAGCAATTTGGCATCTACCGTCTCCAATTTTGATAAGGAAAATGTGCGGTGATTAATTAACGGTGGTCAATAGGGACTAATTTTATTGTAAAAATAAAATTTCTTATTTAACAAAATTAATTAGTCATATAATTATATCTGCTTTGTAAATCTTTCTAATTCTTTTCTCTTTGGAATCCCATTTTTTATCAATTGCCAACGGGGAATCCCATTTCTTAGCTTCAATTATTTATCTGAAGCTGACGTTATTTTGAAAGTCTTATGAATGTATTTATATCTTTTCTATTAGTTACCTTTCTTATGTAACGCACTTGTCACATTTTTGAAACTATTTTACTTCCCAGTTCTATTAAAATGTTAATAAAAAGAGTATACATAATATATGTCTATTTAATAAAATATATAATTCTTATATCTATTATTATTAAGTGTTTGTTTTTTATAATGATACTTATGATAGTTATTGTTGAGTTTTGACTTCTTTGTTGTCCCATATTGGTTGGAGACAATAATTGAGACAAGTCTCTTACCTATATAAGGAGGTTGCTACCTCCTTGTTTAATGTACTAAACAAAGTCAAAGATTTGTATGACGAATTTGACTCTAGTTAAATTCCTCTTTTGAGGTGAGAGTTGGATAGTTTATCTTGAGTATTTCTTTGTTAGTGTGTTGGTGTATTAGGGGATTGGGTGAGAAGAAAAATTGTGTGATTGTAAAAACTTTTCACATAGTAGATTTTTTTCTCAATACCTGTGGTTTTTCTCCGGTTTGGGAGTTTCCACGTAAATTCTCTTATGTTGTTATTTTCTGATATTTTGGTCTATCAAATATCCTTGGGTGTGGATTTAGGAGGTCTAAATTTCCAACAATTGGTATTACAGCCAAGGCGTGTTTTTCTTGAAAATTCTAAATATGCTCTGTGATTGCAGTTTCGACTGATCTTCCACATCAGAAAAGATTTTTTTGAGAAAGGTTCATTTGGTGCTGTGAAGTTTTGGTGTGGTAGTGTGGTAGTAAATGTCTAGGAAAGTTTTAGATAAGGAAAGACTTGGTATTTAAGTGTGTCCTTTGTGACCCACCTCTCTTTCCTGGAAACTTTTTTGGTGTATTATTCATTTTTACAGTAAAATTTATCAAGGTAGAAGAGCACAAGAAAAATGTCAGGAAATAGGGCTTCGAATCTTTTTAGATTTGAGGTAGAGAAATTCGACGGGAGAATCAATTTTAGCTTGTGGCAAGTGCAAGTTAAGGATAGTTTGATTCAGTCGGAGTTATACAAGGCATTGAAAGACAGACAAATATCTGATATCAGTACAGGCAAATCTAATATGAGCGATGAAGAATGGGAGAATATGAATTTGAGAGCAGCAAGTGGGATACGATTGTGTTTGACTAAAAATGTCCTTGCGAGCGTACATGGAACATCTATAGCAAATGAGCTTTGGGAAAAGCTCGAGGAGTTGTATCAAACAAAGGGCGTCTCAAATCGGATGTACCTAAAGGAACAGTTTCATACACTGCAGATGAGGGAAGGTACTACAATTTCAGATCATTTAAGTATTCTCAATGGGATCGTCTCTGAACTGGAGGCAATTGGGGTTCGTATAGATGATGAGGATCAAGCTTTAAGACTCATTTGGTCTCTTCCACCTTCATATGAACACATGAAACCGATTTTGATTCATGGGAAGAAGAAGATAGTTTTTTTTGAAGTTACCGAAAAACTCTTTTCAGAAAAGAGAAGACTGAGTGGTGGAAGAAATGTTCCTCCTGAAAACTCAGCTCTGGTGGTAGCTGGATATCGGAAAAAGAATTTCATAAAGAAAAATGTAGTATGTTGGACATGTGAACAATCTAGGCATGTTAAGAAAAATTGTTCGAGAGGTAAAGCGAGTTCGGCAAGAGGCTCTGGGTCAGTTAATGGAGAGATTGACAATGTCACTAACATTGTCTCCATGGATGATGATCTCGCTCTCTAAAAGGAGGGGCATGTACATCCTCATGGCATGCCGCTAATCCCAAAGTTGTCATGATAGAGGATGTGTTACTGTTAGCGGGTCTACAAGTTTGCACACAGGCATTGGTTTGACATTAATGCAAGGTGTGTGGTGGAATCTATGTCAATGACTGATGAACTTCCGGGAAAGTCAAACATGGAAGTTGCATCATAATTTTTCAACAAGATTATTTTCGACATGTGTCGAAGTAAAAGGCTTGAAATTAGTTTATTCTGAGTGGGTATGCTTTTGTGGTGGAGGATGATGCTATAAAGCATGATAATTCTCTACAATGAGAGTTATGTTATTTTCAGGAGATCTACATTAAGGTAGAGTGTGATTGTGGGATCAATCAAAGTTGTCAAGGTGGAAATTGTTGAGTTTTGGCTCCTTTGTTGTCCCATATTAGTTGGGGACAACAATTGATACAAGTCTCTTACCTATATAAAGAGGTTGCTACCTTCTTGTTTAATGCACCGAACAAAGTCAAGGATTTGTATGACAAATTTGACTCTAGTTAAATTCCTCTTTTGATGTGAGAGTTGGAGAGTTTGTCTTAGGTATTTCTTTGTGAGTGTGTCGATGTATTAGGGGATTGGGTGAGAGGAAAAATTGTGTGATTGTAAGAATTTTTTACATAGTGAATTTTCTTCTCGGTGCTCGTAGTTTTTCTCCGGTTTGGGAGTTTCCACATAAATTCTCTTGTGTTGTTATTTTCTGATATTTTGGTCTATCAAATATTCTTGGGTGTGGGTTTAGGAGATCTAAATTCCCAACAGTTATCTCTTAAAGAGATATAAATAATTTTTTAAATGTATAATAATCTATTAATTAGTAACTACACATTTTTAATAAATTAATTAATGCCATAAAGTAGTGATAAAGTATGGGTATGGCAAAAGGATGTACTCACACCAACAATACGAATAACTATGATCAGCTTCGTACCATAAGGACACGAAAATGTAGGGGAAATAATTAAAGTATAGAAAGCAAGTCTACCTACCTGCTGACTTTTCTGAATTCGCGTCACAAAGTATAAGTGATTGTTATTAATTCACACAAGATATTATTAAATGCTTTTCCAAAATGAAATTCGACAGTTGTCATTAGATCCGATAATAGCCGCCATGCATAACAGGCAGCGATTAACATGTGTTGGGCATGCATCATTCAAAATCAAAATGAAAAATACAAGGTAATAAGATTATAAACTTTAAGTCTTAAATTTCAAAATTAAATTAATTAATTGAGTCTAAAAATTAAAACAATTAATTCACAGATCAAATCTAAGTTTAAAAATTAATTACTTTAATGGGATGTATTTAAATTTAAAATTTCTTATTAATAAATCTGATTTAGGATTAAGAATACGATTCGGTATTACGTGGATTCTAGGATATGAACTTAAAATTTTTGGTTGGGTTCAACCCAGCCCAGTACATAAACAAGTTCAGCGGGTTGCATTCATCATGACACTGTGGGAACGGACTGGGTTCTGTTTGACACAAATTGATTAATTAAATTTACCCACCTAAAGCAAGAAGTGAAACAGTAAAAAGTAAAAACTTATTAAAGCAAGAACTGAGACTTTTATGCTGCTGGACTATTAAAGACGTAAGAGAAAAGTGGGGTCACATGAGATTTGCAGACTTTGTGCGTGGACTCTGGACCAGATGACCGGGGTACATTGGGACTTGAAGTTGAAAGGGTAAAAAATTAAAAAAATTTAATATTATATATGACACAGGATCACCCGTTTAACTTCTTCCAAACTTATTTCATTAATTTTTAACCACACAATTATGTATTTATGTGAATCGTAGATAAGTATATGTATAAAAACAAGTTTAAGAAAAATATGTTTTTTTTAATAAAAAGTGGCTTATATTAAAAATCAAATCTTCTATTCTAATTAACTAATTTTTATAATATTTTATTTATTTTTAACATATTTATATAAAATTTAAATAAATATATAAACAAAATTAACTAAGAAAAGAAGGTGCCCCAACGCCTTAACAGTAATACAACGCACGCAAGCATAACCACAAACGTAAAGAATCCTCCTCGTATAAAGATAGGCACTAGCCACCCGAATATACAAATAAAGAGACAGAGTGAGACTGTCGTAGTGTGACGGGGCATAAAAAAGAGAAGGGTATATCTGACGCGAGGCGCTGACCCCGTACTCTTATCCTCTGTCACTCTCTTCGTCAGCTGGCGGGAAACGAACCTCTCGATCTTTATGTGTTTCTGACGTACCTGGATTCCTGTCGTTTGGTTGCTGAAATAATAGGAGGCACAAATGCCTTCAAAGATGAAGTGAGTTCGGGTGATTAAACAGACACTGTCATTCATTCAATTTCCATAGAACGTTTTAGATTTGAGTTCCTTGCCAGTTCTGCCCATATACTAAATAAATTTACTTCCAAAAATCTCTACAGAGATGAATCATCACACTATAATTAAAGGATAGTACCAAAATATTTATGATAATGATTCATAATGTTATAATTTTGATCGGGGATTCTTAAAATAAAATACTTCAAATATTATTACTAATTTGTAATCATTTTTATTAACACGCATCTTATTTGTTGTTAATTTTAATTATAAATTATTGTGAGAGTAATTGAAAAAATAACACGATATTTTAACATAGCATTTTTTATTTTGTTTTTGTTAATAACTTTTAAATATAATCTTTTGAAAAATTAAATGTAATTGAATTGATTTTTTTTTTACAATTTCTCGATCGGACCTCTTTAATTAAATAACTTAAAATGTATGAATTATAAATAAAAAGATTGAAATATACTTTATTCATATTTTTGGACAAAATTTTCTTTTAAAATTGTCAACTACAAGTTGTTCACATGTCTAATTTCTATCGATATTTACAAAGTAGAGAAAAATAACTCAAACATTTTTTAGAAGAAGGGTAAGACTGTTAATTCCCTAATGTCTTTTTTTAATAAGAAAAACACTCTAAGATTTCTTTTCACTAATTATAATTATAATTTAATCTTAATGAAAATCAAATATTTTATATTTGATTCTTGAATTTTCTTAAACTTTAAAATTAGGTTCAACTTAATTTGAATTATTTTTTCTCTTTTTAACAATTTTTATATGCAACTCGTTCGTTTCCTAATATTTTAGAAATAATTATAAATTATAAATTATAATTCATAATTCATAATTCATAATTCATAATTACAATTAGATAAATTAAATATGTTTAATTTATCTTTAAATTTTTAATTAAATAATTTATAATTATAAATCACGATTGATGTTTAGTAACTGTTGGATCGCCTATAGCCCGGGTATTCACAATACGCAGCGGAATGGACCATACTACACAACAAGATGTATAACCGAAAATTATAACATGTACGAAATTACCTTTTGATGCTGATTGGTATTTGTTTCTTTTCAAATTTGTAGACACTACAGTACGCGAACGTCCTCTACTAGTATCCACATGAGGATGAACGATCCGAGCAGCGGCTAATGTGTGCTAGCACGTTCTAAAACTCTTTTTGAACTCGCAAATTATCTCTCAGAAGAAGAACGAAGGTGGTTAGGGTTTTTGTCTCTCATCTAATGAGACATAAGTTTCTCTATTTATAGAGAAACCCTAATTCCTATTCCTATTAGG
>JANVCQ010000006.1:7488305-7505233 GCA_025531925.1 Erythroxylum plowmanianum | reverse complement strand
TATCGATAAATTAATAACCCCGTATAAGATAATAATTTTTCAGGTCCCAAAAATATTCATTTATAGAGGTTTTACTACTATAGCCTTAAATTAGGCCGCCTTTTATTTTTTAATCAAAGTTTTAGTTGTTTGATTAAGCTTATAATTATATTTAGTAATTAATGAATTGAGTTTACAGATTAAACTCAATTTATTAATTTTGAAAACACTCGTTGAGAAATATTTAAAAAATTATTATATTCAAAAATTATTATAAATTACTCGTTACAAATAGAGATAGTAAGTTTATTATTTAAATTTAATATTTTATATTTTAAATTTTAAAGTTAAATTAAAATTAAAATTGAGTCAGAGTTTACAAAGAATTATCATATCGTTATAAACTTATTCTTTTAATTTTGAAAGTAAACATAAAGATAACGGAAAGAGTAACTTTTGAAGTAAACATAAAGATAATTGAAATAATTGAGTAAATTACACGAACGAAGAGTCGAAAAATGCTCAATAGATAGGTATTATCTCTATCGATTTATGTTGATTCTATATTAGTATATCTCACCATTCTAAGTTACATAATATAGTCACAAAAGCATTAGTGCTAAGGTGCATAATCTAACCACTTTTTTCCTTATATGTGCGTTGAAGTTTGTCATGAATATAAAAAAGTAGAAATATATAAAAATTTCATATATTTATAAAATTTTTAAGTTATGTCTTTATAAGTAAATTTATACATAAACAATTAATACTAAACAGTTAATTTTATCAAACATTTTTAAATAAACAGTTGATATTATCTACTGATCAAATAAGCTATATTCATCTATTATTAGCTAACAATTATTGCAATCCGCTAATCAATATGTACTATTGTTTAGTCTCATTTGTCTTTAGAGTATATAGCCCATACGACGGCGTTCTTAGTGTTATTAAAATTAATCCAATGATGATTTATTTTTAAATTCTAGTTCAGTGTTCTTTTGTGATTATTCTATACATGTGCTTTTTATTGTTTTTTAAATAAAAATTAAGGTCCTTAACTTTAACTAATTTCATTGAATCATGGCGAAGTGATTAAGAACCAAAAACAATCAAGATATTTTTGTTTCACAATTAAGTAACCAAATTGGCATGCCACAATTGATTATGGAAATGGAACAAATCTACGAAGAAACCATTGTTTCTTCCTTTTTGTTTGGCTTATCAATAAATTCAAATTTCCCAATGGTAAGTAATAGATTTAATTAAAGGTGCATTTGAGCATCTTCAAAATGGCGAAAGGCTAATTTAGAAAGAAATTAAATTATGAATGAAAAAAAGCAGCGGCTACAAGGAGAAAATTTTACAAAAGCCATACATAAAGGCAAAGGAGATTGGTGTGAAAGAGGTAGCATCCTATGTTTCACATGAGCACCAATGATTTGAAGCTTGACCGTTCAAACCATGATCATACACAGACGACTGAAGTGGGTCCATGATCATTCGTTGAAGACTCACACTCCTCACCTGACAGCGAATTATCCATTCCATTTGTAAAAGAGCGAGGACAATACCTTTAGAGCGGTAAAACTAACATAAAAGAAAAGGAAGGAAGGTGTTTGCAAGGATGGATCCAGGGTGGCTAGCAAGGGCTATAGCTCCTACAAATTAAAAAAAATTTTAGAATATATATATATATATATAAATAGCCCCTACAAAATTAATTTTTTTTTTGTGGTTTAAATTCTTTGTCCTCGAGACTAAAATTTTGGATTCGTCACTGTGTATGTGTATTGGTACTACTTACTCGTAGCAGCGCATAATACTTTTGATTGATGTGATACATGGACGTGCCTCATCCACCAATTTGCCACTCCTCGTCCTCGATCTCACTTACAAGTTACAACGGGGCCTCAGTCCGCTTTACTTCTTCTCAGCTCTTTTTCCGTGTTCATTTCCCTATTAATCAAATATATATTATTTGCTATTAATTAATAATATTAATTATTTAATTTTTATAATTTCTTTATATTTCAAAATTTTAAAATAATAATAATAATTTAACAAATGTACTTTAAATCTTTAAAATAAATAACTTTCAGATAAAATTATTTTTAATATTATTTAATTTTTATAATTTCTTTATATTTCAAATTTTTAAAATAATAATAATAATTTAACAAATGTACTTTAAATCTTTAAAATAAATAACTTTCCGATAAAATTATTTTTAGTAGTTAAAATATATATTAATCAATTTATAAATAATTGTTTACTTATTAAATTATTTTAATAAATGTAAAATATTTTTTAATGAATATCGCATAAAAACTAAAATAAAATTACTTATTTAATTAATTTATAAAAATTAATTTATTTTTAATTTTTATCTAATATTTAATAATATTAATATTAATATATATTTATATCAATATTAATAATCAAATTTTTTAAAAATAAAATAAAATATGAAAATATTAGAAACAACCTCTCTGTTAGTCAAAAATAAGGTTGTGTCTTATTGGACTTTTCTAAACCCTACGGTTTGGTGGCATTGTTACTATGTATTATTATTGTAAAATAAAAATTATAATTAAAAATGGAAGGAACATTCTGTTAGTGAATATATAAAACCAATTAAATTGGCCTTATACAACAACTTAAGCTATTGTGGTGAAACGGTCATTTAACATGGTATCAGAGCCTTTGTGACCAAGTGGTCGTGAGTTTGAATCCTACCACCTACCTATTATTCAGCACAAGGTAGAGTAAGCCTGTGCAAGTTTCAAGCCCAAAGAGCTTTCACTTGAGGGGGTGTGTTAGTAAATATATAAAACCAATTAAATTGGCCTCACACAACAGCTTAAGCTATTGTGATGAAACGGTTATTTAACACATTCAACTTCTTTTAGGGTCATCTTTGTTAAAGGGGTTAATGGGAACTTTAAGTTAGAACTTAGAATACGCTCATGAAATAGTTTTCGAGGAGGGCTTGGTTAGTTAATATAGGAAGAAAATAATAACTAAAGAATAGAAAAAAATGAGTAGTAATATATTATAATTAGCTCTTTTTAGAGCAATATTTATTTTCACTTTCCACTATATTCATTATAATTTTTATTACTATTCTTTCAAATAAACCAAATACAACCTTAATTGGTAAAGTCTACATAACCTGTTTTTCATTCTTACCTAAAATAATGGAAAAGAGACTAAAACTGAAAAAGATAAGGGAGGGAAAGCTAAAGGGAAAGGGAAAGGGAAGCCCCATGATTTTAATCACCTGAAGGAGATCTTATGCACAGATTAGAAGATCTGTTGGTCCTCTCTCACCCAAATAATAAACAATACTTTCATGCCTCTTGTTTGCATTGGAGGGAGCAAAAACAATGCCTAATCGAGTTCCTCTGGCTCCAGTCCCACTGGGTTTACACTTTTGATAGCACCCAACACGTAAATTATACAATTTGTTATTCAACCATCATTCTACATTTATATTAATCTATACATAGATACTTGTCCACATATCTCCTATTTTGTATTAATATAATCGAAACAAAGACTCTTTCTTACGGGTGTTATATGGAAGAAAAAGGTCCAATAGAACTTAAGCCATCACATGGCATGATGGTTATGGATTCACCACTCGACTAAAAAGGCTTCACTATTTGTTCTTTTGCTATGAACATTACCTTGAGCTAGCTTTGCCCACCAAAATTATATGACGAAATGGATGATTCCGTGTAACGCATCGATTCATAACATGTACTGTTGAAGTTGCCCGTTGATTTGGAAGTGCTCCTTCCATATTGTGAGGAAACGAGAGTTGAACCCTCTCTATGTTTTCCAAATTTTAATTATCTGTTTATCTTTTATATGAATAATCAAGGAATTATCCTTCAAATACGTGTAATTGATCATTAAATTGCAGCACAATGGATCAGTAGTTTCCAAATTGACACTAAAAAAGTAAGAGAAAAGTGAAGTTCTTGTGCTCTAACCAATTGAGATCATCCCGTGTTTCCTGCCACTAAAACTAATTTATTAGGACGAACCAAGCCAGGATAGCACTGACTTATCTAGAGAATGAGCATTCATTGACCTACTGAATATATAGAAAGGAACATTTGATGAGGCAATATATTTCTTTGAATAACTTTGTTAATGGAAGCTTTATGTGTTGATAATTGGGAATAAGATCACAAGAATTATGAAAATTGGTGGGGAAGATGAGTAGCGATGGAGCACGAGACCATGGAGCCATTTGGTTGTGGATTCTCCAACAAAAGCATCCACGCTTGAAAAGCTAAAATACTATACCCTTCTCCACTCCATCCCCCACTAAAATATCTCTTCTTTTTCTTTTTATCCTTGAAAACAATATGTTGTGCATACCCACAAACCAATACAGAGCAGAGCCAAAAAGTTAGGGAATCCTTACCATACCATCCTCCTCCTCCTCCTCTCACTCAATCAATTATATATAATTATATATATACATATATATATATACCATCACCCACTTTCTTAGACTTTTATACCACCTCTCTTTATATATTTTACCAAAAAGAAATGTCCCATTAGAAAGCGTCAACCCTGTTCTAACTTTATTTTCCTTTTGGTCAGTGACTCGATATGAGGAGAAGATGGGTAGGGGGATTAGGCATCAAATTTTCATGATCCAACACGTGCAAGGGACACGCTTGGATATCAACAACTATTGACTCTATGACTCAAAAGAGGGGACTTGTATCACAATTGAAAGGTTTTATCTCAATATGCATACCCAAACAAGTCAGAATATGCAGGTTATAAGTGGGTGCATTTGTTTTCACTATACACCCATATTGTAAGGTGAAGGAACATCATTTTAGAAATGGTTGTTGCACTTTCATGTCACTTAGAGGACAAGAAAACAGAAACCCTCCCATCGTGATCTCGCAGATGTGATGTTGAAGCCAACTTCTCACCTGCTCTCTTTCTTTCACGTACCAAAATGAAGTGGTTTTTGACGTACCACTAGAACGGGACTCTGGCCTTTAAATCCCGTCAAACCCGACATGGTTGGATTGAAACACCAAGCATCAATCAAGCATCAGTTAGCAAGTCAACACCTCTCACACATTGTTGTTGATATAAACAACTGAGATCCAATGAACTAGTACGAGGCTAAAACAACGCAGGCTCTTTGGATCAATTTTGACAAGGGAACTTTGACGCCAAGCCAATAGCACCCGGACATGATTTATAAAAGTTGAATATCGGTGTCCAATATCCGGTTGGGACCTGGGTGACAAGTTAGGTTCCTGCACGCAGGAGATAAAACAAAAATGAAAAAAATATCTCTTCAATATCTTAATCAAGTAGGAGGAAAATTTTTATTAACGTTTTACTTCAGTCACCATAAAAATTGAGGAGGAGATCTAGATGTGAAGAACTCCCAATAAAAAAATAAAAAAAGAATATGATATTTGTCACTTTTTATCAATTATTTTCTTTGAAATTGCACTCAATAGGACTTGATTGCTATAAACGAAATAGCAATAGCCTTCGCACGAGGATGTGGACTTTTTAAGGAGAGTAATTAGGGACGTTTAGTGCAAGATTATTTTAGGGAGTTAATTGCAATGAGTTACACCGTGCGCCCATTTCCAAGCAATTATAAGGTCATTTTCTGATCCCAAAACATTACCCTCGACTTCCAGTCCAGCTTCCCTATCACTCTTCAACAACCTTTCCAGAAAAGACATAATTACTTTGTTCGGTTCTCCAAAACTCTCTTTCCCTTTTGCAATTTTCGATCATGGATGACTCTCCATTTCAATTAGTAACCCTGATTAGAGCTCGCTTTTTCTGTTAAGTCAAGATTTGCCAACTACCAACAGTAGCTGTAATTATCAAAATTGACTAGAGATGGGGCAAGAAGGAAACTATACTGTTACGCACACAACGAGTTGTCATCATCATTTTCCGTACACAACTTGGTTGGTAACTCTGGGCTTTAGGGATTGTTAAGAACCGTCTAATTAAACTGGAAACACCGATAAACAAAATATTCGGGCATGTAGTGGCGTGTGGTTCTTCAACAAAAAGAGGCTATTATCATTGTCAAAATAGAAACAATGAACGATTTGTTAAGTTAAAAATAAAATGAATTCTTAATATTTACTTTTTAAGTATAGCCTATATATCTTTATTTAAATATAGCATACATATTTTAAGTAATATATTTTTGATTAATATGAAAACTTATGTCAAATAATCAAAAACTTAATATTATATACGAATGTCAAATAAAAATTATATTATGTAATATATAACATCAGGGAATTATATCATCAAAAATTAATATTTTGATAAATAATATTTTCAAATAAAGATTAGTCAATGAATATTAATAATATTAGAAGCAATAGTTAAAAACTCTGATTGTGAATTTCGTTGTATTTCAAAATTATTACAAAATATTTTAATTATTTTTATCTCTTTTAAAAATAAAGTGATCTTTGGTATTTAAAATTTTAAGCTTTCTTAGATTTAGTATTAAATAAAACGTTTATAAATTATGTCAAAAAATTAATGTAACTTGTTTATTAGATAGTATGTGAATATTTATTTATTAATCACACTAATAAAATTTGAACTTAAAGATGAATCACTAAATTTAAAATTTAAAATTTAAAAATTAGATATTTTTAAATATTATTATTTTATTGTAAATTATCGTTGAAATACTTCTTGCGACAGCCAAGTCCAATTTCTGCTTGTAGCATAAAACATTGCGTCCACAATTGTAATTTCGATTTCTGTGACAAAAGAATAAATAAAGACAGATACAATACAATACTTAGTACGCCCACACCAGAATAATGTAGAAAGATAGCAATAAAAAACACGAGATAAAACAAACACAAAAAGGGGAGCGGATCTTCCGACTCCGACCACCAAATCTACGAGACAGCAATAATAAAACACACGAAAGTCTCCCCACCCACGCGACCCGCCTTTTATCAAATATGATTTGGACTACAGAGCTCGCCGCGGCGCAATCTTATTCGTGCACGTGGCGGAATCTGCAAGGTCAGTCATAGTGACATGGCTGTAATTATAATACAGCCGGATCACCGTCGGGGATCTTAATAGAGAGCGCATGCATTAAGCGCACGCTTTGGGGCTCGCGGTTCCATATAAGAGAGAGTGGGTTTGTTTTGGTCAAATGAGCACGCGAAGCTTGAGTGACAGGCGGGTGTACGGTAGAGTTTATAAAGGACGTATGGGATAAAGTCGTGCGGTGTATCGGATAATAGAGAGGATTGAGGATTTAGATTAGGTGGTGGCTCCTTGCTTTCTGGAGTTTAAATGATTTCTTTGGACAAACCCTGAAGTTTGTTGTAAGAAGTATTGTATTTTTGCTTTCGGGTGATTAAATTTTGGCCAGTAAATAAGAAGTTTTGGCGGGATACAAGTCTCACTCACTACAGTCTAGAGAAAAGGAATGCTAATGAGCTTCAAATCACTATTGCCAAAAAACCCTGTAATTCACACCAACAACATTCTAACTCAAACATGTTACCAAAGATTTAATGAACAGGGGAATTAAAGCCATGCTAATGAAAGGGACACAGAGAAAGGAAACATGATGGTAGGAGAGATAGGAGGTGTTGCGCGTGGGGTCAACCTGTAAGAAAAGAATGAAATCCCTCTGGTTCTGGTCATTTTCCAGCAAGTAGCTAAAGAAAAAGTAGGACTTTTAGAAGCATAGTCTTAGTCTGGCTGCTGCTGTACAAGAAAAGAGCAAATGGGGGTGAACTGAAGATGGGAAGCGGATTATCCCCCAGTCCTCAGCCTTTCGAATCAAACAACTGCATCTGTCCCCAGTCCTCAGCCTTTCGAATCAAACAACTGCATCTGCATGCGCTCAAGTTTCCTTTTTCACTTTTATTTTTACTACTAAAGACACAATTGAACTTTTTCTTTCTTTTTTAAAAATTAAAAGTATATAATAAAGGTCTGAACTCATTGTCACAGTCTCTACCATTTGATTATGTCTAAGACTAAGAGTTGTCTTCGAGGCTCATTTTGGGCTTAAAGTCCACAACACTCTTACGTCGACCGCATTTAGCAGCATCACTATATTCTCTGAAATAAGACCTTGTTTAATAATAATAATGTAATTACAATCAATTAAAATTATATAAAAAATAAAATTAATTTAACTAATCATGGGCTTGAGTTGTGAATGAGATACAAGTCTTCCCTCAGCCTCTGGGTATCTCTTCCGCCGCTAATTGTACTTGTCTTTTCTCTTGCCACATTCAATTCCAAATAAATATCTAAAATGGAAATAACTAAAAAAAATTTAAAGATTCAATCGGTATTGAGTTATTATGAAATTAATAAATAATAAATAAAATTAATTAAAATAAAAATAATTTATTAAAATAAAAATATATTAATATTTATTAATGTATAATAAGTTGATATTAAATTTAATAATTCAAACTAAAAATAAATATAAAATTAAAATTAAAGTAACAACTAAAATTGTATTTCTTAATGAGGATGTCTCTCATCATCATCAAAAATTCTAAATTCTCAAAAATTATTTAAAGGCTCATAAACCAAACTTGTATTTTTATTATCTTTTATTATATTTGAATAAATTACAAATGAGTAGTGTATAGAATTATTTTTTATTATAATATATTATACTTTTAATTTTTAAATATATAAAATAAAATATTAACTAATCATCAATGAATATTCTTAATTTATTTGTTGTGACAAATGCATTTTCTTGATAAATTGTCCTTTTGAGTTTACCATAATCAAGATCAATAGATAATTCTTCTACTTCGATCCCAAAATCAATATATCAATACAATCAATATTAATATTAGATTTCTTTTCTTACTAAACTCTTAAGTAGATAATAGATAAATTATATAATTAATAATAAAAATTATAATTATTAAGAAATATAATTCAATTAATAAGATACATATTCTTCATCATCAAACTGCAAACAACGTAAATAAAGTTATCGAGTCTTTGATATTTTAAACGATCTCATTTTTTATATGGATATATTAAAAATACACTTCAATTACATTTATAGCCTAATATAGAAGTCATTTAAATGAGTAATCTAATAGTAACTTTTGTTAAGATGGAGTACTTTCAACGAATAATTTGCACCACTGATTTATATTTTAAAATAATAGTTATAAAAAATATCAATAATAAGTAAACAATAAATTCAAAATATGAAAACTTATCATGCAATATTTGTTTTTATTGTAAGTTCTTTTTTTACAATGCTCAATTAAAACTTTCTAAACCTTCATGATGCAATTCAATTTTATTTATCATCTTTGATTACTCTTTATTAGAGAAAATCTCATTGCATCTATACATCTCCATTATATAAGTAATAAGGATTGAGAAAGTAAACTATTAAGTGAATCTTTTGAGTAAGATGTTTATCCTATGACGGATCAAAAATATTTATATAGGGTTTATACAATTTTTCTCTTTAAAAAGATTCATAATTGTTTTACATATACCATCATATATATACCTCATAGACAATTTCACATATGATTTGACAATCTTTAACAATCTTATAAGTAGAGTCACAATCTTTGCAATAATTAAGCAAACATTCCAAAACTCATTATCTATAATAATAGCATTAATATCTTTTCCTTTTGCACCATCTGATAACTTATAGCTTGAAAAATATTTACTTATCACTAAAATTTGAAGTACTTGTTTATGATCATAAACACTTTTAAAAGTTATGAATGTAGTTGCAAACCTAGTAGTAGCGGACAAACATTCTCATCTCAACCATTTTGCTTTACTGACCAAGACAAAAATATAATATAATTCTATACAAAATTTATGATCTTAGATGCACGTGAAATAAGATTAGAAATATGGTTCGTGCAACCAATATCTTTTAAAATGATATTTATGTACGAGTTATGCATGAAATATGCTCATATTTTAATTGTAATAAGTACCCATTTCATACATAATTATGTGCATTACCTATAACAAAGTGCATAATATTTTGTAGTCTAACCCATTCTACAATTTTAGAAAATAATCCAAATAAGTATGAACACTTTTTACCATATTTTAGCATCAATAAAATTGAAAAAATTTATTCCAATATTACAATCATTACACCAAAAAGAGTTTTAGGTACAAAAGCGTAGCTATAAGTACAATTATTATTTCCTTTTTATTAAGACAACAATAAAGTGGCACTATTATAAGTGTAAGGTAATAATTTTATAATTAGGCAACAAAATGAATATTGTTGCTTAAATTTTTGACTAAGGCAACATAATAGTTTTAAACTATAACAATAATGTTAAATGGATATAACAACAGTTCGAATCGTTTTAAGTTCTGAGTAAGGCAATATAATAGTTTCAAACTATAGCAATAATGTTGAGTAGACATTACAATAATTTAAGTTTTTATAAGGCAAAATTAGTGACTTTTTATAAAATAATTTGTAACAATAAAAGCAACAATTTATTTTGTCGTCACCAATAATGTGTTAAGGTAAAAACAAACTCTTGTCATTAAGTATGCAACATCTATATATACATTAAAAGCAATATTCATACATTAATGTATGTGCTAATTACATACACACAATCAAATGTAAACAACCAAAAAGATGCATTTATATATGCTATATAGTTCATAAGGACTTGTAAAATTCAACATTTAATATATTCAAAATATAAAAGCAAAAATTTGCTAGCTAAAATATTCATCTACATTATCTTTATCTTTCTCTATTTCATATGGAATACAAGTGAATTAATCTAAATACTAAACAAAACCAATATATATAGATGCTCCAAAATCTTTTACCAAGTTCCTCCTTATCCATTCATAATCATCTTCATATAAAAAAAAACAAGAAACAAGAAGTATATTAGAATTGGAAAATTATTATGCATATAAGATGAGACCTGTGAAGACTTTAAAAATTTTGAAGAGTCGAATTGTTCTTTTTCTTTACTATCTTCACAGTAACAGTTAGAACCCCTGTATCAATCACCTGTTGATGAACACATTCACCAATATTGTTCATCAACATCTCCAACAACTGTAGGTCAGCAAGAGCAATTAACAACAAGACATGTATAATGCATAGATGATTCAAGGAAGATGTGAGAGAAGGATGATCACTTTAAAGCATTATAGGAAAAGGCTACATGTTTGACTTGATGAGAAAAGAAAAAACAAAGCATTATCAGAAGGTAAAGTACTTTTACACATGTATTTCATAGTTGTATGAAAACTATTAAACTATAATAAGTAGTTGAAATAAATATAACAATAGCATGTCATCGATCCTATTCTTATTAAATGGATGGGAAATGTTTACCTCACATCTCGTTGAACTGATTCACCGATACCAATATTCTTTGTCCAATCTACTTTATCAAGTTTCTCACTAATTGCAGAATTGACGTGTTCAGCAACCATCTGCTACTAATATTGGTCTTTAAACTACAGAAGAATAAGCCAAAGGTGTGAACAATGTAAGACAAACCATCCTAAATCAAAAGCAAATTATGGGGCACATGTAAAATAATACATATTCTAGACCAAAAGGAATTTTCCTAGACAAGTCTGCAGTATAATAAGTAACAAAAACTGCCATATGCAATTAGATAAAAAGATCAAAATTATAGATAAGATAAATGCATCCTCATACTAATTCGCACTTCATAAAAGAAGAAGAACAAGAACAAGGAGAGAACAAAAAAGGCTTCTTTTCAATCATATGTCCTGCAATAGTGGGCACACGAAAAAATATCATCAAATGAAAACTTTACCCTCAAAACCTTTTTACGTAAAATAGTTGCTTTTAGATCATAATTCTGCAGGAACATAGATGACTAGCCTAGCCACTGGTACTAAAAAATTGATCCATAACAGATGCATGTTTCTCCTTTAATGTCCTCATTTAGAAATTATTTAAGTTCCCAAAACATACCATTAATCATCAAATTACTCATTAGTCCTAAAAGAGAGGATTGTTTTTAGAGGGCCATTCTAAATGACTTGTGATGCTCTCAAAAATTCTTAAACCACAATTATCCAAGTAGTTCCCAAAACATACCATTAATCATCAAATTACTCATTAGTTCCAAAAGAAATGATTGTTTGTTAAACATAAAAATATGCTATACAATATAACTACCCAAACTGTCATATTCAAAAAATATATACAATCAAATAACTTTACTCAACTAATTTACTGGCCTACTTAAGCTCCACTATATTAGTCCCGTACACTAAAGTTATCAGCAATCTCTTGATCTCTTAAAAAAAAGGGCAAAGAGTGAGTTGCTTACTCGGTAAGGGTAACCGACCGTACCTTTAAAGTTAAGTAACTCAATATATAATTTTAAAACTTAGTCAACCAATTAAAACATACATATAATTTGAATATACACAACATTACTGAGTCTAATCCAAACAATTAACAAACATCTAAAGAATTTTACCAAACAATGATTAGCATAAATATTAATTTATAACTGCCATTTATGCTTTATTCTATAATTAACTGAATTGCTTAGGCCCTACTTAACTTAGTAGGCTTACATTTAATGATTTGTCGGCTTATGTTATCATAATCTCTTACCAAGTGGAAACGAAATCAAATGTATAAATATCGGCGCAGGGTACCTCAATTTCTCAATCTCTCTTGATACCCAGTACTACTCTAGTATCTAGCCATTGACACAAGATATCCCCAAGACTTAGGATATCCCGTTATTACTCTGGTACCTAACCATAGATACAGGACATCCCTAGGACTTAGGATGCCTCGTTATCTGCTCCACAGATATATACATAACTACCACTCACTCATATCGACTCAACCTATCAATCTAAGACCATCAATTGTTGCCTATCTTAGGCAAGCAGCATATTCTCAATTTTCACCATTTAATCACAACCTATTATTAATAAGTCTCTATTTAAACAACACATTTTGTCGAATTAACAAGCATTACACCTCAATACACATACCAAAATATAATCACAAAACACCTTGTACTTTGTTAATTAAACATAATTCATGTATGTAATTATTAATCATTAATATAATTAATGACTAATTCAAAATATAATTTATTAATAACAAAACGATACTTTATTTTAAGAGTAAAGTTCAATTTTATCCTTTACCTCGATTTTAGACTCAACTAATTGATAGTCCAATTTACTCCTAAATCGGACCTTCGGACCTAAAATTTACAAAGTTCTATTAGACTAATTTACAAAAAATTTCAACTCAAATACACTTAATAATCCAACATTATTCCCTTTGCCACTTTATTCTTAATTATAAAAGTAATATCCTTATTAACCTCACCATAATTACTAAAATACTCTTAACTAATTAAATTAAAGTCCTATTTTACCCTCATTCATTCCAATTAATACCAAAAATGCCCTTCTTGGAAATAAGTTCCAAATCCTTCACTCTTTGTATTTCCTATTTTGCCCCTCCATGCAACTTAAATTTTTAAAAGATGTCATCTTCTTCACCCTCCCCTCTTCTCCCATCTCCTCTCTTTTTTTTTAATCATTTTCCAGCTACATTTTCTCCACTTTTATCTCTTTATGCAACTTAAATTATTGTCTCAAACAACCACAACATGCAAACCAACTATAAACTAGTGTAGGATGATCAAAATTCACAAGAAGGACATAAAATGGTAACTGCAAATTTACCTAAGTGTTAAAGAATTTTGGGGTTGTTAACCTCCACAACTTCCTCTAATTTTTTTGCAAAACAAGCACAATGAGGGAACCTATAGGAGAAGTGTCACATGCAGGCGAAAGAGAGTAATTTTAAACACACTTACTAGCTAGAAAATGAAGAGAAAGATGAAAAACGAAGGTGATATTTGTTGGTGTTTAATGTTTATTTCTAGATGCTATCTTTTATAGAGCTTACTAGCCACGGGTTAGGGTGTCTTATTACTTCTGGGCTTACAGGTCTATCATTTTAAAAGAATTTCGTCCTTAAAATTAAATTACGTACTTGAGGATCCAAACAAATGAGGACACTGATGTTGAAATTTGTCCTCTACTTCCCAAGTCACCTCTCTTAGAGAATGATAATGACTTCACAAAAATTGCACCATCGGAATGTCTTGTCTCCTTAATTTCCTAATTTGTCTATCCAATGTCTCCACTGACCCCTCTTTATAAGTCAAGTCATTTATAACTTGGATCTCAGGACTCGATAAAACATGATTAGGATCCGATCGATATCATCTCATCATCGACACATGGAACACATCACGAATATGTGATAACTCTGGTGATAATGCTAATCTGTATTCTAATGACCCTATATGTTGTACAATTTTATATAGTTTGATATATCTCGGACTCAACTTCCCTCTCCTACCAAACCTCATAATTCCCCTCTAAGGTGATACTCAAAGAAATGCCATATCCCCAACTTTGTACTCCATGTCGGGATGATGTTGATCAGCATATTTCTTTTGCCGATCCTGAGTTGCCTTCAAGCATTGTTTTACGACCCTTATTTTCTCCATCGTCTCTTGAACCAACTCCGATCCCTCTAATAATCTGGCTCCCTCTGTATCCTAATATATCAAATCTTTACACCACCCACCGTATAATGCCTCAAATGGTGTCGTACCGATGTTAGAGTGATAGGTATTGTATACAGAAACTCCATCAAAGGTAGATATCTATCCCAATCAGCCTTAAAGTTCAGCATATAAGCTCTCATTATATCCTCCAATGTCTGAATTGTAAGCTTTGACTGTTTATTCGATTGAAGGTAAATATAGTACTTAAATTCTACTAGTCCCCAAAGCTATGTGTAAACTCATCCAGAATCGAGAAGTAAACCATGGATCTCAGTATGATACAATAGACATTGAAATCCTATGTAACCTCACAATCTCATCAATGTACAACTTGGCAAGCTTATCCAATGAATCTGTCTATTTTACAAGTAAGAAATGAGATTATTTAGTCAACCTATCCACAATCACCCAAATTGAATCATGTTTACATTTGGTTTTTGGTAACGCTACCACGAAATCCATCAAAATTTTCTCCCACTTTCCTGAAGGAATAGCTAAGGGTCTTAATTTTCCTGCTAGTACCTGATGCTCTGCCTTGACCTGCTGATAGATCAAACACCTCGATACAAACTCTGCGACATCTTTATTCATTTTTGACAACTAGTAATAAGGTCTCAGGTTCCGATACATTTTTGTAGTACTAAGATGCATAGAATATGGTGCACTATGATCTTCCTTCAAAATCTTCTCTTATAATCCAACTACATCTAGTACATAAACTCGCCTCCCAATCACCAACACTCCATTTGATCTTACTGAAAAGTTGGTCCCCCTACTTTGTTGCACTCTCTCTTATCCGCATCATATAACAATCTTAACTTAAGTCTCTTTAATCCTATCCCACAAATTTGGTTCAACTTGTAATGTCGCCAATAAACCATTCATATAATCAATCTCCAATTTTATGTCCAATGCCCTAAACTCCACCAATGGCTTCATACTGTGTCCACTCAAACTAGCCATTACACCTGAGCTTTTCTTAATCAAAACATCTGTCACTACATTAGCCTTATCCGAATGGCAATCAATAGTATAATCATAATCCTTCAACAACTTAATCCACTCTACCTTAAGTTTAACTCCCTCTGAGTTAAAATATACTTAAGGCTCTTGTATCTGTAAGGATTCAGATTGTCTCCCTATATAAATAATATCTCGAAATCTTAAGAGCATGCACAATCACTACTAACTCTAGATCATTGGTAAGATAATTTAACTCATGCGATCTCAAGTGATGAGAGGCATAAGCTATCACTTTTTCATGTTGCATCAATACACACCCAAACCTACTCTCAAAGCATCAATATATACCTTGAATATTCCACCACTCAATGATAGCACCGAAATTGGGCTAAAAGTCAATCTCTACTTAAGCTCCTAGAAACTCTGCTAACATTGATAGGTCTACTTAAACTAAACTCCTTTCTTTAGCAGTTTGGTTAATGGACTAGTTATTATAAAAAATCCTTCCATGAATATTCAATAATACCCATCAAGTCCTAGAAAGCTCCTTATCTCTGATATATTTCTAGGCAGTTCCCACTCCATAATTGCCTTTACCTTAGCAGGATGAGGCATCACTCCATCTCGGGACACCACATGCCCAAGAAAAACTACCCACTCTATCCAAAACTCACACTTACTCAACTTTGCATACAACTGTCTCTCCTTTAGAATCTATAACATAATCCTTAAATGTTGCTCATGCTCCTCTTTAGTCCTCGAATACACCAATATATCATCAATGAACACTATCACAAATTGATCCAAATACTTCTAAAAAGTCTTGTTCATCAATTTCATGAATACGACTAGTGCATTAGTCAACTTAAATGGCATCATGAGGAACTCATAATGGTCATACCGAGTACAAAAAGCTATCTTGGGAATACTTGACTTAGCTATTCTCAACTGCCAGTATCCCGATCTCAAGTCAATCTTGAAAAATATGACAACTCCCCTCAATTGATCTAAAAGATCATCTATCCTCGACAATGGGTACTTATTCTTCACTGTTATTCTGTTTAGCTGTTGGTAATCCATCTATTATCTTATACTGCCATCTTTTTTCTTCACAAACAACATTGGAGCTCCCCAGGTGATTTGTTCGATCTTTTCCAACAACTCCTCTAACTACCTTTTTAACTCATTTAATTCAACAGTAGCCAGTGTAATAAAAATCGGTGCAACTGTAACATCCCGTTATCGATGCGATGAGCATAGTGTTATGAGTGTAGAGTTGTTAGTGCTTAAATTATGATCGAG
>JANVCQ010000006.1:7477373-7488205 GCA_025531925.1 Erythroxylum plowmanianum | reverse complement strand
GTAATGAAAGAATTATTGTGATTTTAAAAAAAATCTTAGTGTTTTGTATAATTCAGTTTAATTATGTTGATGCCATGTGAGTATTTTTTGATCGTTTTGGTAGTAGCACTTTCTTGCTGTGGGATATGCGTCGGAATGACCCACGGGCGTCCCGGTGCGTACCCTACGGTGAGGGGGCGCTACAGCAACCCTATGCATAGTCTCAATGGTGAAATCTATCTCCCCTTGAGGCGGTAAACCTGGTAAATCATTTAAGAAAACCTCTGGAAATTCCCTCACCATAGGAATTTCCAGAAATCCAAGAGTTACCTCCCTCGTATCTATAATATGAGTCAGATATGCCTCACATCCATCCAATATCAACGGTCTAGTAGTCGTGGCCGAGATTATACATGCTGGGACCACTCTATGATCCCCCAAAAATATCACTTTCGAGTTACCTAAAGACTCTATCATCACCTACTTCGCATAACAATCTATTATAACTCGATGTTGTGCTAACTAATCAATCCTGAGAATCACATCAAAGTCCCTTAAATCTATCTATCAAATCAGTTGGTAATTCCACTCCACCAATCCTCATTGTCATTCCCCTCCTTACACTATTTACTACTACACAGTCTTCTACTGGTAACGCCATTCTTAGGTCATATCCTAAAGGACTAACCTCCCTTGGAACTCTAGAGAAAAACTTGAAAGAAATGTAAGAATGCATAGATTCGAGATGAGGATGTCCCACTAGTACTCGTACCCACAACTGGTTTGCGTCTAACTCTTTTACCACTACCTCTGCTATCATTTCTACCTGAACCTCTACCTAAACCAAAAGCTCCACTTTGACCATGTGTTGTCCCCTTTACTTGAACTCTCAAACTCCTCCTTACTATTGAACATCTCCTTTGTAAATGTCCCCACTTTCCACAAATATAACATGCCTAAATGATCCCAGTAGGTACCCAACATGGTCCTCTGTGAAATCTCCAACAAGTAGCACAACTTTGAAATTCTCTAACTCCTCTATCAAAAGATCCTCTGAACCTCTAACTTGCCCCTCTATGGAATCCAATTGATGGTATACTAGTAGTGCTATATTGTCTTGAATCCTTGCTAATTCCTCGATCTCCACCAAAGCGATAGAAACTTCCAATCTTACTTGATGTGTTAGAAACTTCCACTCTTGCTTGATGTGCCATTGGCTCTCCTAGATCTCCCTGCACCAATATGAGTAGCTTCCCTCTTAATGGACTGAATCTCCTCTCCTTGATGATGCTCTGATCACCTCTTTATCTCTCTTCTCCTTTTACCTTATTTTATTACATCCTCCACTCTAAGTGTAATCTCTAGTAACTTCTTAAAATCATAAGTAGCAGACCTTAAACTCAAACGAATATCCTTCATTAGACCCTGATCAAATTGGTAACAACTGTCTTCAGGATTTGCCATAGCCTCCAATAAATACTTAGATAAGCTTGCAAAGCGAGCCTCATAATCAACCACTGACATCTCCTCTGTCAGAGCCAAACTCATGAACTCTATCTTTTTTCTATCCTGATATACCCGTGAAATGTATTTATTTCTGAACTCTCTTTGGGACTCCTGCCAAGTCATCTCTCGGGTCTCATAAGATCACTTTACTGACTTCCACCAAGTCAGTGCATTGCTCTAGAATAAGAAAACAATATACTGCAACCTTTTTTTTTCCAAAGTACACTCCAAGCAATCTAAAATTATCTATGTTTGCTCCCACCATACCTCAGCCACCTCAAGATCATTAGTACCTCAAAACCCTAATGCACCTATCTTACGAATCCACCCAAGAATCACCTCAGGCTAGAGTTGCAGTAAGAGATTATTACATCATTTGAAAGAACTGCATCATCTGTGGTAGCATTGACATCTCTCCTCTTACTTGAACCACTCTAGCATCCCCTTGATTTGACACATCAAGAGCACATATTAAATTACCCAATTCCCTAGTCGACGCTGGGCCAACATTATCCTCTCCTGAAGCCATCCTAGATAAGACAAGAACACATCATTATTTTTTTTTCACTTAATACATCCCTAAAATCATTAACCCGCTCTGATACAACTCAATGTGATGCTCTTAAAATTTTTTAAACCACAATTATCCAAATAGTTCCCAAAACATACCATTAATCGTCAAATTCTTTATTAGTTTTAGAAGAGAGAATTGTTTGTCAAACACAAAAATATTCTATACAATATAACTACCAAACTACCACATTTAAAAAACAATCAAAGAACATTACTAAACTAATATGCTGGCCTTATCTAAACTCCACTATGTTAGTCTCGCACACTAAAGTTATCGGCATGCTTCTAGTCTCCTAAAAAAATTATGGCAAAGAGTGAGTTGCTTGCTCAGTAAAGGTAAGCAGTCGTATGCTTAAAATCAAGTAACTCAATATATAATTTTAAAACTTAGTCAACCAATTAAAACATACATATAATTTGAATGTTCACAGCATTACTCAATTTAAACAATTAATAAACATTTCAAGAAATTTACCAAACAAAGATTAGCACAAATATTAATTTATAACTACCATTTATGCTTTATTCCATAGTTAACTAAATTGCCTATGCCCTACTAAACCTAGTGGGCTTACATTCAATGATCTACTGGCTCATATATCTCATCATAATCTCTCACCAAGTGGAAACGAAATCAAATGTATACATATCGACATAGAGTACCTCAATTTCCCAATCTCTCTTAATACCCCGGTACTACTCTAGTACCTAGCCATCGTCATAGGATATCCCTAAGACTCAGGATATTTCGGTACCACTCCGGTATCTAACCATAGACACAAGACATCCCTGGGACTCAGGATGCCCCGCTATATGCTCCTCAGACATGTACCTAGCTACCACTCGCTCATATCGACTCAACCTATCAATCTAAGACCATCAAATGTAACCTATCCTAGGCAAGTTAAAGATTCTTAATTTTTACCATTTATTCACAACCTATTATTAATAAGTCCCTATTTAAACAACACATTTCGTCAAATTAACAAGCATTACACCTCAATACACATGCCAAAATATAATCACAAAACACCTTGTACTTTGTTAATTAAACATAATTCATGTTCGTAACTATTAATCATTAATATAATTAATAACTAATTCAAAATATAATTTATTGATAACAAAACGATACTTTATTTTAAGAGTAAAGTCCAAGGTTATCCTTACCTCAATTTCAAACTTAACTAATTAATAGTCCAATTTACTTTTAAATCGACCTTCGGGCCTAAAAATTACAAAATTTTATTAAATTAATTTACAAAAAATTCAACTCAAATACATTTAATAATCTAACATTATTCCCTTTCCCATTTTATTCTTAATTATAAAAATAATATCCTTACTAACCTCACAATAATTGCTAAAATACCCTTAACTTAAAAGTCCTATTTTACCCTCATTCATTCCAATTAATGCCAAAAATGCCCTTTTTGGAAGCAAATTCCAATTTCACCCCCTTCACTATTTGCATTTCCTATTCTGCCCATCTATGTAACTTAAATTTTCAAAAGATGCCATCTTCTTCACCCTCCCCTCTTCTCCCATCTCCTCTTCTTATATCATTTTCCAGCCATATTTTCTCCATTTTTATCCCTTCATACAACTTCAATTATTGTCCCAAACAACCACAACATGCAAATCAACTATAAACTAGTGTAGGATGATCAAAATTCATAAAAAAGACATAAATGGCAGCTGGAAATTTACCTAAGTGTTAAGGGATTTTGAGATTGTTAACCTCTATAACTTCCTCCAATTTTTTTGCAATACAGTAGAAGTGTCACATGCAAGAGAAAGATTGTGTTTTTAGACACACTTACTAGTTGGAAAATGGAGAAAGATGAAGAAAGAAGGTGATTTTCGTTAGTGTTTAATATTTATTTCCAGATGTTGTCTTTTATACAACTTACTAGTTATGGGCTGGGTTGTCTTATTACTTGTGGGCTTTACATAACTTCTTTCACTTCTTGGATTTCCAAAAAAGCTATCATCCATCAAAGTTAAAACAATAAAGGTTAAAAGCTTTTAATGGTGACAAGAGATGAGGAGCAAGTTACACTTAAAAGGATCGATGTTGAAGAGCACTCACAATGTCTCCTTCACCAATAGGCATCGAAGAACACTCGAGAGTGACTGTGAGTGTCATCCTCACTCTTCTATGCCGTTGTGTTTTCTCAGAATGAGGGATGCTTTAAGAAACCGTAATCATCACCTAGGAAAGAGGGATAGATTGCCACCTATGGATGTCCTTCCTCCCTTTGATGGTTCTTCTATTGGCTTTGTTTGTAGGTGTTCTTGAAAACTAAGTTTAGGTTTACAAATTTATGAAATCACATACTTCATATCTTATTCAAAATCAAAAGCCACTTGAGGAGAAAAACCTTAGAATAATAAAATCTCTAAAATGACAAAAACCAAATCAAAAATGCAAAATTAGAGTCAATTTTTTTACAAAAACAATAAGATTGCACCTTTAATGAGCTTAATAACAAGTTTCTTTGCGAGCTGAGAAGGAGTGACTCTTTTGTTAGACAAGTCAACGGCAGTATGAGACGTGTTGAAATGGTCGAGCTTTGAATCAACGTTCAAAGGCGAGCAGGTAGAGACACCTTACGACTTGACCTTATTTATCGGGTGTAAACTGTTGCCTCTAAATTATTAGGTTATAGTGGGTAGAGTACACAACACATATAATATTTGTTTTTGTACCTAAAATATTATATAGGATAAATCAATGATGTAAAAATCAGACTAGTTTTCAGTTTGATTTTTTCTTTTAATTGTTATGAATGAAAATCGGTCGATTAAATAATAAACCAACCGATTTTCTCTGAACCATGAAGAACCGAATGTCCTCATCGCCCAAACTATAACAGTACAAAAATGACACACAAAGGTGATAGGGAACTTAAGCATAAGGATTAGACTCAAAAACCCACATCAAAGCTCATATACATTATGTCTTCATACATAACAAAATATACAACCAATTTTTACAAGCTCTAAGCTAAGACTCACTCTGCCACACATAGATGAGATAACTCCGACGGTGACAATGAAAGCTGGAGATTGAAAGAGAAATGATAAGAAAAGGAACTATTGAGGCAAAATATTGACTGAGGGTAATATTATGGAAATAGAGAGAGAGTACAGAGATGAGAGATGAGAGAAGAAGATAAAAACAAGCACTGTGTTTATTAACCATTGAGGAATAAATAAGATTAAAAAATCATATATTTTGAACTTAAAAAGCTTAACTATTCTACAAACATTTTACTCTTATTACATTCCTTTTTCATAAGTAGGCCCTAGTGTAGTACCTTGATTGATTTGTAAAATGTAAATAGAGGAACTAATTTATCATAATAACCATCTAGCATTGCATGGAAATAAATAATTTGTTAATAAAAGGGTAAATAATCACCAATAATTAGTCAAATGGTTGGTCATATAATTAGTTATTATTCTTTAAAAATATCAATATATTATAAAAAGAAAAGCTTATACTTGAAATAAATAGTAAAATTTTAAAATAAGACGAAGATGTAACTTTTAATTTTATATGATATTAAAAATATTAGTATTTATTGATCAAAATTAAAAAAAATATTAACGTATTTTCTATTTCAATAAAGATTTTATTTTTACTTACTCTTATAATTTTTACTTTTTTATTATATGCTAGTTTTATAGCAGTTTACTACTGGTTAAACCTTTTGATAAGTGCTTAATTGATTATAAAAATTTTACATAACACTTAGTGATTATTGACATAAAATTGCTTAAGATATTACTTTGGCTTATATGTGATTTTAGGCACAATTCGAAAGCAAAAAAGTTAAAGTGAATTGAAAGCATGATATTTGGATCATTTTTCGAAGATTAATTTTCACTTGTCTTCATGGAGTAAGAAGAAGAAAATTAAAAGACAAGAAAGATGGAAACACAGAGAGGAAAAATCAAAGTTGTTAATACTTGTTCATGTTGTCATGAAACTACGTGAATTTAATGGTCCATGAACAAAACAATTGGAGAGAGAAAGAACATGAAATGCTATAGCAGATGGGAGCAAAATGAGGCAACCATGCGTTAGTTGGAATTAACGAAACGCAGTTGTTAGGCCAACATGCAAGCAACGTACGTATGCGTTTCATGCAAACATACGTTGAAGCAAAACGGCGCAGCATGCAAATGTTGAAAACAACGCAGAGCAAAACAACGCCAAGGACAAAATGCAACGTAAAAGCAAGGAGCAACTAAGAGCAAAACGTAGAGCAACAAGTGGAAGCATGGAGAGAAAATGACAGTGCAACAACAAGAGAAGAAAAGTAACAGCAAGAAAATGCAGTCGTTGGCTGGGCGAATGTGCGTAGATTTTTAAATAAGTGAATAGTAAAGTGGACCAAAAAAAGAATTCAGGAAATAGATAGAACAATAGTGTAGAAGAGAGGGAGGCGCTAGCAAAGAGAGTCTTCAGCTAAGACATTCTTGGAGGGGCTGACGCATTTTTGTGGGAGAGACCCACGAAAAACTAGATATCTTGATGCCAAATTAGAGGTGACATTGATGCTGACGACCATAGTTAAGTGTATTTCACTATTTTTGTTATTTCTTTCTCTCATTATAAATTGATTGTGTTATCCTATGTTAATTGATTTAGATTTTGTGTATGGATAATCTTATTCTCATTATTGTTCGGTTATTTGTGTATGAACCCATTGGATATTGTGAAAAGATGATTTTAATACATTCATTGAATCGTTTATTTGCAAACCCATTGCTAAAATTTCGATATAATCTGTAATTGTTATGTTGAAATTTATGTGAAGCGACTAATGATTCGTAATCATTAGGGATAATATAACCTAGGTTAAATGACGCATGATATATGGTTGTTGCATTGATTAATCAATTTTTCTAATTCGTAATGCTACTGCCTAATTAAATTTAGAGATCGTATCCTAGATTATTCCGTGGTTAGGTTTAATTAACGATTATATCTTGATTAAACACTATCTAAGGAAAAACTTGTGTTAATTATTAACTCACGATTAATAGTTGCTAGAAGATGTTTAAGAACAACAAATCAATGAAATATGTTTAATTAGGATATAGACCGAGATTGAACCAAAGAACTAGGTCTCTGCCAAATTCCCCACTTTAATCATTTTTTACATGTTTTCTTTACATTGCTTTTGTTAGTTGTTTTAACTTTATTTTATTTTATTATTTCTAAAACCAAACCTCCTAACCTAAACACCGATTAATTTCATTTCAACAACTTTACACACACTCTCCGTGGGATCGATTTAGACTCACCACTACTATAGTTGTAGTCTAGTTTATTTTGACTAGTGTTACGACGCGTTGTCACCTTTAAAGTTTTAATCTTTCCTTTGATCAGTTCGATGTCCAATCTGGTTTTTAAAACATTGGGATAAATATTATTTCAAATATTAATACTTGTTTAAAGATGACAAAAATATTATAGTTCAGACTGGCCTGGCCTAGTCGATCTCAAGTGACTCGAATTAACCAAAATTTGGGTTGAGTTCAAACTTTAAAAGAAAATATTCAAACTCCAAGTCACATTTGGGCTTGAGTTACTAGACTCAAAACCCAAATTTATGTAAAATGATATCATTTTGAATAAAATAACATCGTTTGAGCAATAAATAAAGCTCAAATCCAATTTGTCAAAGATTCAGGCTAGGTAGTTTGATGGAGACGGGCCTCAAGCTTAGGGTTGTAAGAGTTGGTAATATCCATAACACAATACCCAATAACCCCAGGAACCACACCATACATGGTCACAAAGGCAAAGAAGAAAAGTTTGGAGTCTCTAGTCTTCCTCATTATCTACCTCCATGTCTTGCTCTTCTCCCACGGTACCAACTTATATGCTTTAATCAGTGGGTATTTAATTTTGTTAGACATATTCTGAATACTTATTAATAAATACAAAAATTTTATATTTTAAATATACATTAGTAAATAGTTATATAAATAAACATGTAATATTAGTAAATACCTTTTAGTAAATAAGGGACTGAAACTATAGCAACAATTCCAGATGTTGCATATATAAGACTTTATTTGCAACATTTTTTTAATTTTGTTGCTTTTTCTTATATATAGCAACAAATTATTACTAAACTGAACAATTGGCTGTTAGTATAGCAGAAACTAATACAAATATTACAATGATTTCAAAACTAATAGTCGAATAGTCATACAACAAACATTAAGAGAAGGCACATAGGTATTCTCCATCCTCTTATTGGTGAAACGTCAACTATTACGCTCCTTCCATATTGTGTAAATGGTAAAGGCTACTTTAAAGAGGGTTGTGTTAGGTTTCCCATGCTTTGAGTTGCATATAATCCAATGTAAGACATCTTTCCAATTTTATCTATGGTAGGAAGTGAAGAATTTGACTCCAGATCGCTTTTGTATAATTGCATAAAAAGAACAAGTGATCCATGTCCTCAATGGCCCTATGACAAAGAACACAAGTAGTATCAGCTACATTTCCGTACCATTGTTGCATAGTTTGTAGGCGATTTTTGATCGCAAGCTAGGTGATGAAGGAAGCCTTAGGACTAATAGAGTTTTCCCACAATAAATCAGCCCAAGGTATTCTCGAATAGCTGCTATAAAATAGCTGATAACATGATCTGTTACTAAAAATATTATTACAGTTCAGCACCCAAACAATTGAGTCCTCATTCTCAACAGACGTTAAACCAGGGAAACATCAAGAGGGCAGGAAAACCCATAAATTCATCGATCCATTCACCATTTACAATCAGTGAGGAGAATTTGAGGTTAAGTGGCATGCGATTCCTTAAACGCTGGAAGTGAGTGTGCTATGCAATGGGGCTTATGTCAAGCCAGCTGTCGAACCACAGCCAGGTCTGTCCCCCATTCCCAATCTGATGTTTCATGTATGGATATATGAACGTCCTCAACTTCATTGCCCGCTTAAGAATGGGAGAGCCAGCCCTTGTGAAATCAACTTGCCAGAAGTTCAAATCTTAAAATAGAATTCATGCACCCAGTTAATCCGCAAATCCTTCCGATCAGTATAAAGCCTCTATAACTTCTTACTCATCAATACTTTCTGCATGTTACTGATCGAGATAATCCCGAGACCTCCTTGGATTGTGATGTCACTCCATTTAATTTTTGCCTCATTTCCAATTTGTCCCGATGACCATAGGAATGTTTTCATAATACGATCCATCTCTTTAATAGCTCTCCTAGGTATAGCCATATTTGCAAGCCAGTGGATTTGAAGACTCGTAAGTACCAAAATAATTAATGTGATGCGAGCTGCATACGATAAATGTCTATTCTTCCATGCCATCATTCTATTTTTGGGTCATTCAATGATTGGTAAGAAGTCATGGAACTTGAGTTTGGTGGCTGAAATAGGTACAAGATAACGAAAATTATCAGAAATATTATGTAATCCAGTGAGTCTCATGATGTCTCCCCTACGCCTCACATATGTCGATAAACAAATACTACTTTTATCTGAATTATGTCGCAATCCAGACCATTGGGTGAACAATTCAAGCTAGCGTATTCATCATAATATGTATAGAAGATATATCAGCCGCACACAAAAGGAGCAAGTCATTGGCATAGAGTAAATGAGTGATACTAACCTCCTTGCATTTATGGCGATACTTGAAACCTCTATTACAGAGTACCAGCTTGTTCAACAATCTGGAAAAGCTCTCCATTGTTAGCGTAAAAAGGTATGGAGACAAAGGGTCTCCTGGTCGTAAGCCCCGACTAATTTTGAACAACTCAGTTAGAATACCGTTGACAAGCACACTCATGGAAGGAGATTGAATACAAGTCATAATCTATTTGATGAATTTAGAAGGAAGATGTAATGCCTTAAGGCAATCTAAATAAATTTCCAACTAATGGTATCAAAGGCCTAGAAGAAATCAATCTTAATTAAGCAATTGTTAAATTTTTTCCCCGATTGCAGGTCTCCACATGTGTTGGTATTATTGGCACTATACTGACATTTGTTATAAGACCATTCTTTTCACTTAGTGCATCAGTGGGATTTCTCACTGCATTTTGTGTCAGCTTCTCAGAATTCGTCTCGACAGTGGCCTGTATGGGTTGAGGAACATTTGTAGCATGGTTATCAATCTTAGTATGAGTTGTATCAGATGTATAAGTCATTCATTCCTCCTACCATCCGATCTTTAGCTATTTACCCGTAGGGATCCATTTTTTGTGTGGAGTGATTTGGCTTCCATGAATATGTAAGGTGGATCTCTGTTTTTTTTCCTGCACTCTAGATTCACCTAGTCTTGAAATAGATAAGTTGTTCAGAAGGGATGCAGTTTTTGGGATTTCGACATATATTTTAGCATAACCTAGCCTTTGCATCGTAGCTGTTTGTGAATCCATACATATTGGTTTTCGTAAAGAACTAGCAACATAGCTTAGCCTTTAATCGACAATAGCTCCATAAGTAAGATCTAAAGTTATACTTAGTTTCTATCATTGAACAAACAAGGGCTGGACACTAATGTGCCAAGGCCCCTATTCTACAATCTCATCCAAATTGGTGCCATCTATAAAAAGTATAGTACCATCCTCACTTAGCATTACTTTATCCAAGCCCTTGTTACTCCAACGAGCCTTTGTCCATGCCTAAACAATCGGGAAAGCAAGCCTTTTGAACTAAAAAAAAGGTGATTTCTTATAGTTGGGACCCTCTTAGGACTAGGGATGGC
>JANVCQ010000006.1:7442238-7465925 GCA_025531925.1 Erythroxylum plowmanianum | reverse complement strand
ACTAATTTAGGCCAAATTAGTCAAGGTTGTCTTCTGGGAAGTTATAGCTTATTTTTCTAGCTTTCCATCGATATATAGTATAAGAATTTTAGACTCCGGAGTCGAAAGTTATAGTCTTTATAAGGGAGAAATGTATCGTCAATAATGACGTCATATCGTCTGTGATGACATCATTGCGTCTGTATGAATGCATCGTCTGTAAGGATGCATTCGTCTGTAAAATTTTGTCATCTGTAAAGACGCTTCATCTGTGATAACGTCATTTCGTCTTAAGAGTTGTAACGTCTTAAGTTGACTTCATTTGTCTGCTTATTTGCTATCATCTTAAGACTTCGCTTCGTATTAAGACTTTCGCTTTGACTTAAGAGTTGCATCGTCTTAAATTGACTTTGCATCATCTTAATTTGACTCCATTCGTCTGCTTATTTTCTATCGTCTTAAGACTACGCTTCGTCTTAAGACTTTTACTTCGTCTGTCTTCCACTTCCTCTTAAACGTTGCATCGTCTTAAGTTGACTTTGCTTCGTCTTAAGTTGACTTTGATTTGTCTGTTTTTGTTTCGTTTGTTTTTTACTTCGTCTGTCTTTATGCTTCGTCTGTTTTTCGCTTCGTCTGTCTTTTGTTTCGTCTATCATTTGCTTCGTCTACCTTTCTGCTTCGTCTACTTTTCGCTTCATCTATCTTTGTTTCATCTATCTTTTGCTTCATCTGTCTTTCTACTTCGTCTGTTTTTCGTTTCGTTTGTATGTTGTTTCGTCTGTCTTTTTGTTTCGTTTGTAAGGTTGTATCGTCAGTAAAGACGCTTCGTCTGTGATGACGTCATATCGTTTGTAATGACGTCATTCGTCTTAAGATTTTGTTTCGTTGTAAGTTGACCCCGCATCATCTTATGACTTTGCTTCGTCTGTCTCCCATTTGTCTGCTTTCTCATTGGGTTTCGTCCTACCTATTGTCTGTTCCATTTTGACCCCTTAGACGATAGATTTCATCTTCAAGGTCTTCATGAAAGTGGTAGATCTTGAAGTCCTATTTTGAACTACCCAAAGAACATCTAAATTCGACAGCCTTAGTGAAAGTTATTCCAAATTGTCCCCAAAACAGGTTTAGTGTAGTCAAGGCCAAGTACTGTTCTTCATCAAACGTTTCTGAATGTTTGGGTTCCGAAAACGGAACCCAAGACTAAATCTTAGGATTATCTATTCCGCATAATTTTTCAACCAAACAAAAATAGATGAGGAATGGAATAGTCATTCCTCTCAACCAAACACCCCATAAGAGTTTTTCTATTTCTGATATTCTACTCTGCAGCATACATACATGATTAAAGAATACTTTGGTGTAATAATGAGTGTTTGTTCTTTTAGGAATTATGGAACATGTATGTTTGAGGTCTATATTGATTAAGAGATAACAATAGTCATTTTGAATTTTACTGTCTGTTTAATACATAAAAACCAATCAAATTTGATAAATAAAAATAAACAAACAATAACGAAAATAAACAATATTTGGAGGTAAGACAATTAAAGAGAAGTTGATACAATAAAGATAATCAATATTTATGTTTTGTATTAAATTGGATATTCTCAAGATCTTAATAATTATCACTTATAATTCAAACAGGCTGGAGAATAACAATCAATCTAATACAAATACAATTTCCAATTTAGTTTAATTCTTGTAGTAATTTTTTTCACAAAAATTATCTTTTTATTTTCTATTTTTATTATAAGATTTTTCAATATTATTATTTATTATTTATAGATAATTTTAAATTTATTAACTTTTATTTAACAGTTAACAATTTAAAGTCATATCCTAAATTCGTTAAACGTGTCTTTCACTATCTTATATCAAAATCATTAACTCATTATAAAGGCTCAATCCGAGACATGGGCTTTAATTGATTGAGGGCAAATTAGTTTGTTGACTCAGGTTCATCTTATATCAACGACACGATTATCATAAAGAATGATGAAGAAATAATTGATCTATTTAACAATACGAAGACCAGAGATTACAAATGTAGTTTTTTAAACTTATTTATACAATAATCAAGATCTCATCTTAATTTTGCACATCTCCTTTCAGATCTATATAAGAAAAGATTAGCTATTCGATTATGCTGATCTACTCGAGGATTGATAAAAGGTTATTATGTATTATTTGAAAAAGTTATTACGTCTTGCAAAGCAAATGGCCAGTTTTCATGTCAATGTCATCAGCAAAAGTTGAATATGGAAAGAGTAAATATATAAAATAAATTTTTTTCATAATTCCTAAAATTTAAGGATTTTTTTTCATTTTATAACATGATCAATATATAAATACAATAAGTATGAATCACTAATCGTAACTTATTATAATATTACACTAATCGTAACTTATTATAATGATTAATATTATTTTTTTATAGTTCCCCTCAAATTCACATATTATGTGAAAATCAATACAATCAAGTAAATATTAGGCTTCTAATAGTTTCTTCATTAGATAACTCTATAAGTAGTGTAGAAATGAGTATGCTAAGAGTATTACTCTTATTTATAATAAATTTTGGGCCTTCTAGTAATTAAATTATAATTATAATTATAATTTCAATCAAACTTTAATTAGAAGTATAAATAATTTTGATTAAATACTAATTATGTTTAAATAAAATCTAATATTTAATGTTGGTCTTTATTATCAAATATCATATATTTGATCTTAAAGTTTATCAACTTTAAAATCAGGTTCAATTTAATTAAATCACATTTTCTCTCTTTAATCATTATTTATATGTATCTCATTAGATTTCCAATATGTTGGCAATTGATATTAAGTGTAATCATAAATCGTGTTTAAAATTAGATAAATTAAATACATTTAGTTTATCTTTAATTATCTAATTAAATAATTTATATTCAGATTAAGATTGACATCGAACAACATATCATAACTACCCAAAGATTATAAATATCAAAGTGATTTTGACTATCCTTTTTGTATATTATATATAATTCAATCACTTCATCGTACAGTATTTAACTGAGTCATAAAGTATGAAATTAATAGCTACTTTATTTAATTTTAATCATGTTAGTTCTTTAACATTAGTAATTGATTCTTTTAATGACATTTAAAAACTTTAAAATATCATTATGGCTTAATTAAGGATTTTTCAAATAAATGCTAACCGAGAATGATAAAATATTTGCCTAATTATTTTAAGGTGACAAATCATATATTGATCACTTATCTACCTCTATAAATTTAATTTCATATCTAATAAATACTAATCAAATTATCTTTAATTTTGAAAAGTACTAAGTAGTATCAAAACATAATAATCTTTGCACGAAATATCAAATCAAATGATCACTTATATAATTAACATAATAAGTATTTCAATATTCTATATGAAATTCTCAAGTCAAGTTAGTTCAGTAAACTTGTTATCTAATATGCACTTACGTTTATTTAAGTATTTCTACGCTTTTATCTATAAGATCGTTATTTTTATAAGACTTATCTGTTAACCACCATGAACTTACCAAATTGTTGTGTGATAATCAAGTAGCTATGCATATTACTGCATATCTAATATATTACAAGTGAATAAAACACGTTGAGTTGGATTGTCACACGGCATATAAACAAATTCGAAGAAAAGAAATAAAGACAATCTATGCTCAAATGGAAAAGCAAGTTGTTGATATATTCAATGGGATAAGTAACTTTTCAGTTACATTAATGGTCTTGGATTGCATAAAAATATTTTAAATCTAATGAATGAATTGCTAATTTTGATGAATGATTATGGAAAATTCATATAAGGGAAACTACAAAATAAATACAAAAATAAGACTATATTTATAGAAAGACTTATCATCAAATTAAGACTATATTTGATGTACTATACCTTAAAACTTTAAAACATCAAATTATAAATCTATTTTGTTGTATAAACTCTCCCTAATTCTTACTTCTTGTGGATTTAAAAATTTTATATGAGAAACACGTATCTCTTTCTTGATAGTTTTGTTTCTATTTTCGCTTATCTATGGTTAATCTCTGATGCATTCCCAGAGAAGCATAACCCCATTTGCTAAAGTCCCATATGATTGATGGGCTAAGATTTTCATTAATTAGGAATGCGGCATCACGAATAATCCACAGAGTGCCTTTATCGCAGCCACGTGTGGCCCATTATCTTTAGAATAAGTTGGAGTAAAGATTGTCTACATCTTTCTTTCTTCCTTTTTTATGTAAAGGTAGAGAGGTACAAACCTATCTAATAAAAATTCAAACAAGTTATTAACACTTTAATATTAGTATTTCCTGATTAAAAATTTTTAAAATTCATAATTTTGCATAAGAATTTATGTACGTTTTAATATAACTATAAAACTTGTTTTTGTATGTTTTGCTTTTCATTATTAGTCCCAAGTTGCCATCCTCGTATTTTCTTTTAAAACCTTACTCTAATTTGTCATTCATCTACCTAAAGTCTTTGTTTCTTTTGCTATTGGAAAATAATGCACCCAAATCAATTAAATAAAGCTCTAATTTTAAAAAATTCTATTAGCTATTTTTTTTGTTTCTATTTCTATTTTTATTTTAAATTTAGAAAAAAAACATGTTTGTTTGAATTTTTTGTTTTTGTTTTATGATTTTGGTTTCTTCTAATTTTCAAAAATTATGAAATTTATAAAAAGTAGTTTTTGTTTTATGTTTCTATTTTTTCATAATCTCATTCATTATATAATAAATAAAAATATTATTTAATATATTAATTTTTAATAAAAAATTATGAAAATTTTAATTTAATATTATATAATTAATTAATTAAAATATTATTAATAAGAATTATGAGTAATTTAATTTTACTTAATAATTTTATTAATTTTTGTAATTAAATTGCATAGATTTCAAATAAAATATGATTTAATAATTAAAATATATTTGAAATAATTATTAATTTTAAATAAAAATTTAAATATTTATTTTAATAAAGTAAAATAATTTTATTAATATTTTTTGAAAAGTAAAATGGGATTAATAAATAAATAATGGAAAGAATTACAGGAAAATTTTTTAATAATTTGTTAACAAATATTATATAAGAGATTAAAATAATTTTATTTAATTAAAAATAATTTATCTTTAAATTTTATCTAATATGTAATTATTTTTATAATAAAAATTATATTGACATTAATAACAAAAAAATTGTTTTTTATATTGATATAAAAAGACTTAGTTATACTAATATAGATTATAATTTAACGTTATAATGTTGAAGGTTTGTTCAATGAAGTTTAAAAATTTATCCCAACTTTTAATCACAAATTCCTTTAACACGTCGACGTTGAAATATTTGCTATTTATTCCGGTGTATGCTTTAAGAGTCAAGACCCCAGTGTAAGCACATGAAATCATCTGAAATCATCTGTTCACCAGTGTAAGCGGCACTTAAACCCTGAAAGCCAATGATTTTTAACGAGATGATGGGGCACAGTCATCATTTGTATTAGGTTCCCAATTAGCTGCTCTGACTTTTAACATTATTTTATGCCCACACTGGAAAATCGGCCAAAGGGGGTGGGGGCAGGTTGCAGGTCTCCTCAGTCCTCAGTCTTCAGTTTGGTGATGGCTATTAAATTTATTTCAGTTCTTACCCTTAAAAAAATAAGTGCTAATTAACAATATATTTGTACTCACATCTTTTTGCAGAAACAGAATAAAAAATTGGAACCCTACACCAAACTGTAACTCAACTCTGAATCCTCACAGCAAAAGAACCTCTTTCCTTTTTCTTTGCACCTCTAAGATTTGTAGCTGTTAAGAAGTCTAATATTTAACAGCTGTGCCTTGCCACGCCTTTCATGTTTCATGCTCTATGCATGAAACATAATTGAATCCATTTGTCCCCATCCTCCAGCCATGACCGAACTTATTAGGACTCTTTTTCTAAATTTCCAAATTTTGGCCTCTCTCTGCTTCCCTTTCCAACCCTCATGGTCTTTCTTTTGTTGGCCTTTTCGGGCATTTCACTCAGCTACCATACAACTTAAAGCACACCGAAGCTCCTATTTAACAAAACCAAACAGTTTCTTGTGTGTGAAAAAAAAGGGAAAAAAAATGCCAACCGGGGATTGCTTTTATAGCTACAGTTCGCATGGTCTGTTCAGCTTCCTCCTTTTGGTATGAGGGGTGTTTTGCGAGGAATTTACACATGACCCTACAGTTGTGTCATCACTTCTATAGCTCAAGCATGCAGCAGCATCCAACACTCCTATTGGACTTTGGGGCACTGATGAGAGTGAAGCACTTGTACTCTTTGCATTCCCATTAATCAATGACAAATCACCAATCAATTTAATACACTTCACCACTCTCTCCTGCAAATAACATGTTTCATGTCTTAATTATCTGAAATTGGGGTAAATAAGAATTTCCATTTTTTTATTTATTTCCTCTAGTTTTGGACCACAAAGGCATCAACTCTACCTTTTCTACTCCTCCGGGAAGGCGAGATAGTGCTTGCTCAACGTCCACTGTTCTGTTTTCCATCACAACAGCAATGGCTACTGCTGCTGCAATTTCAGATGGTCTAAATTCCAAGAAGTCAATCCCTGCATTCAATTCCCACCAACCAAAACCTCAAACACCAACTAGAGGAAATTATTGTAGATATTACATTGCCAAATTGCCAATCGCGTGTGTTTGGGATAAGTGAGAAAAGGACCTTTTATTGTGCCTAGTATGAGCTGGATTGATTGCAAGACGAAAGATGTAGTAGAAGCGGTTTCATCATTATTGATCTTGTTAAGGAAATAGTCTATGAAGGAGAAAGGAGTAACTGCTTGCATCCTCCAACGTAAGGTACTGAGCACAAGAAGCTCCATTCTTTGTACAGTTCTTGTTTCAAACACGAACTTTGATTCACCCACCTGCCAGTATCATCAGCCATTGGAAACCATTAGACAATGAAAAAAGAACACTGGTTGGGCAAAAAAAACAGAAGATTCACCTTAGACTTAACCTGCAAATCTAGAGATAATGGAACTTCAGTCTCCTCCATTTTTGCTGCCAGAGATAAACATGCCACTGCTAATAACTGCATCATCCAATCTTTGCCCTTCTGAGGTCACATACAGAAACATGGTAATTAGATGCATCAGAATTTATCTTGGTGCAACACAAGCCAGGTATTGCCTGATAGGCACCTAATGGACAAGGATCAAGGAACTTACAGGTAATTCATAGGCAGACAGAAACCTGTCCAAGTAGTTTATCGATAAATATGAACAAAGTGGTGCAAATCCGAAATAAGCATGAACCTGTTGAATCAAAACAGAACAAGCCTGAATGAAAAATCTCGTATTGATTGCCGGTACTAGGCCAACTGATGAGACTGATTAAAAGCAACATCACACGCACGAACAACTTCATTAGATAGAGAAAAAGGGATAGAAAAAAAGACACCTTGAGATGCGATTAAGAAATTGAAATGGCCCATAAAAGGGGACCGAACCCACTTCAAACTAAGTGCATGCCAAAAAGAATATCAAACAAAAGGAGCAAAATATCACTACTCATTTCATTTTTCACCCCCCAAAGTACTAACAATATCAATAACAATAATAGCAAACTAAATCCATAGTAAGTCCCACAAGTTCATACCAATCAAAATGGAGATAACTAAATCCACAGAAGTCCCACAGATTCATATCAATCAAAACGGAGATATTCCTCAACCATCTCCAAGTATCGGGCGCCTAAACTCTATTAGACCACTAAATGACCAATATCAAGATGAAGAAAACATGAGAAAGCGGGCAAAAAAAGGAAAGAAAAGAGAACCCAGTGAGACGAGGTCTCACATTCAGATTAAAAAGTGCTTCCATTTCTTTACACGATAACATAAATCCTAAGTATAAAGAAACTAATCAAACAACATATCCACAGATGAATCCCCCATAAGTACCTTCTGGGAAAATATGCGCACATCAGCCATTCATTTACACAATATACATATATCTAAAACCCCAATAAAACCCATCAAACAAGGTGGAAAAGAAAAAAAGAACCCACCTTTCCAATCCAGTGAACAGCCTCTTCTCTTGCCCTCATGTCCAACTCTCCAGTCCTCAGCCTTCTAGAGTAATCAGCATTAGGCAGATGCTGGCACTCCTTCTCAATCATCAGAGCTACACACTCCTCACTCTGCAATGGCAGACCAGCATCTCTACCGTCGCAGGCCCTGTTTTGATTGTACGGAAATCGACCGTTTTTATGGCGCCACGTGACCTCAAATTCATCCGTCTCAACACCATGGTAGTCGGTATCATCGAGAATACAACTGTTGTCCTCCGTGCACAAAAGGCTCGAAACCGCACAGTCAAAACTCGATGCCATTGAAATGAAATCTCTCTGTAAAGCTTTCTCTTTTAGGACTGATTTCAAGCGATTAAGTTCATATATAAGCAGGAAACGGCAATATAATTGATTTCGTTTTACATGCGTGTGTATATATATTGAAGATTTTCAGGTTGTGATAAGCAAAAGCAAAATATTTCCTGTATCAAAGAATGGAAGGAAGAACAAAGAATGATCCTTTTTTATCAGATACAAAAGAACAAAAAATCTATTGCATCACAGCCACTCCCTCCTTAGCTCTCTCTCATATACAGACTGCTCCAAGCATAAGCTTATGAAGAGAAATGAGTGCCCTTTTTTAGGGTAAAAGGCAGAGAGAGAGAGAGTGACAGAGATATTCAGGGGGGAAAAAAGAGCAATTACAGGATGGATTTTGAAAGAGAGTAAACTAAAGTATTTGCGTGTATCTTGTCTGTACAAGGAAGCGTCTTAGGCACCCATTGTCCATTGACGGAGGGCTTTGTAGCTGTTTTAACTTGGAATTTAGACCTAATTAATTGAATCATACTTAATTTCTTTCTTAGCCCCACTTCCTAATCCTCCCTTTAGATTTCCATTAAATGCCCATTTGCTATTTAACACCTTTGCTTTTGTCAATGGAAACTTTTATGAGTATTAAATGTAGAATTTTTCTTCTTTCTTCTTTTGAGTTTAAAATCACTTTATATATATAGCTAATAAACCTTAACTTTGTCAAACGTTGTCATCTATGAATGGTTGGATGTAGCTTTTCAAGTGATCAACAAATGGAAATGAAACTAAAAAAATGATTTTATTCAATGGTCGTCAAAGGATAATTTATATCATAGGAGTGTAGGATAAAATTGTTGAATTGAGAAACTAAAATTGGTAATAGAGTTACTCTTGCCCGCCAAAGCTGGGAAGGAAAACTTGCCAAGGGACGCGTTGGTTTGTTTTAGCAATTATAGAAAAGATATTAGGACAAGATCGTAATTGGAGATTTGTGAGAGTGACCAATGAGCATTAACTGTGTCTTTTCTTTTCTTCCCGTGCTGACACTTGTCCTGCGATTCGCTGGCAACATCCGTTTCTCGCGGAAATTACGATTTCGGCTCCACTTTTTCTTCTTGGGTTTTGGCCTTTTCTAATAACTCGTACGTTTTTTGGCTTTTCTTTTCCTTTATCTGTAATTTTCATGTTTTAAGGTCATTTTTGGGCAATAATACAGTCAAACACTTGTAATAATGGTCTATTGCATTAAAATCAATTTTTGTTTTAGATTCTCATCGACTTGGTTATTTTTATGATAGAAAAATTACTCTCAAGGTCAAGTTAATTATTAACATTTTACAACTTTCAAGTAATTTTTAATATTTAAATAAAACGGCAATAACTCAGTAAAAACTGATATAATTTTTAAGTAATTATGTAAAAATAATCTTTAAATTTGGATGGATTATGTAATAAATACATTTTGTTTAGAGAGAAATTGCGTTATTTTATAATATTAAGGTGTCTAAAATATTTTAAAATATCACTAATAAGATTTCATTTAAGAATGATTGTTATAAGTTATCAAACCAAAAATTTGAAATTAAACTATCAATGATTAATAGAATTCAATAAATAAATCCTTAATGGATTATAAAAATATAAATTAATTATTTTATTTATTAATATTGTTATAATAAAAACATAACATATATACATATATCATTTATATATATGCTAAGTAAATATGTATTCATTTATAAAATGGAAATTGATATTAAATATATACGGTTCTTTTTAATAAAAATAATAATATCTAAATGTGATAAATAAATATAATATAATATTGTTAATAGTTGGTTATTTATAAAAATATAAAAATACGAATACATAATAATTGAAAACTTAATATAAGTCTTTCTTTATTATCATACAAAACTAGTATATTCTATGAACTAATATATTAATTTCTATAAGTAATGCTATTAAAATATAATGCAATAATAAAATTAACAAATGACACTCATATAATTTGTTAATTACCAATAACTCCTTAGTAACATAACATAATTGTTTGTATGACAAAAGTTTGCAAAGTGTTTTTTATGTCAGTAATTTTAATTAAAAAAAACAAAAAGGAGCATATGTCTTCTTAAGATAATGATTATAAGGGTTTACGTTTAATAATTTTAAAATATATGAAAATTTTTAAAAATCAATTAAAATATGAGGACTCATCTATTTTTAATCTTTAGTGCATCTTATCTAAGTTTTTAAGCATATTAATATGCAATTAATTAAACCAAATAGTTTATCAAAGTAGATTAATTGTGCATTGTAGATGAAAGTTGCCATGTTCATTTTGTAAAAACTTGTTTTTATTTGTTAATTTATCATTTTTTTTTCATCCCTTAATTGTTTATCCAAGATATACATGCCAAAAAATAACTTCGAATTTACCAATTAAGGCTTTACATCATCAACGTGCGAGCCAATAGTCACAATCTATTTGGGAGCTTTAACTCGTCTCATTAATGCCCATCGATTAAATGTGACTTTCTCGGGGAGTATACATTCGCATTTCTGTTAGGTAGGTTAATGAGTGATTTATTAATGATCCATTAATAAGAATAAAATTTACACCTAAAAAATGATATGTCCATAATTATTTTAAAATGTATTGATCCATTAAAATTGTTTTTTTGGTTTTAGCTAAATTTTTAAAAACATGCTATCTCTCCATTTACTAATATGAAAACATTTCCTAAAATTAAATTACAAAAATTTGGAGCAAAATGTACTAGATAAGCTATACATCGAGTTATTAAATAAATCTACTTATCCTTAAAAAAGGTATAGTATTGGAACTTATGTCATTATATGCTACTAGACTTTGTCATCTCTCTAAGTAAACATTTAGCACCAAGTAGCTTAGCAGACCGAATATGCACAAGGGTAAGTAAGTTTCATGTTTTCAACGAGTATAAAGCTTCTGCTATGTACATAGCATGTATTAATGTAAATATTGCACCCTCATTAATTACCATGTACAGATATGAAATATCACATGCTTTACTATGCTTGGACTGTTTTATGCAGGCGAGTCGAATCTATCATTTTCGAGGATCAGAGAAAGGTCAAAGGCATGGATTGCATGTTTTTGTAGCTTGACAGGTGTCGCTGGTGGAATCCAAATGTCTACATTTCCTGTGACCGCAATGGCCGTTCCGTAAAAATTATAAACGAAAGAAAGGGGACATAGATTGAATGATGGAGAATTTGGAAATCTTCTCAAAATCATCCAAAATCTAATGGTGTGAAATTTGAAGGACGGTCTTTTCACTGGCCAAAAATAGATGCCCTTTAGCTCTCTTTTATTCCATACACTTTTGGGAGCGTCTCATCCCCCTACTTTATTATAAATTTTAACAAAAGTGAAATCTATCAAGTACAAGTTTTCCTTAAGTATGGGCTAACACTGGCTGCTTAGATTGAAAGAAACTCTCTCTCGAAATAATTAAGAGTCTTGCATGGTTATTATGTCTGTATAAGTAATCTTGATAAAGCTTATCTTTAGACCACGACCAGTAGCTAAGACTTGTAATCGGTGTCCAGCAATGGCCATAATTTTACTTGGGAATGGTGCCAAAGGAGAACGTTGTGTAGATCACCGATCTTGGCAAGTCAAGAGCAACCTTTTAGATGGTCATAGTCTAATGTTTTCAAAACCATTCGGTCTAAATTGGCCTCATTAGATGCCCCTCGACTAGGTAAGGCGTTCTTTTATGGTCTTTGTCTGCCAAGCCCTTGATCCGTTACATCGCCAACACATTGGAGTCAATATCAGGTTGTTAATGGTTTAGATATTTCTTGCTCGAATTCAAGAGAAATGGAGTTGCCAAGATCAGTACAAGAGTAAGAGTGTCTATAAATGACCTTAAAAGAGATGGCTTAATGCGGTGGCAGAGGGAAGATGAAACAAGCGGGTGACAAGCGACACTGCTTAATGGTACAAGTGACGATCCCTACGTACGAATTTGGTACTATGCAATAAAAAAATATGTGAAATAGCAGACCAACGACACACATTATTACCAACAAGAAAACGGTAAAAACAAGACAAGAATATGGGGTTTAACTTAGGATGCTTTGTTTTCGGCATTCACGATCATGTGCTTAAGAGTAGTTAAAAGAAGGAAAAGGAAATGAATGGAGGGAGTTCCTAAAGAGACTTTAGGGACACAAATTTCTAACCCTTTTCTGGCCCTCATCCCATCTTTGAAATGCGCTTTTTCTTTGCTTTGAATTTTCAACTTTTGGTTCTCAAATTGCCACTTTTGCAGTTTTCACTATCAAAAATCCTCTCTGACATTAAAAAAAATAGAAACTAAGCAACCATTCTATACAAGCTTTTTTAACTTTGCCCTTATGGGTGGTTGGTTCAAAAGATTAATATAGAGGCACTCAGGAATAAAATAGGGTGGAAGAAGCACGAGCAAGAGAGGGGCTTCTCCGTTTTCTTGGTCTAAAAAGTCAAGTCTTTGTTGGGGCGTTTGAGATTCGAGCTTTTACAGAGTGTCATTCACATCACACCCCACACTGTCACTGTTGTTTGCTTAGCTAATCCAATTGAGGATTTGGTTCCTTCTTTTTTATTTTTTTTTCCCATTCATTTTTTACTGTAAAAGATTGGAAACCCAAGACTTGTGTCATGTGTTCAGGGAATATGACCAGTGGTTTAACTCTCCACCACTCCGACCCTCCAATGTTTGACTCAAATCTCTTTCCTCTCTCTCTCTTTCACACACCAAAATATATTATTTACACCACCCACAGCTTTGGAATTAGAATGGATCTTCTTATACAACGCAACGCAGTGTTCCTTATACTGGGTTTTGGTTTTTACGTTAAACTTAGTTGTTATTATTTACTTGATAGGGACTAAGCGTGCTTCTTTTGGTTCTAATCTCAGAACTGACAAGTGACAATACATTGTATTAAATATGTAAAAATCTTGCATGTATGATAATGTTACCAGCATCAGTACGGCCAAATCTCAATGCTTATTTTGTTTCGCTAGACAACCATTGATCACTGATTAAGGAATTACTATATTCATATTATTTCTAAAATATTAATGATGCCCAATGGCATCGCTCAGTTAGACCAATCTAAAGCTCTAAACTATAGGTTATTTTAACCCCTTAAGAACAGTCCTTGAGATTCACCCCCTTGAATATATTATCAAAATCTCTCAATACTTTAGGGGCTACCAGTAAAACAAAAATTACACTAAAGATCACGAACTAGGCTTGTAAGACTAGGTTATGTAAGGCATGTGCAACAGACACTTCCAACGCCGTGGTCCGCCACAGATAACCACCAGAACATCCGCCGTATCTTCAGTGTCTCCACTAATTAATGCCACCCCTTAATCATACTAAGAGTGAACATGACAAATTTTGAAATAATGGAAAATTTCCAAGGTGGATTGGTATCTGATCCAAGCGTCCTAGTCTCTTGGTGCTATGTCTTTTAGTTTGGTGTTATTTGTCTTCAGCATTTTGGTCCCCACTACACTTCAGTTCAGCTAGTGAATGACATGTAGTTATTAAGTATTTTGTCAAGTTAAAGAAAGGTTTTAGCTGGCAAACTCACCTGTACTTGATTAACTTATGCCTGTACGCTAGCTTACATTGCATTTAAAAAAACAAGGGATCATTTATTGTTCTCGTTGTGGGGTTCTGGAATACAAATCCCCTAAGCCCATGAGCAATCCTGTACCAGAGAAGTACTTAATATAACGTCTAATCAATGGCTAGATAATAGACAAACATCATATTTTTAGTTCTAAAGTTTAACATTATTTATTAATTTAAGTGCTCCAACTATTAATCGTTATAATTTATAAATAATGTTATATTAAAACTTTATTAATATTTTTAATAAAAATTTTATACATTATTCTCAAAAGAAAATTATAAACGATATCAAGATAATTTAACTACAATTAAAAGTGATGTGCGTGCTATCTTAAATGCTAATTAAAATTTCTGTTTATGATATTAATAAAGTTTTAATGACAAGTAATTAACAAAGTTTAAAAACTAACTTAAAAGATTTAATAATCTGGAGGACTAAAATAAAAGACAACATTGAATTAAAATATTAAAAAATATCTTTATACTTTTAATAATCAAACTAAAATGTTAATGTGAAAGTCGAATACAATAGTTTACTAATAATCAACCAATTGAATGATAGATTAATAGACTTATTGATAGAGTCAATTATCATACTAATATATATTATTTTAAGCTGTATTTAATTTTTAAAATAAATATCTCCTTATTTGTTGTATAAATTAACAAGTATGAAAATGTTGCAACTTATATATAACTATCATTTAATTGTTTTATTTTATATTCTAAAATTTGATCTCGTTATTTTTTATGGATAAAATAATTTACAAATTATGTATTTTAGATAAATTATTTAACAAATTATGAATAATATACAAATTTTAATATATTTTCATTTTTAACCCACTACCTTTTTAAAGACTAAAGTGAGTTACATTACTCCTATTCGAATCTTAAACTCCTCCGTTTCTTCCTCCACTTGAATACATGAAATCCTTTGTTTCGGTTACAATGTTTCGATACCGTTTTATTAAATCCCATCCACATATTTATATGGTTAATGAAACATAATAAAAACACTATAACCGAAGTAGATGATCTGATACCTGCTTAAACCATTCTTAGATATTCCTATTTAGTTATTAAATTATCATATGAGCTCTAGTACATACAACAATCAATAAATCAACTTGGAAATTTGTCCAAGTGTTCCTAATAATCACCTTAGTTTTGTTTGATTGGGCTTATACCATTAGAATTTTTGTTAGTAGAGTTTTTTTTAGAATAATTTTTCGAAGAACTCAGTTGACTATTTGATTGTCATTTTAAAAAGAGTTTTTTTTGAAAGAGTTTCATACAGTAGACTATTTAACAACATAAAAGTAAAAAGCACTTTTAATTTTAATTATATTTTATTTTGTAATAAAATTATTTATGCATATAAATGTTATTTAAAATATATTAAGCAATATGCAAAGCACAATATATTAATTATTATATAATTTTAAAACATTTGAAATATAAATAAAAATATATCTAACTAAATCTTTTACATGAATTATTACATAAATAAAACTAATATCAAAAATAAATATTAGAGAAGATGAGTTTGCAAGATAAACGTAAAGATAAATTTGTGATTATTATGAGAATTATGTGTAAAACATAATGATAAAAGAGGCTAAAAAAATAGGCCTATTAATTGATCTGAAAATTTTATTCAAAAAACTATTTGAGGAGCTTTTTTGAGAAGCTCCAAATTTAAGCTTCTCAAAAAACTGTATTTTGGCTATAAAAAAGTCATATCTATTAAAAATTACTTTTTTTATTTTACAGTCAATCCTTTATTAAAAAAAAACTTTTATGATAAAAAAAGTATTTGATAATAAAAGTATTTGTTAACTTCCCGAAAGTTTATGGAAACGTACTCCAAGTGACGATAGGATGGAAAATAACAATCAAGAAAGTGCCATATCAACCAATCTGTCACGAAGCAACAAACTAACGGGGCATCTAGTGATTCATACTTCTTTAAGTTCGGCAAGTTTGTCTTCGCAGTTCTTGTCTGCATTGGCTACCCACTTTCTATTTAAGCGTGCTCGAACCATATTCTAATTAATTACCTCATACTCAGTCCAAATTAATTTTCTTAAGAGCCGTAATTAAAATTTTTGTTATCAGACTGAAATTTTTTTAAGCAGGTTGACCAATAAAATAAAATAAATTTGAGTCAGAATCTTCCCTTCGGGACGTAAATTGGTTTATTAACTATTATCCCTCCTCTTTTCCAAATTTTCTTAATCCAAGTAAGGTTTGAATTCATGATGGTCTTGAAGAGATGGTATCCATGATTAGCGTGTTGTCAAGATAATCATAACACTCGGTCAATGTGAAAAAAGGGAACATATTTTCGAAAGAAGGAGCACTAAACTTGCAGAAGAATCTAAACATCTGGCATTAGTCGTATGAAAGCATGCATATAAGTTGCAAAACGAAGGGGCGGTATCGTCTAAGCATCACAGCATCCACTAAGATTGATATCTTGATTACAACCCCAAAATTTCTAATAGATTGTTTAAGAAGATTTCACGTATTTGGCATATCAAGTATAAGTTCTAAATGATTGTGAAAGAGGATTTTGTTCTTCGCAGGCTTGATTTGAATCTTTATATACGATAAGTGGGGTTTACAGATTCCAATATGGTTCAGCGGGAGGAAAATTTATAATTGGCATAGGATCTGAGTGGACCAAACCCTTTGAGTTGCTCTTTTTATGGATAGAAGGGATGTCAATTTCATGACTCTAACATCAAACATGTAGAAAAATGTGGCGACCCAACAACCTTGTAGTTCTACCTAAAAACCTAACAGCCTTGTAGTTGGCTGGGCATGCTCCAACTACCATTACAAGTCATGAAAAATTTAAAGGCCTAGTGATTGATTCTTGACCGACAAATCCAATATCCAAGCCCATAATAGTCCTTTGGGCGTGGTGAACAGTTTATAATTGGATACGGATCTTATACTGTACACGTGGCAGAATCAAAGGTATTTAGGAAATGAGATGTGGAATTAGGTACAATTTTTTCAAAATCAAATGAGAAGTTAAACTAGTAAGATAAAAGATTTAAGGTTTAAAAGATTCAACCGGTATTAGACATCTATAAAATTAGTTAAATATTGAATAAAATTGAAGAATTTGATAAATTATTGAAAAAAATGTCTTTAGTTATAAAAAATTTAAAGTTTAATTAAAAAAGAGAGTTATTTTCGGTTATGAAAAATTAAAAAAGACAGTTACTTTCGTTTATAAAAATTGATTAGGTTACAAAAACTAGTCAATTAATTAATAAATTGATCAATTTTTAACAACAAAATTATTAAACTAAATCAAATTGAAAAATTACAAACCGAAACAAAAAATTAGACAATTGACAGTTTGAACTATTAAATCGATCGAAATGGTTCAGTTTTAAAACATTGGTTAAGATCACGAGGTAAAAAATCGGAAGACATTTCTCAAATCTCTCTTTCAGTGAATTGGTTAGATAATATGAAATGTTGCATGATGCCATTTGAAAAGGCAAGACAGAAGTATAAGTGTAAGAGTGTGCCAGAAAGTTTTTGTAAAAGAAGAAATAATAAGAAACTCTTCACGTAGAAGTGACTTCCATTAAAAAAGAAACAAATTGGCAATACCAACCCAAATCTTAGAATCAAAGATTCCTAGCAATATACCTTCTTTGTAGTTTCCTTATCTCTACCTTTGTATCCGAAGTAGCTTATGTTAAAGATTATCCCAATCATCCTCAATATCAAAACAATTCAATGCCCTTGCCATAGAGACAACTATTAATTCCCCAAGCTCTATATAACCACCCAACAAAATAACTTTGTAAAAATATGTTTCTAAGCCCTAATAATCTTATATACTAATTACATATTAAACTTGGCGCAACAAAGGCAATAACAATAAGGAAAACAATATGAGTAAAGGATGAGAGGTCCCCTGTCACCTATGCTAGTGCCATTATTAGAAACTTAAAAAAATCTCCTAAGTTAGAAGAGAATTGCATCAGTGCCTAACAAATAGTTAGATCCTCTATACTTGCATTGTTATAAGCTATAATTGACTAGTGAATATCATGATAGAGCTCTTGGGCATTCAGTAGAGGATTTTATCACATTCTAGGACAAATTGAGGCTCTTTTTGATGAGTGTTTAGCTAAAACTTGATGAAAATGGGCAAAGCTGATATGTGCTTAATTATTGATACATTTAATCCATGACATTTTGTGATTAATGCTTTCAAATGCTTAAGACATTCACTTTAGTTCATATTTAATTTTAGGTACAATTTAGAAGCATAATGGCTAAAGTGAGTTAAAAGTACACTCTTTGAGTCATCTTCTTGAGATTCACACTCAATTGTCTTTATGGAGCAAGAAGGAGAAGGATTAGTGCAAGAGAAGATAAGAAAATGCCAAAGAAGATGAATAATGAAGGCCATGAATGATTGCTCATGGCCATGACAAATAAGTCAGGGTTATGACTCATTTCTCACGACCATGATAACTCTTGAATGGTCGTGACACTCCATGTAATAGCCATGCAAGAGAGGTTCACGGCCGTGAGCCTCAACTAGGCCATTCAAGGCTGTGAGCCTCAACTAGGCCATTCACGATTGTGAGCCTCAATTAGGTCATTCACGACCATGAGCCACCAAGTCACACCTGTGACTTTACCATCTGTCCACCTTGAAAACCTAGTATTTTAGTATAAATACATTGTGATGGCATAAACATAAACATGTAACATTTTTGGGGTTTCAGGAATAGGAGAGTGTTGATTGCAAAAACAAACCACTTGTTTTATGCTAAAAACTGCAAGTATATGGGTCGTTACTTGTAGTAAAAAGCAGATATCATCCCACAGAGATTGTGTTTGGGCACCACTTAATTTAAGTTGTTCTTTGTAGTATTGAAGGGTCGATCCCACAAGGAGGGTTCTAGCCTAATCCTAAGTCATCTAAGGCTAAGAGAAAGAATAAAAAGAAATAAAAATTGTATAAGTGAACATGGAAAGTAAATATGTTGGACCTCAAACTTTTCTTGGAAGTTATAACTACTAAATGAGAAATTGTTGGTGATTAGTCATGTGTAAAGAAAAAGGAGAATTCATGAATTTGAAATGAAGTAGGAAAGATGATTTAGGTATAAGATGGGTTATATGTGAAATGTTGGAAGTTAAAAGCTGAAAAATGTAGTTGAAACATGTTCACTGAGTATGCTTCGGTGTTTTAGCCATAACTTTTTCTCTAGTTTTCCAAATGATATGATTTTTGATTTGGAGTAAACTAAAGACATAGGGATACAAATTTTCTGAAGAAATTGAGTTTTAATTCAGTCTCTAAGAATTTCAACTTTTGGATGGAAGTTGAGCACAAAATATTGTTTTAGTATAAGAATAATTCAGAAATGTTGGGGTATAACTTTCTGATTTCTGAACTAAATTGAATGATTTTGGTGTCATTAGAAAATTTAGACAATGAGGAACATTTTTCTAGAAGGAAGTGTTATCAAATACCTGATCAGAAAAGGTCTGAAGTTTTGGAAGGAGAGTTAGAAGTAGAAGATGTTAGTTTAATATATTTAAGGGGTAAAATGAGAAGGACAAAGTAAGTGAAGGGTAAAATGGGAAAAGATCAAATAAATGCTCTTGAAGTAGGAAAGAAAGAGAGAAGTCATGAAAAGCCAAAGTGAGAAGAAAAAATGTGAAAGAAGAGAGGAGAAGAGAGAGAGTTCGTGAGAGTGTGTGAGAGAAGCTTGGAAGGAAGAAGAAAGAAGAAGAAATCAAGCTTGTTAAGGTAAGTTAATCATCTTTTCTTCTTGCTTTATTAAAGAAATGGGTTGTGTTGAGAATGAAGGGATTAGAGAGAGAGTGGGTGTTGTGTTGTAAGAAGAGGAAGAAGGAACCCATTTGATTCATAGGGTTTCTAAACTAGGTCTTGGGTTTTCTAACCTAGATGGACTATGGGTAGGTTAGGATTGAGCTTAATTTGTGTTTATTGCATTTTTGTGATTATTGAACTTTATGAATTTTATTAGAATGTTGTTTTGAATAGAACCTTGATTGTTTTAGGAAAGAATCCTACCCAAGAGCAAGAGGAAAGACAACCTTGAGTTAGATTTTTGCAAGCGATATTAGGTGGGTAATGTATTTATAGTTATTGTGTGATTGAGCAAATTCTTGCCTATGTATGTGTATGTGTAAAATTCTTGATTTTTAAATTGTTGTGAAGATTTGATAATGCATGATGATTTGTGATTATGTTATACCTTAAAAAAAGTTATAACATTTTAAATTAATGAATAGAAGAAAAAGCATGAAAGTATGAGCATATGATAAAATGAATTAAGTATGATTATGTGCTTTTGTTTAGGCGAGAGTGGAACATTCTGTTTATTATGTGCACGTTGACAAGAACCTTCTCCCGGTTGCCCGCTTGTGGCATATGAACTCTAAAAATGGACTCATTCTGTTCATGGTGTAAACTTCAGTTTCTCCATTCTGTTTCCATAGAACCCTCAAGCTATATTTGTTTGTGCATTGCATCTTTGAATTGTTAAGTATGATGCATTTAAGTGTTATGTTTAATGGCTAAAGTCTATGTTATGTGTTATGAGTTTTAAGCTAAATTGATTAATGCTTGAATTGCAAGAATAGATTGGGAATGCTTGAATTGCTAGCTATACCTGTACATATGCTTGAATTGTGGTCAATTACCGATGGCTATAAATATATTAGCCATTGAGCTGTGTAGCTCACCCCATTATTTCCTCCTTAGGTGCAAAACGATAAGGTTAACAATCCTTGCAAAACAATTGGACAAACTCTGAGATAGTTAGCTTTTGTACTAAACTAGTTCGAACACTTTTGGATAGCTTATTAAGCATGAAAAACATTGAGCATCCATTTGTATATTTTTTAAGTTAGTGATGTGTATGTTGATATATAAGTAAAGCTTGTTCAAATATTTACTTTGCTTAGTAATGAGAATGAGAATTCCCTTTTGTGTATGATTATGTTATTTTACAGGTTGAGTATGATGGTTGTGGAAGTGGAATGTGTATATGCATATTCTTCTTTGTTGAGATTGCAAATTGTTGCTTGTTTTAAAATAACATGTTAGAGATTGGAAAGGTTGTATGGGATGAATCATTTGAGGTGAGATTCAAGAGTTTAACGAAAAGTACTTAGTAGCTGAATTGATATGAAGAGATATTGCATTTTGCAAGTTTTTATAAGTGTGGAAATTGTGTTCTGAACTCAAGGGAAAAACTGTATCGATCCAGGTAGAATTAGCCAAAGTGTCTTCAAGAAAGTTGTAGCTTATCTTTCTATCTTTTCAATGATATAAAGCATGAAATTTTTGGACATTGGAGTTAAGAGATATGATCATTATAAGTGGTGATGCTGCATAGGATGTATATACAGAACAACTATAGTAATAATGAGAATTTGTTGTATGTGATGAGTCATTTGAGTTGAGATTTAGGAGTTTAATGCAACCAAATTGGTAATTGAATGTTTAAGGAGTGATATTGCATTAGAAGAAGTGAATTTGGGAAGATTATGAGTGAAAGTGATGTTAGAATGGATGTAGGAACCATTGGAAAGGCTTTGGAGGGTTTTGGGTGTCACATATGTCCGTTAGATAGACTTTAGGTCCATTAAATAGATCTTATCGGGTGTAAAAACGCCCCCAACCTAGTCCATGTCCATTAAACAGATCTTTACGAGTTTAGAAAACGCTCCAGAGCCCGTGAATGTCCGTTAGGTACAGGTGTATGTCTGCTTAACAGGCATACACTGTACACTTTTGAAAATTTACAATTTTGACCCTCTAGATGAGAAAATCTCTCTTCAAGTCATGAAATTTGTAGATATCGAAGTCCTCTTTGAAACAATCCTAAAATGACCTTAATCTGATGTCTATATTGAAAGTTATGCCAATTGTCCCAAGATAGGTACAATATGATTAAGGACATAATCATATTTGATTCTTTTCACCATAACTTCATCATCTGACCTTCAAATGAAGTGGTTCTTGAACCAATAAATTCCTAACACATTTTTCTACCTCTCTATAAAAATGGGAATCCTTTGGTATTGATTTCAAAAAGATTGATGGATAGAAAGTGAGGGAAACGATTGGAAGGGCATGAATTGGTTGTTTACTAAACATACTTTGGTATTTTACTCATATCTTGATCTATAGAACTCCGAATGAGATGATTATTCTTTTAAAATAAACTAGAGACATGGAGCTACAATTATTCTATAGAAGTCAAGTGGTGATTCGGGCATTTGGCTAGTGTGGGCTCGCCCCTTGTGGTTTGTGATGTTATGAGAATTGGATGAACCAATGATGGCTAAGGAGATTCCATTGAAATAACCTTACAGGGAAATACACTCACGTCTTATGAGGAGGATATTATTCAAGAATTGAGTAATTCTATGTAAAAGCATGGAAATTTTTGTAATGCTTAGAAGAATACAATCTGACTCACACATATGTTTTAGTTTGTACCCTAAAAGGATTAAGTGCAACAAATGATATAAACTAGGCCATGACTATGATGGAAGTCGTTTATTCATCTTCAAGAAAATTAGTAAGATTCACAACTTGGAGATATGATTGTTTCATAGATAATGCCTAATACATAGGAAGTAGCGAGGTTTATGGAATAGGCCATGACTACAGCACAAATTATAACCTAAGATAAGGAACACATATTTAAGGGTAGAAACCTTAATTTTTATGCAGAATTTAGTCATCCTTTAAAAGTAACATATATAAGAAACATCTTGTCCCCATGAGGCTTCTCCAACCCTTAGGTAATTAATTTAAAGCTATTTTCACTAAAGAATAAAGATCCAACCATCATATCAACATATGAAAATATTGATGAACTTCGAGAGTTCATCTAGATTTATTTTTACCATGACTTCTCTATTTTTTTCTTTTGATTTTATTATTGTGAATATGTTTTTTGGTAAATATTTTTTATATTTAGATAGGGAAAACCTAGTCATTATTTTTGTATGGACTAAATTAATTTAATTTACAATTTGGGATATATGTTTTTAAGAGCTATCTTTATTGGTTTTAATGTTGATTTGTTTAAGTCGAGTCTAAATTTAATTTTAATTCACCTATGAATGACTTAAGATAGCCTACCTATGAGTGGATGGAAAAAGGTGGTTAAATGGGTAATTAAGGAAGACCTATGTGATCTTCCTAGTATTAGGGAAAAATATTTTATGGATTTTATAAATTATAATTCATTTAAATGGGTGTTAACAATGATAGAGATATGAGTTCACAAACTAAAGAGTAGATTATTGTAATTCAAGAAAGTGCAGTTTCAATGTCTAGGAAGCCATGTCACTGTAAAGAATATATATAATCTAGGTTAATTAAAGGGAGTCCTTATTTCCAAGGCAATTTTGTTTATATCCACGAAAGTTAAATTGCCACGTCATTCACAATCCAAAATCTCTTACGCAATCCAAAATCTCACACCAAATTCTCATCCAGCTTCATATATTCAATTTCCCTTGCTTATCTGTTGGTTTTTCATAGCACAGTTTAATATTTAT
>JANVCQ010000006.1:7420978-7439905 GCA_025531925.1 Erythroxylum plowmanianum | reverse complement strand
GATGTCGGCATGTGTTTCAGTTCGTTTGATTCAGTTAAATCATTTCGATTGTTTGTTTTGATTCGATTTTCATTCGATTATTCAGTTTGCTTCCGCTTTCGCTTTATTCAGTTTTGCTATTGGCTTCCGCATTTCGCCATTCGCCTTGTTTGTTTCGTTTCTTTCGGTCCGCCCTCCGTCGTCTTTTCGGTTGGGATCCGGTTCCCGGATCGGGTCCCAACATTTATGGTGTCAGAGCAAGAGTGAAAGTAGTAAGTTTAAGCAGTTGGGTTTCGGTCCCAACAAAAACAAATATTTTTTTGACCATCTCTATCCCGATAAGCTAAAACCAAAGCTCTTATCATTTTGTTAAATACTAATTCAAGTAAGTTTGGAATGAATCCCTTGAGGCAGATAAAGGAAACTTTAATGAATAACTAATTGAGTTATATATCCTTGTTTAATTCTGGTCATTAAATAAAGGAAACTTTAATGAATAACTAACTGAGCTCCTTCACTACAACAAAACTGTAGGTTAGCAACGTAAATTACCAATGGAAAATGTTTATATTCTATCGGTAATATAAACTTATGACGAAATTAATTGACGGACAATGACATCGTTAAAACATTCGTAGGTAAATTTAATGACAGACATATTATGTATTCGTCGGTATAACCGACGGACGGTTATATCTGTTGGTAGATTTACAGACGGATGACAGATTTGCTATGAAACGTTGGTAAATTTACATACAGACTAAAGTATTCTGTCGGAATTTTTTCCGACGGTAGTCGTTATTCCATTAGTAAATCGTAGTTCAAATATCTTGACGATTTGTAATATTACCGACAGAGCAAAGAGTAACTGTTGGTAAATATCATACATTTTACAGACGGTTTAAGGTGTTCCATTGGTAAATATAATGCATTGTACCAACGAACTTTTGTTTTCCGTCAGTAAAGAAAATTAATTTTTTTAAAATCCCGACATTAAATTTTATTTCATGATCTTATAATTAATGCATAATTTCAACAGTTATAAATTATTTGTGCATAATATTTTGATTTGTTTATATATTTAATTTATTTAAACAGAAAGTTGGTTAATGATATAAAGTTTAAATTATCTTAATTGATAATAAAAACATTATAATTTACATAATAAGTCTATGTAATTCAAAGCAAATGATTACAACAATCCTAATGTCCTGTGACTGCGGGTGCTCTGAGGTGATACCCCTCGCCTTCAACTCATCCACCTCATTTCTTAGTTGAGCTATGTAGTCCATCAATGTGTCCACTCTAGTTCGAAGCTGATTGACTTCATTAGTTTGCGACCGTCTACTAAATGCTACTGTATTGGACGTTGAGGATTGCGAATAGCATGTGTTCACAAATGAACCTAGCCCGAAGATCCTTCCATGATGGTCCCTACCACCCACTGCATCAAGATACATCTGGCTCTCATCAATAGCTTGTTCGTGCTGAGACTGTCGCTGAATACTTTCTTGTATTTGGTCCTATTAGGAGGCAATGTTTATATTAGTAAATGATAATTATTAAGAATTAATATTAAAGCATAAATTTCATATACAATTCAGTTTTCTATGTCAGGTATTGATGAATGTCACATCGTCATGCTTTTTAGTGTAGGTGTGCAAAAACAACTGACGAGATGTAGGCTTCATGCCTATAAACTTTTCCTGCATAAGAATAAAATGTTATATGTGAACTAGAATTTAAAAATTTCGGCAGAGTTTCCTCTATTTTTAGGCTATTTACCTCCTGTTGAACAAATAAAATAACTCAGCACAGCCATAAATGACACCAGATATTTATACCATTATCATTATCCATAATACACATATTTTTATTCCAACATTCACACATCAATTTAAATTGAAATACAACAAAGTAAAACAATTAGAATATAAGTATAAAGTTTAGATACTTACAAGTCTCTCTGTATGCTCGTGGTAGGTAATTGATCCTCCGGTATGTATGGGAAGACTCTCTCCCCCTAGTCCTCCACGTCTGTTGGTCGAGTTACGTTTTGAGCTAGACATTGGCTCAGGTGATGTCCAATATTCCTGCCAATGAATCCATATTTACTAAGAAATAAAAGGCGGTTGTATACCAGCCTTGTGTATCGTACCAATAAAGTCGTGATAATGTATACGGGCTTACTTCTGCCATACTTGATGTATGATCCTGTCAAAATCAGAATCTCAGGAAAAATTTTTCTTAAATAAACAGAAAAATTCGATAACTTATAATGTAATAATATTTATCTAATTAATGTATACAAATCAATTAATTTAGAAAATAATTTTTATTGTACCTCACACTCTTGAAAGTAAAATGCCTTTGTAGCCTGAGAGATATTCTTCCATACATAACCTTTAGGATCAATCATCTCCTTAAATTTAGATGTCATATTTATGGAACACGATCCGGACAAATTCAACCTGATATAAGAACAAATAATGTATAACTTAATTATAAACATATAGTGTTTCCTTTAAGTTCACTTATAGATTATTGACAATTGTTATGTACATTCTTCCATTAGGTTCCTCAGCTCTAACTGACGATCGTCTCTTTCATCCGATATAGGGGTAGTGGATGATGTAGGAGTAGTGGATGGTGTAGCATGAGGAGTAGTAGGTGATGCGTCATCTGTAACTATAGGCCTTGAAGGGGGAGGAGGTGATTCAGTTGCAACTGCAGGCTATAATAGTTCTCCTTCACAGTAAGTACCGCCGAATATATGTCTAAACCTGGGCCGCATTACATCACATTGTCTCTTTAGTGGCATATTTCTACCTGAAATTCATTGTTTATTGAATTTTCTAGAAATATAAGAATTTGAATTCAATATTTTACACAATATATGCAAAATGAAATAAGGCGATTTGTTAAATATCATATTCAAGTACAAAGTTTGAATTAGAAGGTTAACAATTGTTACAGTCATAAAACAAGAACAATAACAGACCATACTCAATAGGACGCAGCTTGACCCCTAACTAGTAGGGAGGTTGTTTGATAAATTCTTATAGATACAACAATAAATTAACTTTAAAGCTGAGTCCATGTATTGCATCGATAACAATGATATAATTATTTTCTTGGATTCCAAGTGACATGAGAGCCAGTAAAGGTAAATGAGTCCTTGATGTCTGGATTCCCAAGAAGGGTCCTGACATGTTCGAATGCACCAATTGAAATAGTGAAAATTCTTCCTTTACGTGTAGTTTAACACCTTCTTGCAACAGTGTTTTCACTATAGCTAAACTTGTAGAGGATACAGTGAATGAGGTGCCAGATTTAGTATAGAAGACAAACTCTCCAGATGAACTACCAGTACGAAACGATTTACCTAGAACACAATTAGTATAAAACTTAGATATTGTCATATTAGAAAATCGTTAAATGAACCAAATTGGAGTGACATGCATACGTGAATGTCTAGACGAGCTCTGTGAAATTGACAATTTTCCAAAACAACTGATTTCCTTAATCCTTTATGGACTGTTATGACATCGCTCTCGACTCCATCAGTATACATGTCATCTTTCAGATTCAAGGAAGATTAAAACAACATGTAGTATATACCATCAAATGTGAATATATATAATAGCTTCATAAAAGGAAATGAGATGTACCTAATAAGGAAAGTGGTGTTGTTCAGATGATACTAAACACCATGAAGTAAAAGATCGGCCATAGAAGGCAAACAATCATTAGTGTAGAGATTTTTTCTGCATTGTTTATTCCTTCAATGGGGACAATTTTGCCACATTCCTCCCAACGGAATAAATTACTACCATCCGAAACTAGTCGCAATGTCAGCATTCTTTAATTAATAATTTGAATTCAATATTTGATACAATATACTAAAAAGGAAATAATTGATTTGTTGAATAAAATATTCAATTACAAACACAAATTAATCGCTATCATAACTTAATTGTAAATTACAATCATCTTCTTTTTCTGAAGAATAAGAATCAGAATCCAACTTCTCTTCAGATCTCTGGCCTTCGTCATCCTCTCCGGATGAAATTTCAACATATTCGTTAGATGGATCATTCAAAGGTTTATTATCGTCATATATGAAAGATGCATTTATAGTCATATATGAAAGATGCATTTATAAATAAACATCTTTCTGAAATGTTTCACTTTCAATTCTCTGTTCTCCTTTTCCATGTGATTCAAAAACACCTCTAGTTTAATTTTGCAAACCGCCAACTAATCTCCAACCGATCTAACTTATCTCGTCATAAGTTAGGAAAAGGGCCTAACACATCTGTTTCACTTGCATTGCCAACACGAAAGGTTCAAATTGTCTCAAGCTTCTTCGGTTGTTGATTTCAACTAGATTATATCGGCTGTGCACTTTTGTTCTAACATTTGGAATCAGGTCAAACCAGTCACACTTAAATATCACACTTTGCTTTATTAGCAATGTGCGGCACTCAATTTCAAGTCTCTCAATAATTTTACCATAGTAATCCATCAATTCTCCCTGTACATGAACTCCACTATTTATTGTTGCCATGCTGTGATTATGATATTTTGTATGATATTTATATCCATTAATGAAATATATCGGATATGATTTAACAGTTCATAGATGTCCCTTTGCAAGATCACATATGAACTTGTTCTCTATTGGATTTTCTAAGGCCTACATAAAAAAAATATCATATCAAAGATTATAATGTCATTTGAACAGTTAAATCTTATAATTCAATTATTTGAATCTTTGTAAGTGAAAACTTACATATCTCTCGAACCATCAAGGAAAGTGTCTTCCAACTTCTTTATTTATATCATCCTGTGTTTTTTTTCCAACATTATCTCATGTAACAATTCCTCGTATAATCTAAAGACATTATTATGTATTTCAGTTATGAACAACACAAAATTTGAAAACTGAAATAACCATTTTCAACTTACTACACAAAAGATTGAACCTTTTGACAATTCAATAAAATGTAACCATAGGCAATCTCAATTTCTTCCTCTGTTAACATTCTTCTTGTTGAACCCCATATGTTCATTCAGGATGTGTGAAAATGGATAAGTTACCATTAGCATCACTCATTCCTCCCCCATCGTCATTACAAGAAACTTTTTTACTCTTATGTGAACATGCATCTCAAAATAATGTGAACAAAATGTACTAGCTTCCTCCACTAAATAAGCATTACATATCGAACCTTCAACTCTAGCCTTGTTTTTGACATTTTTCTTCAAGTGATGCAAATACCTATATTAGAGAATATAGTTATTACAATTTTGTAGTTAAAACATGTTATTACATCAATTACAATAATTTTTTTTGAATTGCCTCTCAAACGGATACATCCATCGATATTGAATTGGACTGGCTAGTTTTGTCTCATGTGCTAAATGCACATGTAGATGCTCCATACAGTCAAAAAAACTTGGAGGAAAAATCCCTTCTAACTTGCACAAAATTACTGGAATTTTCCTTTCTAATTTTTCTATTTCAGCCAACTTGATTTTAGATGATGTTAAACTTTTAGAAAACAAACTTATTTCTATTATTACTTCCCAAACCTTACTCGGTAGCAACTCCCGAAATGCAATTGGAATTAGCCTTTGTATAAACACATGACAATCATGATTTCCATCCCAAATAATTTGTACTTCCTCTTGTTCACTTATCTTGTCAAGTTCGAAACATAACCATTGGAAAACTTTAAACTTTTCAACTATTTACAAAAAATTTCCTTTTGTTTTTTTGTCCAAAGTGTAACATGCTTTCGGATATTTACCAGTGCGAAAATCCTTATGTAACTCATTCCTTCTATAAAAAAGTTAAAAATCAGGTCATGATTTTGCATTGTCTTTTGTCCTCCCTTCAATGTTCATTATGGTATTGAACAAATTGTCAAAAATATTTTTTTCAATATGCATCACATCTAGATTATGATGTATCAAATTAGTTTTCTAATATGGAAAATCCCAAAAGATGCTTCGTTTTCTCCAACCAAAGTTTTTACTAATACTTGTATTTACTTCATCCGCTTCAAATGCCATAACATTCAGCAAGCCTAATTCCTCAACTTCTTGTAAAATCTCTTCACTAGTTCTGTGAGGGGGATGAGCTGTTTTTATCATCATATTCTTAATGAAAATTTGTTTATTGCATCTAAATGGATGATCTGGAGGAAGAAATTTCCTATGATTGTCAAATCATCACATTTTGCCCTTGTTTGGAAGATAAAATGCATCAGAATCATTGCCATAATAAGGACAAACCAATTTTTCTGTTGTGCTCCATCTACACAATATGGCATATGCAGAAAATGACTAATGGTCCACATCAAAGCCGCTCTCAACATAAAATTTTATTTCAGAGACACATCATATGTCTGAACACCATATTCCTAAAGATGCTACAATTTAGATATCAATGGTTGTAAGAATACACCAATTTTATGCTTTGAATTTTTAAACCCTGACACAATCACTGTCAAGAACATATATGTGTGTTTCATACACATCCATGAAGGTAAATTATAAGGAGTAACTATGATTGGCCATGATGAATATTGCTGGCTAGATTGACCAAAAAATTGGAATCCATCTATCGACAATCCTAACCTAACATTTCAACTTTCAGCTACATGCTCGAAATGGATGTCATTGAAATGTTTCCATGCTAATGCATCCAATGGATGACTCATTATTCCATCTTCCTATTCGTATTCATTATGCCATCTCATGTGAGATGCAGTAACATTAGGAGTATATAGTCTTTGAAGTCTCGAAATTAGTGGAAAATAATACATTCACTTTCAGGGTACTAATTTCTATTTCATAGAACACTTTTTAGGCTTGAACCTAGATTGACCACAAAATTTGTGTTCTTGTAATTCCACGCATCTCCCCAATACAACATACATCCCAATTTGTAATAATCAATCTTTTCAACAAGCAAACTAAGACCCTTAATAAGTTTCTTCATATTGTAAAAACCATCAACCATTATATGATCAGGAGGTAATGATTCATTATACCATTCAAGAATTTTAACAAAACTATGGTTCAAAATATACCCTTTAGACTTTATGTTCAAAATTTGAGCAATTGAAGACAATTGAATCATTGTCTCATAATTTGGCTATAATTCTTGGTCAGCTGACTGTAGTAAGTCAAAAAGTTGTTTTACATAGGGTTTGATTCTTCTTTAAGATTTTTCATATTCTCCTGAAAGGTATAACTGGCTGCATCATAAACCATTAACATGTAAGGATTTTCATTTCCATCTACATAATTTGTTCTAAATTCAATCCCCCTTCAAACTTATTTAAGTTCACAGACGATTGTATTTGATTACCCCTTAAGGTGTTACATATCAATAGTTTCCCATATCGTGTCCACTCAAAATAATTGAGGACAGATCCTTTTCTCAACAAATGCCCATTAACTTCATCAATAAGAAGGAAACGAGTGTGTTTGCACTTTTTATATAGCCATCCGATCTTTGAGCCATCCATATATGTAGGTTGAGAATATGTATAATGAATAAAAGCTTTAACTCTCTCAACAAATTCAAGATTAATAAAACCATCAGGTATTAATCGTCTATACATCGAAGATCTATCAACATTACTCATTTATACGACACTGTTAATTTCAATAGTAATTTCATAGTTAGTATACTTCATGTTCGCCAATGTTTTACAGAACATCTAAGCTTAACATAATATCCCCTAAATATGAACCAATTGAATTAATCACGAAAGTTTACACATGTGAATCAAGAAAACAAAGTTATCGTTACGACTCTTAGGCTTGTGGTATTTTTCAATGATAAGCCTCACAGGAGCTACATCACGAGTTATGGGTTAAGGTTTATAGCTTAAGATCAAACTTATTCATTAAATGGACATCTATTTTCTTGGTTTGTAATCATATATGTTAGCAGAGAATTGAAAGACGCACTTAAGGATATGAGAGGAAAAATTCTTGGTCAACTTGATTTAGTATGGGAACATAAAATGAATAACTTAATTAAATAAAGTTGGAATATTTAATTGAATGGTTTAGATATTGTTACTGAAATTTAAAATTCATGTTAGAAGTTTGATATTTAACCTAAATTAATTATGTACTGGTAAAAAATATAATAAGTAAACATTAAAATATGAATAGTTCGCTCCATATATTATTGTAACATATACAAATTATGTAATATGTTTAGAAGTAAATTATTATTATATTAAAAAAGATGCGTGTAAAGATTCGCACATGAAAAGTAAAGAGAACTTAATCGTTTCAAAGAGCATAAATGAAATAACCTATTGACATAATTCAGATATTTAGAATTATAAGTCAAAGTCATCCTATATCTCATTCAATGATAAACCGAAATTCATACCACAAACAAGTACACAAAAACCTACTAAACAACGAAACTCACTTACCTCAACTGAAATGCAGAAGAAGTCATTAAAGCATATGAAGGAAGAAGATGACGGAGCTAGAATGCGCTCAAGGCCCAAAGAAGATAACCAAAACAAAGAAAAGAAGACAATGGCAGTAATTTAAGCTCTCTACCAACAACATTAATTATAGGTAATTCAGGTATTACCTAAAGTAGAAATACTTTCCTATACTGCATATACTGCATATATGCTATTAGAGAAATATGCAATGGTAATTAATACTACCTTTTGGATAAGAGAAATCTTAAAAAAAAAACTATGCTCACTTTAAAGGGCTTGAGCATTGTACACTGTTCCTTATTCTAATATTAGCTTAAAGCTTAGTTAATATAATTCTTTCAATCTAAAAAACATAATGCATCCGATCAATATTCAACAATCAATTTGAATTTCATAAAATATTTGACACTTTAACCTTTAGCATTCAAATTTAACTAAGAATTATACCAAAAAAGTGATGATATCAAACTAAAGACTTCTTAAACACAAAACTAAAAAAGAGCTAAAGAGTTCTCTTAGCCACCATTTTTAACCGTGGAGCCATACTTCATAAAAGAATTCATAAACATATTCACTATAATTCACAATATCCACATCAAAGTTCACCAATCCACAACTTCCATAAGATCTAATTACATTCACATAACCCACAATACTAATGTTAACACAAATTCCAAAAATTCTAAGTCTATTATCCTTAATAGTGTGTAATAGCCATTATCAGCATAAGATTCTTAAGCTACATGTCATATATCCATATTAATAAACCATCGAGAAACTCGTTAGTCATCCTCCATCAAATCAAATACTCTTTGAACACAAAATGAAGACTAAACAAAGTGATGTTCTCTTCAATCTCCTTGAAAATAGAAATTCTGCCAATAAATGAGTTAATATAACCAAGCAATAATCCATAAGATCTTAGCCAGTAAAATTACAAATCTATCCCATACATTAAGAAATTGAAGAGTGTTATCAAGCAAGCATATGATTGGATGACTTTGATTATGTTGGTCAAGTGGTATATGAGCACATATATATATGAGAGTAAAATATGATATGCTATTGATAAAGGATACATTCGTCATAAACATAGTAAAAAGAAGAGATTTAGTCACTAAAGTTATGTTAAAGTAACTATGCAAAACTCATATCTACCTTACTTCTTAGTTTTTCAATCCATCCTCTTTTTGCAATGCAACTGATAAGATTATTTCTAAATTCTTGCTATCAAATTAAAAGCATATTAATTTCTCTTATTAGTTCTTTGCCAAGAAGTCTTTAGAGTAAAAGTATTAATGATAACATATTAGTTAGATTAGCCTTATGTCCATTACCATTATTTATTTGTAAATCTTTATGCATGTCATTCTTAAGCTCTTTTAAGGACTTCAATGATATCAAATAAATAAGATTCATTTGAAAGCATGAGAATAGGATAAGGGAGATAAGAATTAAAAATATAAATTCTTACCTAAATTTTAATTTTATTCTATTTATATAATTATTACAATTATAATTCTAAAAGAATCATTTACGTCGAGGAGACTACACAAGGTAAAAATATATTTATTTTGAAAATAATTTTTTATATATTTAGCACTCTTTATTTTTATTAAGTGTCAAAATGTCTTTACTAAATAAAGCTTTAATCCTCTGTTTGCTTATGCTTGCTTATAAACTTAAAGGAAGTCCAACAAACTTATGTCAGTATTAACCATTTGTGGTTAACTAAGATTTTCTAATTATTCATGTTTGATTATATATATCCATCTAAAAGGAGAATAGAATACTTAACTAATTCATCTGTTGATCCTATTAGAGTTGTTTATAATCCCAAAAACTTGGATAGTTGAAAATGGAATTTTTTTTTCCATAAAATACTGTACCATACTCAAAATTTGCACAACATTCAATCTATAGATTTATTGAAAATATAACAACAACATTGTATTTAAATTTCCAATATCTTCAATCCAATAAACTAAATAATAAAACATAGTCAAAAATATACATAACTAAAGCATTTTAAACATTCTAAGCCTAACTACATTTATGCATGTGTGTAGAGCCAAAGTCACTAGGGAATTGAGAAGGTTGAAAGCATTGTAGAGAGGCCCACATAAAATCCAACTTGGTGTGAATACCGTAATTTCCCCATAAATGTCATCAGTACATCATGCCATTTTTTCTTCCTTAGCTTACTCCTTCTTATCATTATCAACCTACCTTACCTCTTGAATGACTTGTTTGGATACTCTTTATTAAGTCTTTATAGATTAATTTATTGTTCTCTTAGGTATACCTAAATAATACCATCTGATCATCATTGATGTAGTTTGTCTCTTCGATCTTTATTGGCCCAACATCGAAGAGGCTTACTCCTTGATTTTCTAATAACTAACTAATTAACACTATTAATATAAAAATTCGGTCTTGTGACCTATATTAATAATGGATTATAATATTAATAATGACAATTAGGCCGATGGAGTCTTACCTAAACCATTGAAGAGTAAATCTAGGAGGTATAAATCTGTCTTCTAGAGTTGATTTAATCTACTTGACTGAGGCTGAACATTATGGCTCAAGATGTACGCCATTAGTCGATGTTGTATGGCTACGTCCTTACATCGAAATTGATCTAATAAAAAAGGTCAAACCCATCCTGAATATGAACAATGCCTCCCTATATTTCTACTCATCACACTTTAATGGCCTCTTTTTGTGAAAGCTCAACCTCCTATCCTTTGATGTCAATCTGACATGCTTTTCAATATTTCCTTTGGAAATTAACATCTCAGTCTTTAGAAATAGAATTGTATGACCCAGGGTTTTGATTTATCTTTATTCTTGATGTTGTATAAAATTCCTTTACTACCTCTAAGTAAGAATCTCCTCATAGAGTCAACAAATTATTCTAATATAAATTTTTTAGCATATTCCAAATCTTAAAGACCCTATCAATATTCAAGATTATAGTCTTTTCCATAATCATATTATTGCTTCTCTACTCATTGTATCATTCTTGGTTCTCTTAATTAGTAAACTTAGGAATGTCCTTCAGAGGGGGTGATGTCAAAAATGAAGAAGGAATATGACTCCTCCTAACCTCTTTCATAATTCTTGGAGCCACTCTTCTACACAAATCTTACTAGCTTTTCACCATAAATCAACAACTTCTCCACAAATGTGCACCATAACACACCACTACTATACTACTTCATAATTTAACAACCAACACAAACCATAAAATATAACATAATAATCCTTAATCAGCATGATTCCATAACCCAAAGTTAATATTCTTCAAAATTCGTAAAACTAGTGACAAAAACACATTCTCCTTCCTTCAACAATCTCACATTCTCTCAGCAACAAAACACACAAAAACATGAAACCATATGGAATTACAAACAATTTCCATAACACCCAAATGCCTATTTAACTAAATCACTTCATCAATATGATCAAAAACTCAACTTCAAAAGAAATTCTTTAAAACCCTATGTACGAAGAGATCCATTGAAAAGCTGCAAACTGAGAAACGAAAGAAGAATGAAAATAAAAGAAAGAAGAATGAACCGAATGTATGACAGAGAAACACTAAAAACAGAGGGATGAAGTGCAACGGCGACAGTGGCCACCAGACGGACAAAGTAGACACAGGTTGTGCAACAGAGGTTTAGTAGTGAGCGAGAGAGAATGGGAAGACAGAGTAGCGCAATGAAGGGCGACGTGTGCTCTGAGGTTGTGCGATGAAGTTTCGTAGTAGGCAAGAGAGAACAGGAAAACAGAGGGACGAAGTTTCAACTAGGTTTTTTGTAAGTTAAAAATTCAATTTACCGACGAAAGATTATTCCGTCGGTACAAATCAATTCGACAACGTTTTATTAGGTACATTGTAGTCAAAGGAAATGAAGATGTTGAATTTTCAGATTTACCAACGGAAAACACTTTCATCGGTAAATGATGATGCATTAACCTTTTTTATTGACAAATTTCCTATTCCGTTGCTATCTTCCATCGCAAATATCATCTAGAAAATATTCCATCCATCTTGTCGACGGGTATTTTGTCCATCATAAATTACCACGTAATATGAAAAATTCACCGACGAAATGTCATATTCTGTCGGTAATTATCAACCGTATTGTTTCTATCGATAATTATCTGTTAGTAAACCGTAGTTTTCTTGTAGTGCTTTTTATAGTTTTTTTCACCCTTTTTATACTAACAAAACAAATTCTTCTAATGTATATAACAAAATTTCTAATAACTTTTTCTCTTATAACCTTCCCAATAGCAATTTTTTTAAAGCAAATAGCAAGCAATAGGTGAGATAACAAAAGAGGGGACTAGGGATTTTTTTAGGCATTTTGCCAATTAATGGAAATAAAAAGATTGAAATAGGAGGTCTCCTTTGGTGCCTTTAGCTTCCACATCTCTAAGAAGAAGTTTTGGAAGAAAGCCTAAATGCATCATTAATAATAACACTGAGTGTTTTTGCTTTGAATACAAAAATTAACAGTATTTTAGAGCAGTCAATTACTGCTACTCCACCTCCACCACCTCTCCTCTTTCTCCTGCATTAGAAATTTATGGACTCTCTAATCACTTCAATACCAACAGGGTAACCTATTTTAAAACAACCAATAGTTATACCTCCTTTAAGGCCTTTTTTAAAAAATACAAATGTGGTATTTCTTATTGAGGTGTTGTCAATTTTTAGAGCAATGAAAAATTTGGAATAGACTCCTAAACCAAAGTTATTAATCAATTACTATGGTTTTTCTATTATTCTTTCTAATAAACAAGTTAAGTTCTTGTGTGGAAAGATAATATTTATTGCTTTCTTATGACAATTTGCTTTAGAAGTTTTATCATCTTTGTTGTTGTTGTTGTTCTAGAAGCAATGGACAACAACCCAAGTTTTATTGAAACAAGGCACAACCAATGATCTAATGTGATGAAAAGTTAGGGATGTCTGTATTCAAGAATCTTCTATAAGGCTAAATAATAATCATTTTTAGCTTTTCATTTTTAGTCCAGCTCAAATAGGCTTAAGACTATATAGACAATTATAGAATTGAATAAGACTAGTTAAACATCATGAAGCTTAATCAAGCTCAGGTAGGGATTGAGCCTAAAAAGAATTTGATTTAAGGTTAAATTATAAAAATTTAGACCGGAGTGAAGCTATACGTAACCCGAGCCCAACTTATTGTCATCTATACTTTTATCACTTAAATTTCTAATAAGAGTTATTAAGTAACATTCTTAATTATATGGTACTCTCTTAATATGAAGGAACATTTTAGGGTGACAAGATGCACTTTTAAGAGTATCTTTTGTTATTGCATTCTCAACCTATATAAATCAAGCTGAAACTATAGCAAAACTTCTTCTCTTAAAATATTCTTTAATTGATTCCTTGTGTGGGATCCAATGATATTTTATTGTGTAAAGACGTCTATGTTTCCTGTAGGGAGGTGAAGAGTCTCTTATCTCAACTGTTGATGTGAATTGTCCATTTTCCATATATCAGTCATATGGAAGAAGTATTCACTTTTACTATTCCTCAAAATATTAGGATAACATATTTGAAAGAAATTATTTCCTATCTTCTTTAGTTTGTATACTTTTGAGAGAAGGAAGGTTCCTTGAGGTGTTGAGATAGACTTGGCATAATTTAAATGTAAAACTAAATTATACACCTTTATTTACAAGATTTATAGGATAAGGTTTGCACGAGTAGTGAAGCAAGCTCTAAGAATTCATTCTTTAATAAAGTATATAAGTTGTTTATAACTATAGGAATAATAGCACCCTTGAGCATAATAGGCCTATTACTACTGACTTTGCATCCATCATAATTATCAGATACTTTATTAGAATATCTTATAAACTTGAATATGCAATAAATAGGAAGAGACTATATATGAGAAATTCTTTATCCAACACCTTTCTTAAGGATTATGATTATGACTTTGAGGCAAGGCTTTGGCCTTATAAGATTAGAAAGACAAAATTATAAAAAATGTATAAAAAAGTTAAACATCATTAATAATATAGACATTAGTTACCACTAAGATAAATGAACAATTATTTTAAGTATAGCAAAGTTGGATTTTATTATGATGCTTCCAAGGGTAAGCTTTGGCATCCTCTCCATCATAATCTTTCAAGTTCTTGATGCAAAAATCCTAATTCATAGCCAACTTTATCTCAAACCCTAGAGTTTGTTTGTTAGTTTCATTATTGCTTTCCATATTGAGGAAGTGACTCCAACTTTAAGCTATTTAAATTCATGGCCTTTTAAAACACACAGTGGAAAATATAGCTTAAGTGTTATAAAGTAGACCCTAATTAATAAAGCGAAGTGTGATTCGAAGGAAAAATTTGTCTATTTATCAAATGAAATAAGCCTAAGAAACTTTAGCATAAGTTAAAAGGATTTAGATGATAGATATAGCTAATGGGACAAGGATAAAATAAGCTTATGATTTATTTATCAAAGGCTAGTAAACCCAACCTATCCCCTTCCTCTCTAAGAGACACTCATTTACAAGTTTAGTTTGATCCAATTAGGAGTGTTTTATAGAAATGACCATCTTTATATGTTTCTTCTTGTTTTACTTTACTTACTATTTGTAAAAACTTTATAACCATGTTTTCTTGATTGTATCTATAAATATCAACAAGATGCTTATGTAGGCTAAACAATCAAAGGAGAAAATCCTAAGTGGCTTTATCATTTAAGGAGAATAAAAAAAAAGTGCTTCATAATAATGGTGTCACCATCATGAAGCACTCTCTTCTTATTATTTCTATGTTTTCTTCCATATCTTGTCATGTTCATCCTGTTTCTCCCCTTTTAAAAAACATAATCACACTTCCTAAGCTTAAGGGTGGCATTAAGGCAATTTGAATTGGGAACGTATGATCTTCAGAATTTAATCCTAATCTAAAGTCGAATCTAGTTGAGATTTGAGCCAAATAGAAAAGTTAAAACACAATTAGGCTTTACGCCTTTTAAAGACTTTAAACTAAAAAATCATGTTTAAGTTAGGCCCTTCGAACTTTTAAACCCATTTTTTAATTTAGGCCCAAAATTAGTTTAAATCTTTGTCAAATTAGGTTTTTCCTATTGACTTTAGGTCAAATCAAGCTTGAAACCTTTTTTTCCTTCATATTTGAGCTTATTAGGCTTACTAAAGAAGATAACTAATTCTATAATTAACTTATATGAATAAGAGTGATACAAATTTTAGGAAGTTTGGAGTTGACTTAGGGATGGTTCAATGGTTTGGGTAAGTTTTAAGGATATAAATGTACATTTTATCTACACATATTCCAAAAGACACATGACTAAGGTAACTTTTCATTTCTTCTTTATCTTTTACTTTATTTTTATCTATAGACTTGATGATTTTAGTTTAACTTCTTAGGCTGCATCTTGTATATTCCTGGGCTAAGCAATGATTTACAAAAAGCTGAGAAAAGTTACTAAGGAGAAGAAAGAGGTTGAGAGCTCTTTCTTAAAGGCTTACTATAATTTTGATGCTTTTCATTAAGAGAGTAAAACAAAACCCTTAGGAATAAAACCTTAAAGAACCCACTAATAAGTTTACACTATATTAAGAAAGCTAAATAAAATATATAAAGAGAATTGACTCGTTGATTATAAAGAATCAAATGGCAAATTCATTAAGTATTTAAACATCACTAAGAAAGAATGCATTGATAAGTTTTAAGTTTAATGTAGAACAAGGAAAAGAAGCACTCATAACTCTCAATAACCAAAGATGTTAAAACCTTCTTATGAAAACTTCAGCGCCATTTGATATGGTTTGGGACATTATCTTGTCTTCCCAAATTTTTCCAAGAGTTATATGATTATAGGTTAGGTTGTGTCCTTTACTAACTAATTTTTTTAGAGTTACATATACTAGTACATGATCATGTGTTAGGTAATGTTCTTCACTACTTAATTAGAGAGTTATACAAGTTGTAACACAGTCATATTCAAGACCACATTAACATTCAAGTCTTCTCCAACCTTAGATTAAATCAAACTCCCCAATGGTTGGTCTTTTTATAGGTCCAACAAGCCTTCGAAAATGGTTTTCAAGGTTCTTTTTGAAGCTTGATTGGCATATATGTCTTCAGTCAGTCTATTAAAAGTCTCTTTAACCTTCTTAATCCTACCTCTTGTAACTAGTTCACTAGTTATAAGTAATGGATCCTTTAAAGCTTGGCTAGTTGAGTTCACATCATTCCCTTTTTTTAAAAGGATTCAACTTGGAACCGTTACCTATATTTAAAAGAGAAAGATAAACAATAGTAAACATAATCCTAATGTTATACTCACATAGAGTTGTAATTTATAAGAGTTATCCTTGATCCTTTTGATGACTTAAATAGACCATTTCCTCTTGTTGTAACTTAGACTGCCTCTATAGTAAGAATCATTCCTTCCTTATATAGTTCTGGTCCTTAAGGTATATTACCAATCACTTGATGACTATCTAATGCAGTTGTTGGACCCCAAATTTTTATTGAAAATTTGAAATACTCAAAAGTGAATGAGTTGATTGAAATAGAGTTGAAAAGCAAAAACTAAAGAGAAAAAGTGTGAAAATTTGAAGAATTAAGAAAAGTTTGACTTTTTGGCCATAGAGAGTTGACTTTTTGATTTACCCATAATTTGAGAAAATGATCTTCATGAAACTTGTAGCTTATGTTGAAAGCTTTCTGTCGCCATAAAGTTTGATATTTTTCGATATCGGGAGTAAAAGTTATGAGCTTTCAAAGTTCGAGATTATTTTGCATTATGTGTTAAATAGGCTTTTAAGAGTAATTTTTGTGTGTACTGTTTTGAGATCACTTTTTGTATTGATATGGTTTGAATTGAGTTTAGTGGTCTTCATAAAAGTCATAGAAGATTTTCCAAGCTTTACAATGATATATATTATGCAATTAGTGGATGTGAGAATAGGAAGTTATGAAATTTGGAAGTTTGGATGTGTTATAGGTTGACTTATGTAATGGCAGAATCATTGACTGAGAAATTGTCCTAGTTAGAGGTCGAATTAACTTTTAAGTTCTTCATGAAAGTTGAATATTTTGATTTGATCTTTATTTTGATATAAATTATAGAATTTTTGGATCAAGGAATAATAAGTTATGATTTTTTACAAGTTTATGTTATTGTTTTAGTATGATTATTAGAGGACAGAACTTTTGATTGAAAAATTGACTTCCTTAAAGGTCAAATTGATTTTTCTGTCCTTCATGAAAGTTGTAGGTGACTTTCTGATCTTCACATTGATATAAAATATGATGTGTTTGGATTTTGGAGTTGAAAGATAGGATTTTTCAAAGTTGAGTTATGGCTTAGGGCATTTTAATTTGGACAGAATCTTTGATGAGAATTTTAATCACATTAGAGGTTGAATTAGTTGAGGAGTTCTCATGGAAGTTGTAGAGATTCCTTTAAGCTTTCTTTTGATACCAAATTTGTCAAATTTGGAGTTCGGAATCAAGAGTTATAATTTATGGAAGTTTCGGATTTTATTATGTGAAAAAAAAATATTGAGAAATTTCCTCGCACTCTGTAGAGTGATTTTGGCGTTTCTCCTTCGCCTCACCGTGGCGTCGTTTCATCTGTTTCTTTCTCCTCAGCGCGCGCCTGTCTCCGCAATACGATGTCATTTCACTTCTCCTCTGCGACGTCGTTTAGAGTTCTTCTCCTCTGCTCGCGTCTGTCCTTTCTCATGTGACGCCGTTTTGTTCCTTTGCGTGATTATACGACGCCGTTTTGCTCCTTTTGATTTTGAGTTATTTCCTTCTTCATCCGACCTTTGTTCAATCTTTTGTTCATATCTTTTCAGTTCGACATTCGATTGACTTGGTTTTCAAAGCGTTGGATTACTAAGACAATTATCTACATTCTCAGGAGAAATTTGTATTTTTATGCGATTAAATTGAGGGTGATTAATCTAATCAAAGTGAGTTGGATAATTTTATGAACATGGTTCAGTCTTTTACAAAATTCGGGATCTGTGGAGATCCAATTGATTTGATTCTTAAGGAAAAATAAAATTGAGACATGGGGCTATAAGTTATATGAAGAAATGAAATTTCAATTTAGCCCCTAAGACTTTCAATTTCTGAATTGAAGTTCAGATTAGTGTGCAGTATTGGATTAGGAACATCTGAAAGTATTTTGGCTATAACTTTTTCTCTGGTAACCCAAATGAGGTGATTCTTGATTTGGATTAATCTAGAGAAATAGGGATACAATTGTTATGAAGAAATCAAGTTTCAATTTTTTCCTTAAGAATATCAATTTTAGGATGGAAATAATGTGTTGGAAAATGTGTTAGCATAAGACTAATCTGAAATGTTTTGAGCATAACTTTTGATGTAGTGCTCCAAATTGGATGAT
>JANVCQ010000006.1:7410038-7420878 GCA_025531925.1 Erythroxylum plowmanianum | reverse complement strand
GATTTTGATGATTGTGTGATTGTTTGGGAAGTATAGAAGTGAGTTTTACACTTTGCAGGTTTGGGTTTGTTCAAGTGTAGCCGTTATGCTGCCGAAATTTTGATAAAGTTGGTATAAAAATGAGTTTTGGGATTTATATGAATGTATACGAAAATGATTAAGAATTGAGATTTGGCATGAGAAAGAATTTCCAAAGGGGAAATTATATTGTTTTGTTATGAATAAGATGAGAAAGAAAGAAAAAAATTTAGACCGTTTCTGGATAGTTAGTCTAAGGTTTCCAACGCGACACTTTTCTAAAGTGTATGTTTTACGAATGTCAGAAATTAGTAGTTGTTTCGATTTGTTATTCGTTCTTTCGTTTTGATTCGAATTGCTTTCGCTTTCGTTTTGAGATTCGTTTTGTCTCGCTTTTGTTTCTTTGCTTTGTTTCGATTCATATTCGTTTCGTTTTCGTATTCGATTTTGATTTGCATTCGCTTTGTATTTGCTTCGCTTTGTTGCGCTATATGATCCGATTCATGTTTTCGTCCGTGCTGTTGGCTTCGCTTTTCGATTCTTCCGATTCTGATACGCTTTTCCGGTTGGGATCCGGTTCCGAGATCGGGTCGCAACAGCAGTTGTTATGATTAGTTCATATCCCCCTTTTTATTTCACTTTCTTTTACTTTTAAAATGAAAATTTGTCAAGTAAGCAAAAAATTCATAATTGCAGGAGTCTACATATTGCATATAGGTTTTATATTTTTCTTTTCAATTCATTTTTGAAAAGGGTGAATTTTGAAGCTCAATTATCTCATTTTTAATTAGCTATTTATTTAACATAAGGCTTTACTTTCTTTATGAAAAAAACGACATTACTACAGATAAAATATGTAAATAATTAACCAAACTTGTTGCTAATGGAACCTTCCAATAAATCTATTATAATTGACTTTGTATCAATGAAATCCCATCATTAATATATATGCTTATTTCATTCTAGGCCGGTATGGAATGAACTTATAATTATGGAATGTAAGCCCATCCCAAGATGAGTTCTCTCTTATTTTGACTTCATCATAGCCCTTGATAGCACAGTTAATATTGCAACGAGTTTTCAATCCCAAACTTAATCACCAAGCTCATTGATAACTAGTCTTCAACCCTTGTTATCATTTTTTTTTTCATAATTCTCATTCTTCTTTTCGATTTGTTGCTTAACACGTTTTAAAGTTGTCTTATCATCTTAGCCTTTTTTGCTTTGTCTAAGCTAGCTTTTTCATCAAAAAGTAAAGGTAATAAATCCAAAGGAGTTAGTAGATTAAACCATAAACAACTTTAAATGGTGAATAATTAGTAATCGAATGTGCACTTTGATTATAAGCAAACTCAACAAACACCAAAATAATCTTCCTAATTCTTTAAATTCCTTTAAATGATAGCACAAACTAACGTGGTTAACATACCGTTTGCTACTTCATTTTAACCATCAATTTGAGGATGAATAGTAAAAAAATTAGTAACTTTTTTTTTCCTAATATCATTATGTACCTCATGCACAAACAACTTATAAGTAGAACACATAGGCATATATAGTTTATTTTCACAAAATCAATAGCCATAATTCTTATAAAACTTCTTTGAAATATCCCTTTTATAAGATAAATAAACATTGGCAAAGTCATTATTTTCATTAGCATATAAGTCCTTCATAAATTTAAATCCTAATAACCTTATACTTAAAAGAGTGGGAAGAACACACCTCCTAAGTAAGGTTGCTTACATAGAGATATAAAGATGCATTTAACTTATAATTAGAGCATCAAGATGATGGAAAATGTTATGAGGTATCTTATATTAGAAGAAGAATGTCTTGAATATTTTTTGAGGTATATGTAGTTAGTTATAGCTCAGACAGAGCTATGAATTAGAAGTCCAAACATCATGGTTGGCTTTAAAGGAAAAAGGGTCAGAGAAATACCCATTATACTTGGGACTCCAATAAGGCTAAGTTGAATCAGCAAACAAAAGGAAAATTTCTTTTTTAAAAGCATAACATTAAAAATGTTAAAGTGTTTAATTAACAAATGTCTATATGATAAGATTGTACGTTTTCATGTTTGCTACAATTGCAAGCAAAGTATCTTCTCATATTTTTCTGATTGGCTCACTTCTTTTGCGGATTGCATATTCAGGAGCAACTAAACATTTAATGAAGGATAGAGATGTCTTTATTGAATTTCAAAAAATATCTTATGAAACATGATGGGTTTATATAGGAGACAACTCAATAGTTGTTGTAAAAAGGATTGAAACATGTAAATTAGACATGCATAGTGATTGATCCTTAATCCTACATAAAGTGTTGTATGCTCTAAAGATTTAACAAAATCTTATTCTGTGTTGGTTTTCATGTAAATTTTAACAATGGTGATATGGATTTATATCTTGGAACACATTTGTTATTGTCATAGATTTATGTTAGATGGTTTTATTGTTATGGATATTGTTTATTCAAATAATAAAGTAAGTTATTCTTTGTTTACATCATCTAGTAATTCCAATATGACGTAATTTTATGGTATGATAGACCATGTCATATTAGTCAAAATCAAATAACTCAATTAGCTAAAGAAGGCCTTTTAGGTTATTTACATCAAGCATATTTACCTATTTGTGAACATAGTCTAATTAGTAAAATGGGGAGAAAACCATTTGGAGAGGGAATATGAGCTTCCTATCTATTACAATTGATTCATTCAGACATCAGTGGTCTAATGAATGTAAGGGAATAAGGTGGGGTTATATACTTACTATACATGGTATGGTTATGTCTATTTGATTTCTCATTAATTGAAAGCATTAAATTGTTTTATAAAGTATATGAATCTAGTAAAGAATCAATTAGCAAGAAAATAAGAGCATTAAGAACTGAAAAGGGACAATAATACTTATCTAATAAGTTTAAGATATTATGTGATGAACAAAGAATAGAAAGACAATTAACTATTCCTCAAACCCTACAATAAAATGACGTTGCAAGAAGACATAATAAAACGTTACTAGAAATGTTTAGGTCTATGATGGCACAAGCAAATTCATGATTACCTATTGGGATGCTGCACTACTTACAACCACTTATATACTTAATCAAATGCCCAAAAAATCATTTACAAACATTTTGTATGAGTTATGGATAGAAAGAAAACCTAACATAGTGATACGCTGCCTATGTTTATGATCTCTCTCATAAGTGTAGGAAACTAGGCCTAAGAGGGAAGAAAATTATCTTTATTAGATACGTTGAACACTTAAAAGAATATATGTTTATAGGTGAATCAACTAAAAAAGGTGTAACTAAATTTGAATCACAAGATGTTACATTTTTAGAAAATGACTTTCCAAAGTAGGGTGAAATAGGAAAAGATCTATTTTATTTGAAAATTTTGATTAAAAAGATTGTATTACTGAGAATTATGAAGAGGAACTTTATCCAAGTATGAGTAGTCTAGAACTTGAAGAAGGATAGTTAAGATTACAAGCCACTAAAAGTTTACTTATCATATCTGTTCAGAGTGGGAGTAAGTAAGAAACTAATGAATTTATTTCTCATGAACCATGTTTATGTCAAATTAGTCGTGGCATGATTCCCTGATGTTCCTTTGAAATAAAAGAGGAAATTTACATGATTATCCAATAAGAAGATGATGAGCTAAGGAATGCATACAAGGCTTTTAATGGTTATGCTAAAGAAGAATTGATGAAAGCAATAAAAGAAAAAAATGACTTTTAAAGCTTAAAACAAGTGTAGGATTTGATTGATCTCTCTAATGGGTACAAAATTATTAGGAACATATGGGTTCTTAAAATAAAATGAAACACTCATAGTAGTATTACAAGATACAAAGCATGCATTGTGGAAAAAGGATATACATAACAGGAGGGAATTGTTTATGACAAAACATTTTTACTTATTGTGAGGTTTGCTTCAATTCGTCTAACCTTGGTTGTAGTTTTTAACTTGGATCTTGAATTACATCCAATGGTTGTAATGACTGCTTTTCTGAACAGGAATTAGAAAAAGAAAATTATATAAAATAGCACATAAGTTTAATTAATACATGCCAAGAACATAAAGTATGCCAGTTATTAAAATCAATTTATAGTCTAAATTAGTCTTCTAGGCAATGGTACAATCATGTTCATAACATAATCATTTCATATAACGTTCATATGCTTGATGAAGGCCATTGTGTGTATATTAAGAGATACAAAGATAAATTTGTGATTTTATCTTTATATATGGATGACATATTGATTGCTCATAATGACTGTGAGTTTGTCAAAAAAATGAAATATTAGTTGTCATTTAAATTTGGGATGGAAGAAATGGGTAAAGATACATATATTCTTAGAGTTAAGACTAAGTTAGTTCGACTATATTTTTGGGTAGCTTTATAAGCATATCAAATGTGAGTATTCATTTATATTTTGTATTAAGCCATTGATGTGGTTATTGATAAGTAACTAAAGCTATGCTCAAACTCGTTTTTGATTAAGTAATGAGAATGAGAGTTGAAGAAGTTCCCTTTGTATATGTTCATAACTATCTTCTTTGTTAAGTTATTAATTGTTGTTAGAGATGGAATAGTATGTTGTTAGATAGCCTTGGATAGGCTTAGGATAAATTGTTATGCTGAGAGTCATGTATGTACATTTAGTGGTTGGTTGGATCCGGGTCATTTTTTTTGGAAATTGTAAAAGCTCGTAATAGGCAAAAGAAGAAAAAGGGGGAATATAGCTGCAGTACTACTTTGGACAAGAGTAGTGACTTTAACTTCTGTGAATAAACTGTATTAATCTAAGAAAAATTAGATAAAGTTTTCTTCATGAAAGTTATAGCATATCCTCTTAGTTTTCCAGTGGTATAAAGTTTGTAACTTTTGGACTTTGGATGAGAGAGATATGGTCTTTACACAATAATGTCATTGGTGTTCGTAGAGTCTGCAGCACTATCCTTGACAAAAATTGTGACCTGAATTCCACGATTAAAATATATTGATTTAGGCAGAATTAGACAACGTTGTCTTCATTAACGTTGTATATTATCCTCTTATCTTTCCAATGGTATAAATTTTGTAATTTTTGGACTTTTTATGAGAGAGATATAGTCTTTACACGATAACATCACTGGTGCTGGCAGAGTCTGCAGCACTACCCTTGACAGAAATTGTGACTTGATTTCAACAATTAAAATGTATTGATATAGGTAGAACTAGACAAATTTGTCTTCAAGAAAATTGTAGCCTATCCTCTTAGATTTCCAATGGTATAAAGTTTGTAATTTTTGGACATCATAATTAAGCGATATGATTTTTATAAATTTGAGTGTAATGTCAAAAGTGCAGAAGGGTGACTGATGGAACTTCATTACAATTTTGAACTTCCAGCCTTCTTTGCTCATGATCTTCACCCGATCCTCTCATAATGTAGACTTGTAATAAGTACCGAGACTCGGGCCCAACATTTTTGGTATCAGAGCCTATAATTTTTAAGGATTCATAGGCTTAGAATAAGTAGTAATATGAATTATTATAATGTGTGATTAATTGTTTGCATTGTTGAATTGATTGATTGCATTGAGTGACATGCATATCATGCATGCATGTAGGAAATAAGATTAAAATGAAATGTAAGTTAAATGTTAATGTTTAGATTGAAGGAGTAAGATGACACCTCGTAGAAGAACACGAAGAGTTTTACAAGGATCTGTTGCACTTGATTCTCCACCAAGAGAGGAGGGCACTTATGAGTCTAAAGCCCCAGGAAATGTTGAGGCTTTTATAGGGTATGGTAGTATGCCCTTTCGATCACAAACACGTGAGTCATCTCTTTCGCAAGAGCAAGTGCCTACTCTTTTAGATCCTAGAATATTCCAAGTCTTTGCTCAGGCTTTTATCCAGGTCATGGGCCAGATGCCACAACCTTCTACCCCAACCCCAGCTAAGAAAGGAAAGCAATTTGATAAGCTTAGGAAGTATAAGGCAGTGGATTTTTATGGAACAACTACTCCAGAAGAAGCCGAAATATGGTTGAGGAAGACAGAAAGGATATTGGAACAAATAGGCTGTGAGGATAATAAAAAGGTTGAATATGCTATAAGCTTACTACAGGGAGATACCCCACATTGGTCGAAAAGTGTACCACGGAGTCAGATAAATCCATCAGTGTTGACATAGGAAGACTTACCAGCTACTTATAGGAAGAAATATTTGTTTGAAGTATATATCCAGTAGAAGCAAAGGGAGTTTCTAAGTCTCACCCAGAGAGAGATGACAGTGAGCGAATATGATCGTAAATTTATGCAATTGTCCTGATATGCAGCTAAGATGATGATGTGCAAAGTAATTAAGTGTCATAAGTTTGAAGTGGGATTACATTTAGCCATCAGAGAAAAAGTGGTGGCGTAAAATTTCTGTGACTTTCAACAGCTAGTAAAAGCTGCGTTAAGGGTTGAGAATGTGGAGAATATAAAAAGCGCAGTAAACAGAAAGAGAAAAGGAAGAGAACAGTTCAGGAGGGGAGGTAGTGCTCCTATGCCAGAGAGGAGTGCTAGGACTTTCTCCGTATAATCTGAAGATAGAAGCAGTGGTGCAAACAGGGCCAAACAGATGAGAACTATCTCTCATCAGGCCTCAACGGCTAGAGGAAGTAAAAGGGGAGAAGGGGATAAGCCATCCATTCCCAAATGCAACCATTGCAGCAAATTCCATAAAGGGGGTGCTATAGGCTGAGTGGAGCTTGTTTTAACTATGAAAAAAAGGGCACATGGATAGAGAGTGCCGGCGGCATGCAAGACGAGAGGGAACTCAAATGCAAGCTTCAAAAAGGGCTAAGAATGTGGGACTCAAGATTGCAACTGAAGTGGAAAGTTTTGCCACAGCCAAGAAAGTGAATCTTCCTGGAAGACCGAGGGGGCAAGCATCAGCTAGAGTGTTTGCAATGACGAGGGAGGACACAGAAGCATCTCCAGATGCTGTAATTGGTATGGTTAAATTGTTTAATGATGATATTATTGTTTTAATTGATCCAAGGTCTACTCATTCATTTGTTTCTTCAGGTAGGATTGTGCATGGTAGAAGTTTGAGCCCAATAGATAGTCCTTTCATGGTTGGTACCCCAATTGACTAATATAATTATTAGGCAAATTTATAGAGATTGTGAAATATACATTGGCGGAGAAAAATTAGTGGTAGATTTAATGCCATTGAAGATGAGGGGATTAGATGTGATTTTAGGCATAGATACATTAGAAAATATAATGCCAATTTAGATTGCAAATAGAAGACAATAGAGTTTGAGTTGGATAAAGGTAGAAAGGTGGTGTTTGTGGGAGACAAGAAAGCAAGCCCACCTAGAATTATTTCAACTCTGACAACAGAAAAAATGATGAGAAAAGGAAGTGAAGCTTTCTTGGCATATGTGGTAGACACAAAGGTAGATGGAATAAAATTAGAAGATATTCCTGTGGTCATGGAATTTTCAGATGTCTTTCTAGAAGAATTATCAAGACTACCACTACCTAGAGAAATTGAGTTTCCCATTGAACTTTTTCCAGTTACTGCACCAATATTAATTCCATCTTATAGAATGACTTTAGTAGAATTGAAGGAGCTCAAAGAGCAATTAGAAGAGCTATTGGAGAAAAGTTATATTAGGCCTAGTTTCTCACCTTGGGGAGCTCCAGTTCTTTTTGTAAAGAAAAAAGATGGATCATTGAGAATGTATATGGACTACAGGAAGCTTAATCATGTCACCATTAAGAATAGATATCCCCTCCCACGCATAGATGATTTGTTTGATCAATTGCAAGGGCAAAAGTCTTCTCCAAGATAGACTTGAGACCTGGTTACCACCAATTGAGAATAAAGGAGTTTGATGTATCAAATACTGCTTTTAAAACATGATATGGTCATTTTGAGTTCTTAGTTATGCACTTTGGATTAACGAATGCCCCTACAGCCTTCATGAACTTAATGAATAGAGTCTTCAAGCTTTTCTTAAACCAATTTATCATAGTCTTTATTGATAATATATTGGTTTATTCTAAGAGTGACAAGGAATATGAAGAACATTTAAGGATTGCCTTAGAGACATTGAGGAAGAAAGAGCTATATGCCAAACTCAATAAATGTGAATTATGGCTAAGGAAAGTAGTGTTTCTTAGTCATGTAATTTCAAAAAAAGGAGTACATATGGATCCAAGGAAAATAGAAGCTATAGTTAAATGGGAAGCACCTAGGAACATAACAGAAGTGAGGAGTTTTTTTAGGTTTAGCTGGTTATTATAGAAGATTTGTATAAGGCTTTTTCATGATAGCAGCCCCACTCACCAAATTGACAAGAAAGAGCCAGAAGTTTATGTGGACATAAGAATGTCAAAGGAGCTTTAAAGAATTGAAGAATAGGCTCACAACTACACCAATTTTGACCTTTCCTTCTAATAGTGATGAATATATAATATATAGTGATGCCTCAAAGAGGGAATTGGGGTGTGTGTTGATGCAAGGAGATAAAGTGATTGCCTATACTTCTAGGCAATTAAAAACCTATGAGATGAATTATCGTATACATGACTTAGAGCTAGCTAGCATAATTTTTGCATTGAAAATATGGCGACATTACTTATTGGAGTCACCACCAAGGTATTTACAGACCACAAGAGTCTTAAATATTTGATGAGCCAAAAAGAGTTAAATATAAGGCAAAGAGGGTAGTTAGAACTACTGAAGGATTATGACTTGATAATAGACTACTATCCAGGAAAAGCTAATGTATTAGTGGATGCATTGAGTTGAAAATCTACTATAGCACATGTGGAGACAATATACCTTCCTTTTTTGAAGGAATTAGCCAAACTTAAGGTGACATTGAGGCAAGTCGAATCTGGTTGTATATTAGCTAATTTTATAATAAGGCCAGTGTTGAATAAGAAGATTAAGGAATTGTAGGAACAAGATGAGTACTTGAGCAAGCTTAGAGAAGAAATTAAAAATGGCAAGCCCTTTGAAATAGAGATAAAAGAAGATGGATTGATAGTGGTAGGTAACAGATTATGTATTCCAGACATGTTAGAGTTGAAGGATTAAATTCTTGATGAGGCACATAATACTCCATATGCAATGCACCCGAGGAGTACAAGAATGTGTAAAGATCTAAAAGAGCACTTTTGGTGGAGATGAATAAAGAAAGATGTTGTAGAGTATGCAAGAAAATGCTTAGTGTGCCAGCAAGTTAAAGCAGAACATCAAGCACATATTGGCAAGCTTAAACCTTTGTCTATTCCTGAATGAAAGTGGGAGAAGATTATAATGAATCTCTTGATGGGATTGCCAAGTACTAGTAGGAAGCTTGACATAATATGGGTGATTGTCAATAGGCTAACTAAGTCAGCACATTTCCTGCCTATTAAACAAATAGATTCTTTGAATGCCTTGGCCAAGAAATACATAGATGAAATAATCATACTTTATAGGATTCTAAGTTCTATAGTCTCAGATAGAGATCCTAAATTCACCTCCAGATTCTGGGAAAGTTTACAAGAGACTTTGGGAATTAAGTTGCATTTTAGCACAGTTTTTCATCCACAGACTGATTGTCAATCAGAGAGGACCGCATGGACATTAGAGGCAATGTTAAGAGCTTTTGTTATGGACTTCAAAGGCTCATGGGATGATCATCTACCTTTAATTGAGTTTGCTTACAATAATTCCTACCACTCAGGAATTCAAATGGCACCCTTATGAAGCCTTGTATGGTAGGAGGTGCAGAACTCCTATTTATTGGGATAAGGAAGGTGAAAGGAGACTTTTAAGGCCTAAGTCGGTACAAGCTACAGTTGACAAGATTAAATTGGTGAAGCCTCAAAGCAGCTCAAGATAGGATGAAGAGCTATACGGACACACATAGAAAGGAGATGGAATATGAAGTTGGAGATAAAGTATTTCTCAGAGTCTTTCTATGAAAAGGAGTCTTAAGATTTGGTAAAAAAGGCAAGCTCAATCCAATATACATAGACCCTTATGAGATTATTGAGAAGATTGTACCTCTAGCCTACAGGTTAGCTTTGCGACCATAATTATCCAAGATTCACTATGTCTTCCATGTATTAATGTTGAGAAAATATAGATCAGATCCTTCACATATAGTCCAACCTTCAGAGGTTCAATTAAGAGAGGATTTGACTTATGAAGAACAACTAGTAGAGATTCTAAATTCAAAGGAAAAGGTCTTGAGAAACAAGACTGTGAAGCTGGTTAAAGTCTTATGAAAAAACCATGCAAGAGAGGAGGCAACATGGGAGCCTTTGGAAGCCATGAAAAAGAAATATCTACACCTTATTGTAGACTCAAGTAAGAATTTTGAGAGCAAAATTCTTTAAGGGGAGGAGAATTGTTGGACCCTAAATTTATTTATTTTTAAAATTTAGTCCATTAATCTAGCAAGCATGAATAGAGATTATACTTATTAAATAGAAATGTTAGAATTAATTTAGTGTGTAATAGGCATAAGAGACTAATGCAATAAGTAGTCATTACATTAAATGTGAAAGGGTAAACTTTGAATGAAAAAAATATGGTCTTGAATAAATGAGAAAAGAAATGTGTTGGAGAAGCCAGGAAAGAAAGAAAAAAATGTAGAAAGAGGAGAGGAGAAGTGAAGAGTGTGTAAAGTGTGTTGGAGAAGCTAGGAAGAAAGAAAGAAGAAAGGAGAAAGAAGAAAAAGGAAGAGGATTCAACTAAGACTTAGGTAAGCTTCATCTTTTCTTCTTGCTTTGGTAGAAAAGGAACTAGAGAAAT